>VXBQ01008663.1:27021-104927 GCA_013400175.1 Phainopepla nitens | reverse complement strand
GGGGGGGGGGGGGGGGAGTTCTCCATCGGAGACACCATTTTACGCCAGCACAGAGGCAGGGGAGTATTTTTAGCGGTCTCCCCTCCCGGGCGGCTGCGGCGTTTCGGCGTTCCCCTCCATTGGGCGGAACACAGCGCCGGCGCGGCGCCCCCCGCCGCCGGGGAGCCCGGCCGGGGTGCGCGGNGGGGTAAGTCAGCAATCTGATACGGATGCTGTTCTGCTGCAGTAATGTGGTCTCTAGGGGAACCAGGGCTTGATGCATGCTAAGCTGCCTAGGCTTCCTCCAGCCCGTCGCCTCTCTGCTGCTCTTAAATGGAGGTTACAGCTGATCCATCAGCCACAGAGCTGCACGCATGCCCACCTTCTCAGCCTTCAGTGGTGGAAACTTATTAATTTCTGCCTTCGACTTCAGGCCCGTTGGTTTCCTGTCTGAAAGCATTATTACTTTTGTCCATGTGGCAAAATAATTAGCATACAGATGAGAAGGGATCCTGCCTCTGAGCCTCAGTCGCAGGAGAAGATGTGCAGTGGAAAGTTGATTGGATGAATGGAGAACAAATGGTGGGCGTTCAAAAGCATTAGGAGAGTTTTGTTGTCGTGGAGCAGGTTTGTCAGTTTTCTGGGTGAATCTCGTAAGATGGAAGGCAGGGTGGCTGGTGCCGAGACGACTGCTTGACAGACTGTGGCCTACTTGAAGGTGCACGTTTGGACTGCATGCACAGATAATTCCTTTGGACTACTTTGTTTTGCAATTCTGCGGCTTTCCCTTTCCTGTTCCCTCAAGGTAAATATATCCTTTTATCATCGTTGTTGTTTGCAGGGCACTTTGCTGTTGTTGACAAAGTGATGGAAAGTTCAACTCTTTGGACACTTAACAAAGGAATAGCTTGTACTTCTCCCACCGCAGCTCCACAACACATACTCCTGTGCATGGAGCTGGAGCAGGCTGAGCAGCTCGGGGCCCGATCCTGCTCTCCCTGAAGTCGACGGGGAGTTTGACATTGCTTTCAGTGAGAACAGGATCGAGCTCTCAGTGATTGTTGTTTTAATAATGACTGCTGGAAATGTCAGATTTCTGCTTCCTATTTTCTAGAACAATGTGGGCAGACCTGTAAAATTAGCAACTACAGTTTCAATGAAAGCCCTGCTGTGATTAGTTTTGCTTGGTGTGGTATGCATTTTCTCGGTTGAAAGGAAAAAAAAATGCTTATTTAACACAAACTCGCCAGTAATGCTAAAGCCCAAGTTGCAGATTGACAAATTGCTAGGGATTCTCTCAGCTCTACATATTTCCGCTATGTTCCTTATAAAGGCTTTGTTTTTGAGAGAAGAAAACAAAAAAATAAATAAGCTATCTGTGAATTAGATTTTTTTTGTCAGATTATAATACTGAGTCAGACTGGAATCCCACTTCTCAAACAGAGCATCCATTGATAGGCATTTCTTATATAATTCTGATGCTGTGTATAAAATATGGGGTACTTGAACATTTAGTTATGTTTTCTTTTTTTTTTCGTGTAGTCATTTAGGAATATTTTTATTCAATTCTAATGATTCCTAATCTCCTTAAAAATGGTGATTTTCATTTTAACTGACCTAATTTTGAAACTGCATTTAAGGTTGGGGTTAAGTAGAAATTATTATCTGGTAATTGTCTTTACATAGTTCTTGGGAATATTGTAGAACAGTGTAATAGATTATTTGCTTTAATTTGAGTGGTGTGGGGGTTTTGTTACCTTTAATTATATTGGTGGGGAGAACAACAGCTACAGTTCCAAATGATGTTTGGTTTTCACCTTTCTCTCCCTTTTTTTTTTTTTAATTGCCATTTCGGTTCGGTGTGAGAGTTTATTTTCAAAAATTGCCAAACAAATAAAAGTCTTTGTCATGTCACTCTGCAAACAAAAAAGCCCCCCAAATATTGGAACAAACTGTTAACCCTTGCTGCGCAGTTAGCAGGTACCCCATATGATTTATTAAGCTTGATCAAGTTTGGAATGATAAGGTTAAACTTGGTTGCTGTAGTGTCATCTGATGACTATATATTTATACTTGTTTGCAATAAGACACATTTAAAAACAATTAAGATGGCAACGTAACACTTTGAACATTAGAAATACAGAGTGATGCAAGACTGTATGTAAAAACCCAGGATCTTTCTAAGTAACTATTTTTTTCTAAAAACTACATTGTTTTGTCAAGTGAAACAAAGAGAAGAGTAAATTATTACGACTAAATGTGGAATTAGGTATATTCTAATCTGATCTTAATAGTAGATTCAATTTTGTATGTATTTTACAGCTTGAACTTTCTGGAGAGTGAATGTTCTTCCTCCCCCTTTCACCCTCCCCCTCCCCATCTCCCCCCATTTTCACCAACAAGGGCAGTAGTTAAATGCTAAACATTTGCAGTGGTTTCTTTGTTTTAGATTCAAATACCCAGTTATATGCCCACATTTTCAAAAAGGGCATCAGTTTTATTGTAGTAGTTCTTGCTTCATAGTATGACTTTGTTGTTTTACTCTACTGTCTTGGATGTTACATATTATAAAATTGAGCAACTGTGTGTTTGGAGACAAAGACAATTAAGAAAGGAGCTACTTCAGTATAATCAGAGATATATGATTTCTCCAGATTTGTTAAGGACTATTTTTGAGGGTTTCTGTTTTTCCTGTTCTCTTCTATTTTGTTTAATTTTTGTGTTGAGGAGATGAGTAAGGTATGCAAAGGAATATTTTGATTATATACACATACATGCTACACATATGCGGCAGACTATTAGTAAGGCATAGAAACTTTGCTATGTGAATGGCAGAAAATGAACTGTTTTGAAAACTGTGCTGGTCAGGCTTTTATATGGACTCTAAAAGAATGAAAATACAATTACCATCCATTAGCATTTCCATGGGAAATGAGCACAGGTATTTCTTTCTAAGTGCATTGCACAAGCACAATTATAAAACAAAGTTGTCTGTGTTAGAATAATTTCTTGATCAACTTTGAGAACAGTCATTGTTTTGTTGAGAGAGTCAGTGGTGGTAAAGTACTTCCACATTAAATAGGTATAGAGCACTGAATATCCTCATGGAAATACTGAGTTTAATATCACTTTGTCTAAGCTTGATAAATGTTTGCATCATGTTGATCAACTTTCAGTAAAGATGTGAAGTTCCTGATATTATAGTACCAGAAAACTTTATACTTGTGGATTACTTATTGACCTTTTCTTTCTCATAATGGGAGTGATGAGAAATGCTAATAAGATTATCAATGGTGTTTTAAACAGAAGTGCAGCCAGATTTCTATGGAGTAAAAATGGGTGCAGACCAAATAGCATCATCTTCTCCACATATCCTAGATTAAAAAGTCAGAAGGAGAACAAATCAAAGCTTTTGTAGCTTGTTGACAAAGATTATCTCTTTAGAATCCTTCACAGTATTTTGCTTTGATTAGAATCACTCTGCCTGTTTTAGCCACAGAGGAAAAAGCAGCAAAATGTAATGAAACTGAAATGAAGAGGAAACATCTTGTGTGGGGAGGGGGAGTTGAATGTGGAGACAGACAAAAATCACAATAGGATTTTTGATCCCTTAAAAGGGATCATACTTCTAGGCATGAAAACAGTAAACATTATTATTAGATCAGATTTAAAATGTGATCTCGGATCAGATTTTCAGTGTATATACACTAGTTCATCATGTTTGCACTGAAGCTGCAGATGTGGAACACAGTTGCCAAGTAAGGAAGCTGGCCAGCTTGGCTGTGGAAATAACCAAGGCTGCAGGGTGCCCCAGAGAGAACCATCAAATCAGGTCAGCATAGAACTGTCTGGTAGGTTGTAAACAATAAGAAATCAATGTTGTGTCTGCTTGTAGACCCTTTGGTTTGCTGAAACTCCCACCTGCCTAATGCATCTAGGTGGTTGGTTTCAGAAATCAGTTTCCTTCAGGATAAATTTTATGTTTCCTGAAGGTCTGTCATAACCAAATTGATTATAGTTCTGCACCAGGCAAATGCATAAACATCTGTAATGTCACAGATTCCCAACCAAATCTGCACTGAGGTCTGTTATTTTGTGAAGTATTAAAGATCTTAATTTCTCTTACCTTATGTCTTCATGGCATTTTTTATCAGGAAGTCGATTAAAAAGGGCATGGTATACAACAAATATACGTTCACTTAGCTAGTTCAGTCTGAATCAGGCAAGTGGTGTCCCTTGCTTGGTGCAGTAGTGAAGAGAATTAGGGCAAAGCAGCAGTTTAAGAAAGATTATTTTTATGAGGGTTTTAAAAAAGGCTGTTGTTTTGTTCCTAATTTGCATGGTCCTCCTTCTGACCCCAAAGAAAAGAGAGCAGTGAGCTTTGGAATAGGCTTGTAATACCATTTTATAGAATGAAAGGCCAAACATATTTCTCATGCAGTTCCAATAAAATCAAAAGAAAACATCTCCTCACTCTCTCAAGATTTTGTTATTAATAAGATTGTTTACAGGCAGAATGTAATGAAGAGTATAGTTACCATTCAAAAAAGATTTTAGACTGCTCACTGAATGGCTAATTTTTTCCAGGCTTTCTGGTGATGTTGTCTCCCTCACGTCCCGTCTCTCCCAGTAGAAATAGTGATACTATTGCAGATGTAGTACTGCAGTATTTATATTTCATATCAACAGCCTGCTTTATTTTTCCAGGGGAAATCCCCTTCTTTCCTCCTGTCTCTCGCCAATACTGGAGGGAATATTACCAAGGGAATAAAATTTTATGCCTAATTTTAGTGTTCCTCTGCCTAATGTAGTGTGAATAAGTACCATGTTACAGCATTTAACCTAGTCCATCTTTGTCACTTTCTGAACAGCTCCTCAGTTCAAATAAAATAATCAAAATGCAGAAAGAGAAGATCTCCAAAGATCTCCAAGGTTTGTTTTGAGGATAAACTGTAGGGAGTAGATGTTCTGGCATTCCTTCAGTGCTGCAGCAGGGCATTCTCTCACATAAGGAATACTATTGAAAGGGGTTTCCTAGGCCTCTTGTGATACTGTAAATCAGTAGCTCATCCTTTTATTTCACATCTCCTACGCCAGGATTGTTGAATCCAATGTATTAGTTTTCAGCACTAGTGATTTATTTTAGTAACATTTTCAGAGATACTAGCAATTCCTCTGTTGTCCGAAGAGGAAAAGACCACGTTTAAATATGAAACTCTGTTTATAACAACTTTGCATGCATCAAAGCTGTCATGTCCTATGTGTAAATACTCAGGATTTTTTGGGGGAGTATGTGCATATTTAAGAAGAAATAATACTTTTATGTCATAGAAAATGGTAAGGTTGACTGCAGGGCTTTTTACTTTCTTTGTATCTTTATAATACCCTTGGAATGTCTAACACAAATTGTAATGAATTCAGAATTATATTTCTGCAGTGTCTTGGTTATGCTGCATAGTTTGAATTAAAAATCCAGAAAAACAGATTCCTTGGGCTGGGAGTTGGCACTAAAAAGTAATGCTTTTTTCAGCAAGTGCAAGCACAAAGTCCATTCTGGGTCTTGCTAGGAAACACCCAGAGTTTACACAGGCCAAGTTAAGATACCCTCACATATAGAAAAAGATGTCTGTTCCAGCAGTGTTAAGATGCCTGCACAGTTGATATGTTACATATTTACTAAGAGAAACAGATTTACCGTTCTTCAAGAATTTCACAATCTGCTGATCCTTTGGCTGTGATCAATCTCAAACTCCAGTTTTCATCAAACTCCAGATCTCATCACTTCCAGTGATGAATAAATGTTTTTCTCAACCTTTTAAAATACTCTGCATTTGGATCTTCTTGAGCTTAAGGGCTTTACTGTGTGTGGAGTTACTGGACCTCCATATTCCAGGAAAATACCATACTTCAGTCCTCAAGGATAGTGGGCACAGGCCAGGCTGCAGCATTCTCACAAGAACTAATGGTGGTTTTTGGACATTGCATGTTTGAGATGGAGAGGTTGTGATGAGTGGAATGAGTAACAATGTCACATCAGGGAAAAAGAATCAAACATTCAATTAAAAGGAAGCTGCTGGTGGAAAAATTGAGGGTCTGTTAGCCAACATACAGAGTTTGGATGCTAAAAATTCCATGACCATTGGACATATGACCTCAAAGAAGAGAAGGAAAAGAACCTGAGAAGAGGATATGGCCAGCAAGCTTGTTGAGAAGGATTACACAGAGGAGTCTGGAGGTGTATGTGGATGGAAGTCAGGAGTACTTCATGGACCCAAAGACCAGCTGGAAAAACAAAATAGCTCAGGTAAGTTTATTTTTATATGCTAATTCTTTATATGCTACTTTTATATGCTAGTTTGTTTTGTTTGGTTTTTTTCCCAGCTCTAAGAACTTGTTCTTTCACTTCAGTTCTTTCATCGCATGCTTAGAATAGTGTCTGATTACAAGGGGACAGGAAACAAAGAAAATGCCTTTCAAATGGCTAGTTTATTTTAGCACTCCTATATGCACTGTCAATTTTAAGTAAAAAAACCCCAAAAGGTAAAATACACCACACCTAGTATTCCTAAATGTTTGGTAAATAGATCAATATATGTGGGCATGTAGAATTCTTGTTACTAAATATCAGTTCTTTGCATGCAAGGGCAAAAACAATGGCAGTGAAACTTATTCACCTTATTATGCCATTAAAACAGATGGGAAACAAGACTGTTAAAAGTAGTCTTGTAATTGTTTGCTAAAACCATATTTTCTGTGAATAAAATGTATACATGTAGTAGAACTTTCACACATGCAGTCCCTTGCTTTCTGAGAGTAAACCAAATTCAAAACATCTTTTTTTTTTATTCGGGGAAACAGAGCCATTTTGATGTTGGTTCAGAGAAGCTGCTCACTGAATTAAACAATAGCAGCTATCCATTTCCATTAATGGATTTTCGGGTTGATCTTTGCATGAACATCCCCTTTTATCTTCAGGACACTGTCAGCATTTTTCAGCATGTATTCTTTAAATGTTGAGAGTGAGGAAAGCCTCTTTTACTTCTCCTTTTACAGTGGGCTACTGCCTCACCTTTATCAGCTCTGGATAAGTGCTCATAGTGGAAAGGCTGGTAATGTGTCTGAGTGAACTCTAGCTGCTCTGAAGAACCTTCTCAGGGGTCTCTGCCCTTTCTGAGCAGATTGCTGTCTGTTCAGTCACTTACTGCCATGTTTCTGCAGTTGGTATCTGTGGTAGTCCACACTCTGTATGCAAGGTCTTCAGAAGGTGTTAAATTTAAAGTAGCCATCACTGACAGAATTTCTGAACTGCTCACTACAAGGCTGGTCCATTTCATATCTTTGAGAAAAAAAAAAAAAGTGGGAAAAGGATGGAGATTTTTAACCATGACCTGTCCAATCTAACAATGCTTTTTTTGTTTTGTTGTTGCTTATCAGTGACCTTGCCTGAGAAGAAGCAGATGATGTTTAGAAGAAAGAAAAAGAAAGATAAGGGTAGATATTTTCCATAGGTCTATTTGGCCTTTGTAACACAACATGCTGGAGAAAAGGCACACTTGAATAGTTTACCTTGAAGACTGAGCATCCTGATTTAGCAAATGCAGGCACTGCAAAGCAGTATGGGACAAAACACCCAGTCATTTCACTGCAGCAGTCACTGTGTTTCATAGACAGCTCTGCAGAGCAGGTCTCTTCCCATATACCTTCTTCCTTTACCTCCTGCCTGCCCAAGAGCCAGCACAGATTGCCACAGTGTTAATTCCAGCCAACTCTAGTGGAAAATAAGGGCATATGACAAGATTGCACATATGTTAATGACTCATGCACCCTGCACTTTTTATTTGTCATTTTATATGTTGTTTGAGATAGTTAATAAATTTTTATTTTACAAAAACTGTTTTGGATGTGTTCTGTTTGAAAAACTGACATGGAACATCCTTTTCCTATGCCCATGCTTCTTGCCAAATTCAGTAACATGTGGTTAACTTGAAATTCAGGTTTTTTTAGCAGTCATAAGTGCTGCTTCCTCAAAGAGCAGAACAATCAGATTCAAAGCAGTACTGCCAATAACACATATCAGAGTATGCTTCTGAGGCTTCCAGGAATTGTATTCAGATTGACTCCTATAATTTGTCTTCTGTATTCAGAATCATAAGTTTTTCTACTCTTAGTGAAAGCCATCTTCATTTTTGGTTTTAGCAGTGTTTTTAATTTACCAAATACACATCAGAAGCCACTGAGCAATACATGTATCTTTGTTTCCAGATGCCAGTGATTCACTTCAGGAATTAGGAAAGAAAAGATAGAGCAGCTTTTTGAGAAATGCAGTTAATGAAGTAGCCATCTTTATAAATACTGTGGTTTAGAAAACTTTCTTTGCATTGCAATACTGCAAAAGGATTCCTAAAAATATGAGCTCTACATAGATTTCATAATGCAATAGAAATTAGTGAGCCACTTCTTGTAACTATTCAAAAGTCTCACTTGTGTTTATGTACTCAGAAGTTAAGAGAAGTGTGAATGGGATACCTTGCTAACTAATTTGTTTGCTTTTGTATACTTTACAAGAGTCACAATTACACCTTTATAGTAATATATGTATATAAGTCTACACCTTTTTATAATACATAAGATTTGTCAACACTAAGTTGCTAACCACTAACAAGTTGCTAACAGTCAGAGTTTGCAGGTTCCCAGAGCCACCATGCCTCTAATTTCTCAGTGTATAAATGCTTTTGATTTTGTGGCATTTCCATTGAAAGCTTGATATAAACTTGGCACACAATTTAGAACTGGAATTGCAATGTCCTGTATCTAAAAGCTTTGCTTCTGCAATTGATCATGCTAGATTTGCACCCCGGTTGTACTGAGGACTAAATATCATGAGTCTTGGTGTGCCTAAATCATTTGTGGAGTGCTCCTACTTCATAGCAAATTTTATTTTCTGCCTCCAACTTTTTTTTTTCCTCAATTTTATGTATTTCTTTAAAATATGATAGAATTGAAACTCTGAATGTGCATTAGGTGTGCAACAGATAATAAAATATGAAAATACATAAGAACTCCACTGATTTTTTCTATATGTTTGTAATGGTACTATAGACTTGAGTATGAAAACGTGGAAGCATTAATATGGGGAAATGAAGGAAGAACCAAGAGCTCTCGAAAAAAACCCATAAAGAAGACAGGAATTGGGGGAAGCTGAGTTTAAAATTCCTTAAGCAGAATTCTAGGGTCCCACAACGCTAAGCATTTCCTTCCCGATTGTCTGCAATTTGCATAAACTATCCTGAATTCCAAAAGTCTCCTGTCTAATGGTGTCTTTTATTTGTATGGAGCTTCATGATTCCCTGTATGGAGTTCAAGGAACATCTGGACGACACTCTTAGGCTTGTGATTGACACTTGTGTAGTCCTGCGAGGAGTAGGGATTTGGACTCCACCATAAGAGTTCCTTCCAACTTCAGATAATCTGTGGCTTTATGATGTAGATAACTTGGGTTCTAGAGAATCTGTATTCCCAAGAGCTGTTGAGTGTCCCAGCTTCTTACTGGGAAATAAGTTTAAAAGTATTTGCTGTAGAAGAAATGGGGCTTTTTCTTACTCATCTGTAGTATTTTGATGTAAGGATGCAAGTAAGTTGGGAGATTTCACCTGTTGCTCATTTTTACTAGCCAATGGATGAATAGGAAACAAAAATTTGGGGGTAGAAACTGAGAAAGCAAAATCAGTAACTTTCTTGACATTTTTTTGTTAATACACATTCTGAATTTTCATGTATGAGAATTACAGATTTCAGACCATGTTTTAATGTTTTTAAAGAAGAAATGTTGACTTCACTGTTAATTGTAACCCTTAAATGTCTAAAAAATGTCTCAGTGTTCAGTCATACACTTAAATGTTATTTTTCTGCTGAAACATCAGAATATTAGAACCATGGTAACAGCAAAAAGAATTTGTCAGACATCTATATTAGTACAAAGGGACAATACATTTGCATGGCTACATTTACAGAGCCAGTGGCCTAATCTTGTTCCACTGAAGTAATTGAGAATTTCTTGAAGGGAGGAAGGCATTCTGTGTTAATTTCTAGGTTTTTCATCTGTTAACTTACTTTTCCAGTATGGCTTTCAAAGCAGTTCCATTTATGATAGAATTATTAACCCATGCTTTATAAATAGATTCTTGATTGCTTCATCATGTTGCCTAAAGTTCTGAATACTAAATTTGATTTTGGCATTAGTTGCTCTAAGTCATCCCTTCATCAGCCAGTACCTTGGTTGTGGTAGGCTTAAAAACAACATTCCCCAAGAGGTATCACACCCATGACATAAGCCAAGAAGTATTTTTCTGTCCTCTCTGGAGGCGTGTTGCTGACGCTGTTTACAGGTAGCCTGAAACACTAATGATCAAAACAGTATCAAATTGAAAGACATAGGATATCAGTATTAATTAACCCTTCTCTTTACTAAGAAATGTGTAATTGATACATTCATAATCATTTGTGATAAGAGCCTGACTATAAAATAATCTTTTAAATACAAACAGACTCTTTCCTTTCATTTTCCTTGAAACTGTTTTGTTTGCCTTGAACTATGCACAGAAATTTTGCTCACAGAATAAAAAAAAAATAAAAACTGAATGCAAATTATAAACATACAATTCACTGGAAGTACATAAGCTTTTATATTCATCATACAAGACAGTAGATGACTTGGAATGCATTGCTGCAAATCTTGAGAACCCACTATGTTATATATTAATAATGCTGGAAACATAGGGAGGAATCTCATGCTTTAGAAAACAAGATGTCTGTTTATTGACAGAACATAGCAGAATAAAATCCTCATTCTTGTATGACATTCTGGCCTGGGTGTTCATATTTCATAGGGTCTGTCAGTCTGCTGCTCATAACTTAAATGACTACGAAATTAGGGCCTAAGCCTGTGCAGTTTTGAGACAAAATAAACTCCATATGAAAAACTGTAAATAGGGCACTAATGGAAAAAAAATGACAATGTTTCTCCTTTCAAATGAAATAGTTTGATTTTCTATTAGAAATTAGTCTTTTAGTACTTCCTGAATTTATGTTACAAAATAAGCTATGATTAAATTCAAAATTCTGCTCTTCAAATCACAGGATTAAGTTTGACTCACATGACTTTACTACTGTTTGGTTTGCTGAAGATCTCATTTTAAATTAGTGAGAATTAATACCTTAGCCTCATATGACAAAAAAATTCTGGAGCTGAAATTTGAAGGATTTAGGTGGTCCTGTCTCATACAGGTTTGTTTAGTCCAGTGGTACTGAGGTCTGTGCATTCCTAAATTTTGTGTAAGGGGCTTGTTTTTCCAAGCACTCAGCAGGTACTGCTTGAAAATCTCATGTCTCTGGTTAGAAGACACAAGAGGAAGGGGATTCTTTGAACATTTGACATCTACACTAAGGTCTGTGTGGTTAAAAAAATCATTTTCAACAAAAGAGCTGTAGTCACTTGAGGATCATTTATGGTTGTAGAGATTCCTACTTTGTCACTGTGTGACAGAGGTACAGAAAATAGATTTGGATATACCTCATTGCTTGTGTAACATTGTGCAACTTCTTCTATCTTGTGATATGCTTATCTGAATAACAATTAGCTTTGCATATAAATTAGCTGTAAACTGCTTTGCAGTACACCATTATCCTGATCCTTTTTCCTTTTGGCGCTTTTTTAGATCTTTAGAGAATCATGGAATAGCTTGGGTTGGAAGGGATCTTGAAGACCATCTAGCTCCAACCCCTCTGCCATGGGCAGGGACACTTTCCACTAGACCAGGTTGCTCAGAACCCCATCCAACTTGGCCTTGAATGCTTCCAGGGATTTGGAATCTACAGTTTCTCTGCACAACCTGTTCCAGTGCCTCACCACCCTCACAGTAAAGAATTTCTTCGTCATATCTAATCTAAACCTACTCTCTTTTTGTTTGAAGCCATTCCCACTTTTCTTGTCCCTTGTAAAAAGTCCCTCTCCAGCTCTCTTGTAGGCTCTCTTCAGGTACTAGAGGGGATTTTAAGGGAAAACAACCCCAACTCTCTCAGCCTGTCATCATAGGAGAAGTTCTCCAGCCCTCCAGTTGACTTCATGGCCTTCATCAGGACCTGTGCCAATCACTCCATGTCCTTCTTATGTTGGGCACCCCAGAGCTGAATGCAGTGCTCCAAGTGGGGGTCTCCTGAGAGTAATGTAGAGGAGGAGAATCATCCCCCTTGATCTGCTGGTCATGCTGCTTTAGGTGCAGCCCAGGATGTGATTTGCTTTTAGGCTGGAAGCACACAATGCTGGCTCATGTCCAGGTTTCCATTCACCAGCAACCCTAAGTTTTTCACCTCAGAGCTGCTCTCGATTCCTTCTCTTCCCAATCTGTATTTGTGCTTGGGATTGCCCCAGCCCAGGTGCAGGGCCTTCCACTTGTCTTGTTGAACTTCACAGGCCCACCTCAAGCCTGTCCAGGTCCCTCTGGGTGGCATTCCTTCCCTCCAGAGTGTTGACTGTGCTACATGGCTTGGTGGTGTTGGCAAACTTGCTGAGGGTGCCCTTGATCCCATCATCTGTGTCACCAACAACGATGTTTGTTGATGCCAGTACCAACTCCTGAGGAACATTAGCTTGTCACTGGATATCCACTTGGATATTGAGCTATGGACGGCAACTTTTAGTGTGACCATCTGCCAATTCCTTATCACTGAGTGGACCATCCATCAAGTCCGTATCTTTCCAGTTTGGAGATCGGATGTTGGGCAGCACACTGTCATAGGCTTTGCTCAAGTCCAGGTAGATGGCATCAGTTGTTCTTCCTTCATCCACCTACACTGTGACCCCATCATAGAAGGCCACCAAATTTGTCAGGCATGATTTGCCTTCAGTAAAGCAGTGTTAGCTGTCTCCAGTCACCTTCTTGTTTTGCATGTGCCTTGGCATAGTTTCCAGGAGGATGTTACTATTTGTCATTGCATTTCTTTTAATACAAAACATACTTTGCAAATTGACAGTGTGGCTTGAGAGCAGACCTGCAAGTGTGTTAACACTAGCATTTCTAAGCCAGGCTACTCACTAATATTAGCAACTTTTTTTTTTAAACTCTTTTCTTTGGGCCAACATGAAAAAGAAAGTGAGGAGGGAAATAAGAACAGGGTCTCCTTGATGGTGGTAAATAGTATGGTGTTATTTTTCAAATCAATGACAGGCGCTACTGCTTGAAGGGATGTCAGTTTGATGGTACCACCTGAGAAGTAATCTGAAAAACAGCAAACAGGAGTAAAGGTGCTGGATGAGTCTTTACTAGCTTTTACCTGCTGAGCTGGGTGGAGGGATGTGGTTTCTTTCCCATTCCATTTGGTGAGTTTCCTTTCCGTCATCTTCTTATTTGCCAATAAGCTGGTAAAAGTATGTCTCCATCAAAGTGATCAATATGGGTGCACAGTGTGCAAATATACCTGGGCTGGTATTAATCACTGACTTAGGGCGGAATAGCTGTAGAAGGTGCAAGGTGGTTGAGATGATCCTCAGTTGGTTTTGTTTTGGGGTTTTATTGAAAGAAAACTGGTTAGAGTCAGTAGTGTGAAATTTTATGACTGATAGACCTATCAAGATAAGCAATCTAGTTGGTAAATAAGCATAATTCATGATTCCCTCCTGTTGTGTGTTTTGCAAATAGGCGTTTTTGAGAGCAGATTGATTATTAAGTGCCTGAGATAGCATGTTATGATCAAGTGACATGAAACATTTGTACCTGACACACCTAAATGAAATGTTAAGGCTGTGTATGCTGATCTAAGAATTAAAGTATAGAGGTAACAGTGCTTTATTTCATGACAAATTTTTTTTTTTTATTTTGAGACCATATTATGTATAATTTATAGGTTTGTAGAAAAATCATATTGAAAAGTATATCTGAAGGTCCAGTATAATCTTCCTGTCAAAGGCATTGAAAAAGGATATAGGATAAAGGATGTAGCCATAATGTCCCAAGTTCAGTCTACACAATGGTACGCAAATATTGTAGAGGCACATGAGAAAAGGGTGTATTTAAGGTCAGGTTGTCTAACTCTATTAAATGTGATGATAGAGTATGCTGCTGTATAGATATATATGTCTTTTTTTTAAAATGAGTTCGCCTGATACTACCATGTACAGGTAATTTTATTTCTGGCAACTCCACATGTCAATGGGAATAGAAGCATCCCTAGAGCCAAGAGGTGACTCTTCTGTTGGATCTAGTGGTGAAAGGAAATCCACAACATCTGTGCAGGTCAGAAGGGTGGGAGAGAAATGCAAGCTGAAGGCCATTGTATCTGAAAAATATCTTTAAAAAATGCTCTACCTACTTCCTCTGTTCTAAAAACCATTTGGGAAAGGAAATTCTGTTTTTAATCATAGAAACACATTTCTATTGCAAGTTAGAAAAGATGCAGTAGGAATCAGTTCAACACCAATGGGGAGATACCATGGTTGGCCAAATAGGTCCTCCCATTTTAAGTTCACCTAAAGTCCAAAGTTTAAAAAAAATGCTTAATGTCAAGAGAAGTTGGACAAAACAGTCATGCGCTTCATTAAACGCAGCTTCGAAACAAGATGTAAGTGGGACATTTCAGATTGTTTGGTTGCTTAATCTCTGTTTTGTATTAGGAGTACATTGGCTTTAACCTGAATATTTGCACTGTGGAATAATGAACACTAGTAATTTTTGTGTTTCCACAACTCAGCATCATGCTATGTTTCCTGCCTGTTTTTATGCTAATCAGTGTTGACCCTAAGCATTCTTGGATTTGTGGGTCAGAGATGACACTGAGATGTCTTGATACAAGAATAAAATGGAAAAAAACAAGATTACATTTTTTTTCTTTCTTTTTTTTTTTTTTTCTTTTTTTGCATAGGGCACTGGTGGGTTCATTTTGTTTTAGGAAAACAGCCTTGGACCTCCTTGGACACAGTTAGGAGATTAAAGATCGAACTTTTCTCTTTGCAGTACTAGTGTAAATATAGTATGCCCAGTGATTTTATTGGCTGTTTTGACAGTATCCAACTGCTGCTGCAAGAATAACTTGAATAATCTGGAAAGGACTGCAGGCCTAGCAGAATGTCAGGTGTGAACACCAACTACAGCTACAAATTTTAGTTGAATATAAACCCCCTATAATTTATAGTTTAAATTAAAAATCAAAATTTGTGAGGTCCTTTTAAAGAGAGAGCTTCTTTCACTAAAAGCTCCATTTTTTAAGCAGGCCTCCAGGCACACTTTTAACCTCAAAATGCTCTGAGGTTTGACATGATTTAGCAGTTTATGGAATCATCAGTCACCTTTAAGGTTTACATATTTTTTCACATGTTGCACATGCCGTGACATCTGTTTTACAGAAGATGAGATTGTTCTCAACAATGTCAAGTGGAGATAAAGATGGAGTCATAGGGGATAGTGAGATGTAGAATCACTTGGGGCTGTATTTTAAGGCTTTGTGACTGACAAAGCAGATGTGCTTTTTCTGCAGGGACCGTCTTTTTCTTCTGTGTCTTTACAGCACTTAGCACAAGGTGTTCAGTTGCATGATTTGGACTGATAGCAAGAATAACATATGCGTGTTAGAAATCCTGTAGAGACAAGACTGCTGTTTCACTGTGAGTCAAGGTCAGTTGTGGGTGAAGAACATGGTGTCAACTTGCTTGGCTAACTTGTGGGAAATGCAATTTAAACTGAGTTTCTAACCGTAAATTTGAGAGTGAAACAATTATGGGGCACTATTTTAAAGGAAACAACATATTGGTCTTTGTGTTGTCCATATCAGTAACTACATAGCCAAAACCACTGGAGATGAGTTTGTATATAATTATAGATATTGTACAGTTGTCTTGTATGTTGATGCCATCCAGCTGCGCTTTCCATCATCAGCTGTGCTTTACAACAGTGTGTTCAAGAGAAGATCCAGCCCCTTTCCAGCTGTTATAATTGTAGGTGAGGCCCAATTCCCATTTGCCTCAAAAGCAGGTATGTAAGTGATCCCGTGCAGGAGATTGCTGAAGATAAGCTATTCCGGGACATCTTTTTGATGTACAGTGTTCCTTGTATTGGAGACATGACTTTCATCATTCCAGACAATTTCAGCAGTAATCATCTCTGATTTTTGTATGGGTGTGGATCTCTGTGGCAAGCTAAAAATTCGACAGAAGTGTTAGTTAATTATGAAATTCCTGAATATAGGATTTTTCTAAAAATATTTTTGAAATGAAAGTGTAGCAATATGTCAGTCTCTGTAGTTGCAAGCTACAGCTTGTTGCAGGTTGTTATTCATTCTTGGAATGAATGACACTGTTTGTTTCTTTTAACCTAGGAAAGACTATGTGGTTATTCAGTTTTGTAGATAAGTGGCAAGAAAAAAAAAGGTTTTATTTGTAAAGCAGAAAAAAACCTTCTAGTAATGAGGTAATACAATCTCATGTATTTGATATTGTTTTGGGACAGAGAAGTGAGCTGGATGACCTTTCTCCTGTGGCCCTGTTTCCTGTGACAGCATAGCTATAAAAGAAAATGTGAGAAATAAAAGAAAAAAACCAAAAGCAGTGGAAAGAAGTGAACCTAAATGATTTGGGCTGTTGGGTGAGGTTGATCCTGCCTTCCTGTGAACATGGAGCAGGTGGAGACTAGCTAGCTTCTGCAGATACTGGTAATGATGTAGTCACAACCAGTGGATCTTTGTCGCAAGGAATTTATCAAGGTGCTAAGTGAAAAAAGTCTTATCTCTGATTAAGCTTTGACTTGGGTCAGTCTCTTAGGAAAGCAAACACTTCAAACTAAGGAAGTTTTGTGGGAGAAAACCACAAGTCACATTCTAATAAAAATAGATGCAAATTTTTACACATTTGGCAGAATTAGGTGCATCACTAGCTATGATAATCTAGGACTATCATAATAGACAATTTTAGAGAGAAGGATAACCATCTTCCATTACTTTATTACTCTGGGTAATATATTTGGTAAATAGAAAAATCTTTAAAAACCAAAGCTCTTCTTTGATTCAGAATTGAAATAGTCTCTTTCACAAGGAAGCAGCTGTAGTCTGAAAGCTTGAGAATTGTAAGCATGGTGCAGTGGTCCACCCAAGTCAATCTCCACATGGTATTACTTACAATCATTGGGATCTATTGGTGGTTTAATATTTGTATTTTGGTAGTGCTTAGGACATCAGCCAAGTTTGGACTTAGGAGGAGGTTCCTCAAGTATGGTAAGTAAAATCCTCTTTCCTAGTTTGTACTCAAGGGATGTAGGCTGAAACTGTGTCTTTGGGGATTCATCTTTAGGCAGGCTGGTTCTTTTAATTGCAGCAACAGATGACAGTTTTTTTTTAATATATCCAATATTCACAATGGGTATTTAGAGATTCAGAAGTGAAAGATTTCTCAGCACCTGTACATGCTTGCATGCATGGCATAGCTTGTTTCCTGCTGGCCTATTTCGATTATCAGTTGGGCCTCTGGTGTACGTGTCCAAAGAGACTGGCAAACTGTACGCATGATAGTCAGTATTTAAGGACTGATCCTTTATTCTTTAGACCAGGAGAGAAAGCAAATCAGTTTGAGGTGATGAGGAGAAATAGAAGATAGGATGGTGGTTGACCCTTGTGAGTATGTGAAAGAAAGAAGAATTTCTGCAACATCCACAAAGAGTTCAGACTAAGTGAAGTAATTGTTACCTGAGATAATGGATCTTGTGGCCAAACTCTGATAGCAGATCAATGTGCCTGTTTACATTGGTGATTTAGCATAGCAGCCTGTTGGTGACTAGAACTTTCCTGCACAGGGTTGTTAACCTCACTATAAGCAATTCTTTGTAAAAAACTGTAAAAACGATCACCTCAGACAATCAAATCGCTGTCATCTGCATATGTAAATGCTGCATAAGTTTTTGCCCCAGTTGTGCAATTTTTTGCATTTTGAGGGTTTCAGGAGGCTGATCGTGATTTTAAGACTGCAGCTGTTGCTGGTGGCAGTGCAGGAAATGGAAATCTGTGCATTTTTATCCCAGGGTAAGAGGTATTTGCATGTTCCTGTATAAATATTTCAGACAATTTTATTAGAAATAGAGAAAAATATGTATCTTACTGGTTGGTACAAATGCTCTCCAGTGACTGGTTCCCTTACTCAGACATGAAAAGCCATGCCACTCAGAAAGCTCACCTCTGCTTCTGGTGCTCTTCAACTGCTTCTGGCTTCAGAAATGTGGCAGGCATGACCTGGACAGATACTCTAGGTAAAACTCTGAAAGTCACAGGCAGTTCTGCTGAAAGTAACAGGCACTTTTGCTGTTGACTTTAATTCTACCAGGGTTTCATCACCGGAGTCCAGCATCTTTCAGACATTTTACTGATCAATTGATTATGATTACTTTGAAAAGAACATGCGTACCAGTTCGCATTAGGGACATTGGGCAGGTTCGGCTTCTGCAGCATTGGTATCAGATCTGGAGTGTTGAACGCAGTGGGAGGACTCCCATTGTCATCTATAAATTTTGGTAAGTAAAATATAGAGGGCTTCCAAAATATGTGGGAGTTAGAATGATGTTTATTTAATGGACTTAGAATGTTTACAGAACTAAATTAATTTTTCAGTGCTTTAATTAATGCTCTGAGATACAGAAGAAAATATTTAATACACAAGACAAATGTTCAGACTTTGTTAGATGTTTTTCCTTGCATATCTCTATTTCTTTTGCATACTTTCTTTCATATCCTCCCTAGCCGATACTCTCTTCTTCCTTTCTTTTTCTGATGGTACTAAATCTTTCCATTTTACAGGGTGGCCTAAAAATGCCTGTAATTCCATTTCTGATTTTTTGTGCCTCATCCTGTGGCCACTGGCTATTGGGAAAGCTTCTGAGACCTATAGATCAGATTTTCTCATAGATCTGTTGGAAATGCATTATTATTTTCCGTGTATCTATTTTCTTTTCTCAGAACTACCATTTGCAAATATCAGTTGTGTTTCTGTTATGCAACAGTGCCTTTTGAAAAACAGAGAAGATCTGAAGAAAAGACCGCATGAAGCTATTAAAATATAGGTCTTCTTTTTGCCCTGTAGAATGCAATAGCTGTTATTGGATAAAGTTTGCAGGGCAAAATCTGGCCCTTCAAACTTGTGTGATTGACTTCCCATCAGCACTTTCTGCAGCGTGGGAGATGAACCAATTTTCAGAATCAGCAGTGCGTTGTCCTGGGACCTCTTGGGGTTGGAGAATATTCCAGAACAGCAGTCAGGTTGTACTGCAACTGAGAGTGATGATCACTTTGTCCCAGCCCACGCAAAGAGCATTTTGGCATCTGCTTCTGATGAAATCATTCACCTGCTCCTCTGCTATGAGCAGAGGTATTGCTGTGACAGATGCCTGAGGTCAGGGGGCACAGAAAATGGGAGAGAAAGGGCTCCAGAAGAGGAACCGGCTTTAAGCAGTGAATTACTTCTTTGGCTATCATAAAAAAAAAAAAGAAAAAAGAAAAAAGAAGCCCATATGAGCAAGCCCAATGTTTTAGTACAACAATAAGGATAACTGTAATTGGAGCAAATGTCTGCACTCTTGTAATTAATTAATCATTAATTGCAGTGAACATTTTATAGGTCACAAATTGTTTAAGGGTAAATGCTCCCATTATGTGAAACAGGTGTATCCAAGTCATATATCCTATCAGTTTGCTGTATTGATTTTCACTATTAGTCAGTATTTTGAGAGGAAATGCATGTTAGTAGATGTGTCTTGGAAATGATTAGTGTTGGCTAGAACTAAGTATAGTGCAGGTGGGAGTGTGCAATCTCTCAACCAGTACTGCTCATGCACTGTAGTGCTGGCAAGGCAGTTCCCCTAATATGCCACTGTTGAATAGCAGCTATAATTTTGCTGCAAGCTGAGTAGGGCTTCTGTGATAGAGATAAAGCCAAGGACCATAAGTAATCTCTTTACATTCAGCTGTGCCTTTTTCCCTAAACTGGGCAGGGACCAAATGCCTAGAGGTGAAGTACCAATCGATTAAAACAGTGCACCACGTAGATTTCAGAGCCTGCAAGAACATGCTGTTGCACTTCCATATAAAGTCTGCTGTTCTCAGACATGCTGAACTAAAGCTTGATTTTAAAAAAAGTGCTAAGAGGGAGGTAACAGTCAGCTCTGGTAGCAAAGGGCAGCTCTAAATGTAAAGCAATTTTGTACCTGAAAGCTGTGCTAGTGGTAGGACTACTTTGGGAAGTCCATATTCCAAAACTTTGCACAGGCCTTTATTCTCAGAGAAATCTTCCCTTGAGTCTCAGGTAGAGTGGCAAGAACACAGTCCGCAACACCCTTCTTTGAATCAAGCTTTCTAGTATGTATCTGAGGATTCTGGTTCTTGTGTGTTTTGCACCAAGGGCCCAGTAAAGGCTATTAGACTTGGAAAGAGGCCACAGTAAGGCTCAATTAATATTTTATTCGGTATAATCCTGAATCTGGCGGTCCCATAGGGAGAGGCTGCTGGCCTCAGTTGTCTTGCGAAGTCTCTTCCTGTCTCATTGGCTCCCTTCTTGCATTGTGTATAAAAGCTGTATTTTTTGTACTGTCTGATGGTGATAGAATCCCTTTAATTATCTCCAAGACTATCACTCAGCCAAAGGGATTAATTCTTCATTCTTGAAGGATGGTAAAATCTATGCCTTGTTCATTGTTATCCCCCAGAAATACCCATCTGATAAAGTAACTTGGAAAACAAGTTTCCCTGTTTTCAAGGGGAAGAGGAAAGGTTATGGCTGATTAACCAAAGGATATGTCATTTCTGAACTTTGTTTCTGGGAGTGCTCAATTCGAAGTGCAGATCTGCTGCATTCTTTACACATGAAATAGAAATTACCCACAAGTCTTCAACCCTTTCCTGTAGTTTAGAGATCTTAAATCAAGAAGAGAATTGAGATGTCCTAGGTCTGGTCTCCTTTGTAGTACGCAGCATAGATCCTCAATATTTTATCCTTTGAACCTAGCGAGTTCCAGCTGAGTACTTTCAGCTGGCTCTTCTGAGTTGTCATATTCTACCAAAGATGCAAATACTATAAAGTGGATATTTGATGGATAAATGGATATCCACTGCATAAATGGTTGCATTGAATTTAATAACTCAGAATTCACAGAATCAGAAAATCAGTTAGATTGGAAAAGACCTTTGAGATAATTATTGAGTCCAGCCTGTGACTTAGCATTACCATGTCAACTAGACCCTGGCACAAAGTGCCGCATCAAGTCTTAGCTTAAACAAGTCTGGGTGCAGTGAGTCTACCACCTCCCTGGGCAGCCCATTCCAATGTCTTATCACCCTTCCTGTGAAGAATTTCTCCCTATTGTCCAACCTAAATGTACCCTGTCACAGCTTGAAGTCATTTCCTCTTGTCCTGTTACATGTTACTGGGTTACAGGCTCCTTTCAGGCAGTGACAGAGAGCCATAAGGTCACCCCTGAGCTTCTCCTTCTCCAGGCTAAGTAACCCCACCTCCCTCAGCCACTCATAGGGCTTGTGCTCCAGACCCTCCACCAGCTCCATTGCCCTTTTCTGGACTTGCTACAGCACCTCAATATTCTTTCTGGGTTGTGGGGCCCAGAACTGGACACAGGACTCGAGGTGTGGCCTCACCAGTGCCAAGTATGGGAAGACAATCCCTGCCCTGATCCTGCTGGCCACACTATTGCTGATTCAGTCCAGGATGCCATTTGCCTTCTTGGCTACCTGGGCACAGATTGGAGCATGTTCAGCTGTGGTCAGTGAGCACCCCCAGGTCCTTTTGTGCTGAGCCAGCTTCAGTTTATGTTGTGCTTATTCTTTCACATGACCTGTTCATATTTCTTGGAGCAATATAAATATACAAGTCTACATTTGTGGTGCATTTGTTGCTTTGAATGCTGTAGTGAGTTTTGCTGGTTTCTGTGTCCGCTTGTCAACTGTGTGGTGATGTTCTGCAGACTGATTTGGGGCCATTTACTTTTCTCAGCTACCCATCTGAATGCATTAGACTTTGTCTTCCTTGGCAGAATTGAAGTTTGTTAGTAGTAGATGTCAACTAGTGTACTACTCAAATATTAAGGTCTTTCAAGGTCTTTTTTTTTTTTTCTATTCTTTGAAGTGATAAACATGAGTATGAGTGCTGATGCAATACTAAGCTTTGTGAGCAGGTGAGTGATGTAACAATTTAGCTGGCAGTGCAGTTCATGAGCAGGAGCTCATGCAGAACTCCAGAAAGAAGCGATTGGGAAACTGCAGGCCGCTTATTTTTCCTGTTCCTTTCTTCTCCATTGGGTAAATCTGAACCTGGTCCTTAAAATTCTAACATTACAATAACTGTGCATTGGAGAAAAAAATACAGTGTCTTCTCCATATTACTCAGTGTTTTCAGAAGAAGTATCCCAATAGGTCAACTGCCAATGAAGGCTTTCTTTATAAAAAGCACACATCATTCATATATATGTTTTTTTAATTTCTCAGGCAACTATGAGGTTAATCCAGGTACCTAAGATACTTCTCTGAGGACTCGTCCTTTTCAATAGGGAAAGAATTGTCTTAATTGTCATAAAATGTCACTTTTGTGCAATTAAAGTGGGTTGAGTTAATGTCTTATTCCAAGCCAACTTGTTAATGCATAGTCACCTATGTAGATTTTAAACCTGTAGTTTTTCAAGATGTGTAATTGTTAATAATCAAAGACTTTTTCAAGCATCTTCTGTAATCTTTGATATCTACATTGAAGTTGGAGGATTTTAGGTACACTAGTGATAAAATTATCAATTGATTTCTATCTATAGACTAAAGAAAAACCTTACTTTTTCATGGTGATTTGGACAACAATTTCTGGACACAACAAAATTCTCAAGAATGCTTTTGACGTATTAGCAGATACTTTATAGTAGATATCCTGTAGCCAAAATGGTGCACCTCACTCTTGGATCTCATTTCAGATACACTGATATGAAATTAGTAAGTTTCTAAGTGTTTCTGGTCAGGACTTGATTACACTTTTTTATTGCATACTAAACACAACACCAATAATTAAACTATTGAAAGAAAGAGGAGGCAAGAGATACATGCTTAATCTGGTATAATTTTGGTATAATTTTGTGTTTGTGCCAGCTTCTTTACGGTAATAAAAAACTCCATGGTTATAGGTAGCCCATTTTCTTGATAAAACATTCAAAGCAGTTTAGTAATTAATGCAGAGGGTGTGTTACTACTATCGAAAAACCATATTCACCTGATCATATAATGACCATAGAGCAAAATGCACTTGAAATTAGTCAAATGCATCTATATGAACAGCTGAAGGAAATCTTTAGGTGATCATTCCAGAATATGTTCTCTGGCTTGTGTATATGCACATATATATACTGTGACTTATGTGAAAGAGAATAATGGACTAGTGTGTAGAATGGGGAGCCTGAATGGTTTTGTTCATGTTCTTGGATCAGAGCTAGATATCAGCATTACCTCCTACATACTCAGTTACTGAAACTCTGCGATATCATGCCTCAGGACTTGGTGCAATTAGCCAGCCCTTTGTATGGACAACTTTCTCAGGCACATGGGGTATCTGGTGCAGGGCCAGAACTTGGACTTTGCTGCAAAATCCTTGTTGGCCACCCTTCCAACTCAGGATATTGTATGATTTTGAGCTGTGTTTTTTAAACACAAGATAATTAACAGACAGAGCATTGTTTTATAGCAAAACACAACTTTTTCTTTCTGAGAGGCCAGGCCATTGTGTCTTGCTGACAGTCTCAAGTTCAAACTCATTGCCAAGTAAGTGACCAGTGAGGAATTTTTCCAATGTCATTAGGAGAGTCTTCTGTGGCAGAGGCTTGGAGGACTTCTCTGGAGTATGAGGATTGTTGCACTTGCTGAATCATCTTGGTGTGTTCTAGCTGATCAGTTTATTGCCATTTCTGAAGGCATTTCTTATTTGTGGTAAAGTTGTAACCCTTGTGTTTTCCTTTGACACAAAGCAGATCAAAAGGTGATAATAGCATTTCTGTCTGATACAACAGAAGCCACAGTGATAAGCCTGAGCTTAGACCATGTGATACAATAGTTGTTTAGGGTTATAATGTTATTGAAACCTTTTGGAAGTTTGTATGCTAATAGTGAAAATTCTCTTGCTTGACACCATATTTTTGTTTTGGTTCTTTGGGAGTACTGGAAAGTACTGGAAAACTTTTGAAGTTCAAAAGCGTTGAACTTCACATTCATGCATACACATGCAATCAATTAAGGCAGAAATTCCCCTGTAAATAGTGAAGAAGTTGCCTCTGATGAACAGAAAGTTTTTTATGTTTCACAGTATTGTTATAAATAGGATTGTCATAAAAAGAAGACTTTATGTTGAACTTACTGAAGATTATCAGTATTGATAGAAAACAAGAATTGGCTGAGTGTAAACGTTTACATACATTCTGGAGTCTGGCAGCAGGCCACTGGGGCCATCACCTCATGCTGGGAGGCCACAGCGATGAGTCAAGTTCTAAGGGAGCTGGGAGGGAGGAGTAGTCCTGGTATGTTTTTGGAGTGCACCGAGGGAAAAGTATTTGACCTTTTGATATGGATGATAGGGCAGACAGTGGCCTCTAGAGGAAGTTTTTGGGTACAGACATTCATTCTCTGGTCCTGAGAAGCCAGAGACTCCTGTGCTACTTCATACCTTCTTAGAAGTGATCTGGTTGGATTTGTCAGAGCAGCTGAGGGTGATGAGAATGTTTAGAGACTGGCAGAGAGGCAAGAGAGGACATGACTCCAAGGGAGCAGTGATTGTTGGGGAAGAGCAGCGATCCTGTACTACTTGGTAGCCTGCAAAAAGAACAGTAACTAATCATGATTTTGGGGTTGGGGTGGTCCAAAGCAGCAATGAACTAACCCACACTGTGTCAAGTAACAAATATGCCATTAAATTTAGTTAATTTTCAAGACATGCACTCAAAGTTTAACCTGATAGCTGATGTCTTCACAAGCATCTACATATGTTGCATATCTGCTGTGTATGAAAATTTGATTCGTCATGTAAGTAAAAGAAGAAAAAAAAATCTTTGTTTAAAAGATAAATTCACTTGCATTTATTGTTAATGTTCTTTGTTAATTTGGGATTCAGTCTTTAAAATGTGTTTATTACTGTTTTTCTGTTTACCTTTATTTGACAATTGAAACATTTAATGATGTAGGTACCAAAGGAAAAAAATCTAATGTCATGATGTAGAATTTTAGAATGTCCTTAATCTGAAAAATATTAATAGTCCCATTGAACAGAGAGAGGATTTTAATGATCTTCAAGCTGAGTATTTTGGTCTTTGAAAGATTTAAGACTCACTGTCCTTACCTTAATAGTCTTAGACTGGCTGTCCAATAAATTCCATCATGTGCTTCAAGTAGGAGATCTGAAAAAAAGTGAAAGAAATATTTTGTTAGGGTTTTTTTTTTTTTGGTAGTCACGATAATTTTATGGGCTACTTGTAATATAGTGATTACAAAACTTTCCGGCAGAAGTGTAATTTTCAAGCTGTTGGTACCATTTAATGCAAAAAATGTTTATCTTTCTCTTAAGAAACTGAGTACGTAAGATTTAGTAGGTGATTTCTTTTCTCCTCCAGCTCTGTGCTGTTAATCCAGGGCAGTGCTATTTGCTTCTGTTTCTCCAAGGGCTGCTTGATGCATTCTGAGGTGGTAGAGAGGGCTTGTTTACAAGTTACACATGCACTTTGCTCTACATGTTTGTGCCCCAACGTTACCTTAACAATAAAGCTGACTGGCTGTGAAAAAAAAGAGCAAGATTGGAACTGATGCACTAAATTGCATGCAAATATCACTTCAAATTGAAAACATTTACTATTCATATGTTGAGAATTAGTGAAGCTCTGTATTCTGGCTCTAGTGTTTGCAGCAATTCCAGTCCCAGCAGGGTGAACAGCCTGCATGATCTGTCTCTGCTGACTTCTGTCCCCTGCTGCTTTCCTTGTTTTAACAATGTCTGACCTCCCTGCACTATTGTCATTTCCCCCTTTTAAAAATGTAAGTATACCAGAACCTTATCAATAGTAGGAAGAATTAGAGAGAAGGCTGTATGGTTATATCTAACATGGATGTTGCAATGAATCCTTATGAAGTATAAACAGTATTGCTTACTCCATGGGACAGATGTCTCCAACTGGGATAATTGTCCTAATATTGCAACATAACTAGACTTCTCTTACCAAAATCTAAAGAGTGCCAGAGTGTCAATTTCCTATGCATTCCCCCTCTCACCTTTAATTTACCCTGTAAATGTGCCCATCCCTGCACATATGCCTTCTCACGTGTGATCTGTTTGTATTCAGTGTAATCCCATTACTATGGTTCCCATGCATCTGGCAGTCTTCAATGTATTTATTTTCATGACAGTCTTTCGAGACAGACATGTATTTTTATCCTATATTGCAGAGAGAAACCTATGTGCCTTTTTCCAAAGTTGTACGGGAAGACTGTGACGGAATTGGCATAGGTATTGGACATGGCACTTGCTTATCCTTCTTCCTTTTAGCAACAATATTGTAATGTGGCAGAAGATTTGAGTACCTTTAGTTGCTGTGTTAGGAATTCTGAATCCCTGTATCTGTTTGCAGCAGCCATTTTACTGGCACTTACGACAAAGTCACACACTCAATGAGAAAATTTCTGTGAGCTTTTGTGAAATGTTTAACAGTTTTATGGTTTCATTCTAAATGATCTGAAAGAAAAGAAGTACAACTAATGTGTGTCAGTGAAAGAATGAGTTTTTCAGGTGGAGATATGACTGTGCCTTTGAGAAAACATGTCATGATAAAGGATTTGATGACATTGGGTAAACCAGGCAAGAGGGTAGGAGTGCAAGGAAGATTTAAACAAGATAAGTAAGATAATGAGGACAGCTGGGATATCTATGCATAGCAAACAATTTGCTTGGCAAATTTGTTCTTTCTCCTTCTTCGTGAATTGTGTATGAACAGATTTTTCTCGATTTTTTAGTTATTCAAAACTGTTTGACAAATGTATCTTTTGAACAGATTTAACATATGCATTGCTGGTGGACTTCATTTGTACCATATTCTCATTACTGTTGTCAGATGGCTGGTGGCCATAGCCACGTAGTGTTGGTTCTGTTCCTTCACTAGTCAGGGTACTGAGCTGCTGCTGTGTGACCTGGGTGACCACTCTCAGCTGCTTATTCCTTGCAGTGTACATTTCAAGAACAATCCATGGATAAAATTATTTTTAAGAATCTCTCTGATAAGATTTAGGAATACTGAACACTGTTGGTAAGGTCAAGGTCAGTTTACATGGCAGAAAAATAAGGGCTATTTTTCCACACAGAGTATATTTGCAGTGAATAACTTAGCTTACTGTAGACACTGTAAATCCACTTTGGCAGATGGTTAAGTCTATGTTGTGACCCTCTTTTCTGCCCCAGGGATTGTTTCCTGAGTATGGCCTCATCTGGCTTGGCATTTTAATCTGAAAATATTTGTTAGGATATTACAAAGCTGTCTAGATGAAGTTAAAAAATTTCAGTAAATAAGAAATTTAATTATTATTGGAAAATTAATATACACCTCACTTGATTTAATTTTTCATATGTCTCCCAACCTGCTTAACAGTGAGTGTTATAGTAGTAAGCACTATTTATGTAGAGAATGTAGAGAATCTTATAGGTTTTATGGAGAACTTATTAGTTTTATGTGATTATCCATCTGTCACAGCAAACTTTGTTTTTATTATTTAAGAAATGCAAATAATGTGGTAGGAGCTCTACTGAAGTACTGCAAGCTTTGGCGATTCTAGCATGTCTTTCTTGCGCTAACAGAATGTATTTTGTAAAGAAGGCCAGCATACAATGTTTAATCTTTTTTGCCCTTAGCTCACAGATGCTACTGTAGGAGTATTGCAGAGGCTGACGTAGTTTTTAGCAGTTATGTTGGTGTAACTTTGTCTCTGTATAAAAGACACAGTGAGGAAGATCTGTTAGGCAACAAATAAGGAGAAAAATCAAATACTGTGTAGACTTCAGCAGCTTTCATGTTATCGAGGTCTTTGATATCAAGAAAGGAACAATTTGTTTGAGTAAATGTTACTCAGTTAGCTTTCATTGTGACGGTGGTAGAGACTCCATGAAGTTTCACCAGCTGTGTCAAGTGGTGCAGTCTCTAGTGGGAGACAGGTCTTTCTTTCCAAAGTGAAGGCAAGCCTGCATAATCCAGTCAGTATCAAGTATCTCTTTCTTTAGCCTGTAAAGGACAATCACATCTTTAGCAATGTTTATTGTGTGTAGGTGGCAAGGTGTTGGTGGGGGGCTGTAGGGGTGGCCTCTGTGGGAGATGTTCAGGGTCTGCTGTGCCAATTTCAGGAGGCTCTACGATGCACCCACTGCAGGACACAGCTGAGCCCATCAGCCAAGATAGTGGCATCTCTGTGATAACTTAAGAAAGGGCAAAAGCACTGCATAGGCAGAGGGGAAGAAAGGTGTGAGAGATCTTGCAAACACCAAGGGCAGAGAAAGGGGTGGAGGGAGAGGAAGTGCTTATAAGCACCAGGGGAGATACTCCTCTGCAGCCCATGGAGGAGATGATGGTGGAGCAGGTATTTTCCTGCAGCCAGTGGGGAGGCCCATGCTGGAGCAGGTATCCATACTGCAGGCTGTGGAGGATCCCATGCCAGAGCTGGTGGGTGCTTCCAGAAAGATTTGTGGTCTGTGGAGAGCACATGGAGGAGAAGTTTTGTTGTGAAGGCCTGCAGTCTGTGGAAGGATCCACACTAGAAGAGGGGAGAGGTGGGAGGAAGGCTGACAGAGAGGAGCTGTTATGGACTGACCGCACCCCTGCTTCCTGATTCCCTTTAGCAGCTTTGGGCAGGGAAGACAGGAGGTAGAGTAGGAAGTGAAGAAGTGAAGTTGAGCCTGGAAAGAATGTGAAGATGAAGGGAAGGTATTTTAATTTGTGTCTTTGTTTCTCACCATTCAACTCTATCTTTAATTCTCAATAACTGAAATTAATTTTCCCCATATTAAGTCTTTGGTACCCTTAGTGGCAATTGTTGAGTGATGTCAATGTTCTTGTCTCGACCCTTGAACCTTTTCATCTTGTTTCCGCATTGTTTTGAGGAGGGGAGTGCAAGAGCCAACCTACAATCAAATTACCAAAGGTTGCAGTTTTACATTTCTGAAAGTAATGTATCAGAAAGAGCTGATCAGTTATCTGTGCTGAAGAGCAGTGTTAACAGTATATAAAAATTAACAAACTAAAATAACTGGCATTGTGGGATGGTTATAATGTTGCTGCAGGCATTTGGAAATATAAGTTGAGTTTTCAGAATTTTCATTCTGAAATGTTCCAGGATAAATTCTGTGCTTTAGCTTACATGGTGATGTTGCCCTTTGGGTTGAGAGAATGAGAGGAAGAAGCAGGCTTACAAAGAAAAAACTTCGTAACAGCAAAAGGGAAGGAAATACAGCCCAGAAAACATGATTAAACTTGCAAATTAATTGTGTTTGTGGGTTAGTTTTGTTCCTGGTAAATTTGACATTATTGAAGTCTAGTTCTTAGAGGCTCAATGAGGTTAAGAACTAACAAGTTTTGATAACTTAATTAGAGATGCAAACTGCTTTATCATGTAGATCCGTTTACAGATCAACTGTTGAAATAAACATTCACAAACATCTTAGACTTTTCTGAGGTTGGTTTGACAGACAGAGGGACAGACAGATGAGCATTGCCTGAGGAAGTTGCGGATCTTGTGGATGCCCCATTCCTGGAAGTGTTCAAGGCCATGTTGGATGGAACCCTAAGCAACCTGATCTAGTGAGTGGCATCCTTGCCCCAAGGCAGGGGGGTTGAAACTAGATGATCTTTAAGGTCCCTCCCAGTCATTCTGTGACAGTTACACAGGCTCATATGTATATAAAAATATTCTGAAAAGTTTTATTTATCTGTATTTGTTTTTTGAAAAAGAAGCATGAAATCTGAACACATGCATATGCATACCGAGATTGCTTTCTCTTTGGTTCATCTTTTCCAGCTACCTGAGAAAAAAGTTTGCCTCGTGCAGTTTCTTGCATAATTTTCCTGACCAAGAGGCTGAACTATTTTACTCACATGGAAAACTTGATTCCATGATAATAAGAGTAATATTGTGCTACAGGTACTGCTTAAAGAGTATATGTGATTGGCACAGGTTAATGTTTTCTGTAGTTTTTTATGGCCGCAGGGGTTTTTAGGTGCATTTTATTTACAAAGCTATGCATTTCATAGGCAACTCTTGTAAATCTTCCATTTTTTAAAAAATAAAGTCAGATATCCAGGTTAAAAAAATCACATTTCATAAGTTGAAGCCAAACTTCTTCTGTATGAGGATAACACTCGGAGTTATCATTTGACAGTTATTTCATGTATGCTGTGAAAAGCGTGGATGATGTTAGTGCAGTGTCTAGTGAAGGCTTCCAAGTCACAAATCCACTACCTTGAGTAGTGCTAATTGGCATCCTTGTTGAAAGTATCAGTGGAAAGGCCAAGGATTGAATAAGCATGAAGAACAAATTAGCCTCTTGCTCCTGGGGCAGAATTCTCCAGAACACGAGGCACCCATGCTCAATGGAATGTGGACTAAATGTTAAGTTGAAAGTGCTGCCAATATTTTACTTTTTGGGGGTAGTACAGTTATTTATGGAAAAAAAATAATTAGGTTCTAAAAGATAACTGAAAACCTACTGTGATTATTAGATTAACAAAATAATATTTTAATCTTTAAAATATATTAGAAAATAGCCCGAGGGTCTAGTAGCCAAGAAGGAACAGGAGAATGGAATAAAGCAGTAGAATTAATCTGAGGGAGTAAAACATGTAACATAAATAGCCACATGGATGAAGGACATGTTTTTAAAAAGAGGAGGACTTATGTATGTGATGACTGCCTAGGCAGCTGTACACACATACCAAAAAAAGAGTGTGAAAACAAGTCAAAGTGTATTTTCTACATCTAAACTTTTTTCCTTATTAATTTTGCCTTTCTTTCTGTAAAAGGAATACATATATTTCTATATATCATGTTGTGTTGTGGCACCCAATGTTTGATAAAATATAGAAGTGGATACACCCAATATGATAAATACTGAGAAGATAACATAAATCAACCAGCAATATATGCAGGAATGTCATTGCTGTGATTCCTCATACTGCATTTATCCTCTAAGATGTCTGTGAGACCTTCCGGTGCTTATTATGTTTCAGTGTTTTTGAGCTCTAAAATTACAACAGATTGGATTTGGTCTTTCAGTTCTGTACAATGGCCGTACTGGCTTTGAGTGGTCTTTACTGCTGTTTTAGAAGATACTTATAAAATCAGCTAACTGCATACATTGCAAAATGGTCGAAAGTACATTTGTGCTAACAGCAGCTGCCTTTGAAGTGTTGCCAATTGAATATTTGTGGGGTGCAGCTTTGTGGGCACCATTCCTGTGCATTTGATGGACTGCATAACAACCCCGTTCATGAGCTCTGTGCTGGCTTCCATTCCTGTAGTTGACTTAGTCTCATTAGAAATGTTTATTTCTTGTGTTTGATTAGTAAATCTCCTTCCAGAGCACTGACTGCGTGAGTGGTGGCAGTAAAATACTCTTATAAATCAGAGGGAAAGTCTGCCTATGTCCTTGAAACTGAGATCTCTCTCTCAGTTTCCCATTCCCTCTTCCTTCACCCAGAAGAAAGTCAGGAAGGATAAAAGGGTTTTGTGGTGTGACTTTGAACTAAACTAGCAAAATCATTCTGTATTACGAGCACTGTCTCACTCAAAGTGCCCTGCCTTTTGGTATCTCACACTGTGTATCAGAGAAACTGCTAACTTGAGTGCATCAGTTCTCAGGGAACAGATCAGCTTTCAGACATTGTCTCAGAACACTTGGTTTCTCACTTGTTTGAAACTGTGTACCACAGGCCCCCTTACTGACATGCTGAACTGGAAGAAGGAAAAATGGTTGTTCTGGTTCTGGCATCCCTTGCTGGAACCTGCAAAGACCCGTGCTTGCACAGCAGCTGGTACTTGCAGTGCATTTGCTTCAGTGAATACATTGCAATATAGATAGACACATGCAGCAGGGAGAAGAGCTGTTTAAGCTAAAGGCCAGTACTAGTGCAAGAGTTAATTGGGAGTGAGAAGAGGATTTCAGACTATGAGATCTTTAAGTCTCTGGACCAGCTTCCCAGGAGGAGTTTTAGGGGGTACTTGTGTGTTAATTTGTATCTATAAGCTGTCTTCACAGTAGGAAGGGCCTCTGATCCACATCTATCCTTAAAAGTAGCCAAAAAATAGGAATGCTATCTCCCTTGGCCAGGTTTCTGCATTGAGCTATAAGACAATATATATCTTTTGGTTACTTCTATCTGATTAAAAGCTTCATTATTAATTCAGCTGCCTACTTGAACACCGTCTAGGTTTTCAGACTACTGTGGCAAGACTGTTGTCTTGTTCCAGGAGACAAGACTGCATCACCGCATCCTGTGTCACCTTCATTGGCTAATTCACCTGATCTCTCCCAAATCCAGCTCTGCCTCTGTTCCTTCCCAGACTGTCTCTGCTTGTGCTTTCTGTTCTTCTCTGACCTTCTCCCTCCGTCTTTTTTCCTGACAAGTTACTCGAGTTGTTTTTACTCTGGGCTATTGTCCCTCTCCTCTTCTGATGACAAACAGGGACAGGTCACAGGTCCTATCTTTTTTATGCCTGAGTATTTCCCCAGCTCCAGTTGCACATTTAATCTCTACGCTAAACCTTCCCATTTATTACTTTAGCATGTGATGAACTTTAAAAGTTGTTCATTTAACTTCATCACTGGAACCATCTAATCTCCAAGTGCTTTATTGCTTTTCTTTTCAGCTTTTTTTTTTCCTCCTCAGTCTTGCTACTATATTTTCAAAAATCTCTTACATTTTTTTAGTCTTAGAGCATTATTAAATTTGTTTGTCTCTAGAGGATTTGCCTTGTTTTACCTTGTTGGAAGGAACCTGCATAAGGTGCATGTGCACAAGAATTGTGTACTATAAGAATTGTTAGAGAGCTATTATGTTTTATGCTTTATCATTCTTCTATGTGGAGATGAGAGAAACAGAAGTTGGTATATGCAGACATGTATCTACACTCAATTAAATGAATTTTGGGGAAGACTAATAATCTTATTTGTATTTGGACCCACATAAATACTGATCACAGTTAAAGACAAAAGTCCAAATATGGGAATTGCATAAGCAGCCTAATTTTCATTCTTCACATGAGGAAGTAGTCTGATTAGGGACTTGGTTACAGGAAGAAATAAAAACTGTTTCTTGTCTATATCAGGGGATTTGGAAATGGCACAAAGACTATGTAGTAGTTAAGCAGTAAGGAAGATGTAGTTTGGAGGCTTTGAAGAAGTGCACAAATGCAGTTGCTGTCAGCATCTCTTCATAAGTCGTGATGGAGTGCTTTATTTGACACTTACATTGAGTCAGTTCCTGAGTGAGCAGCCTTAGGCCCATTACTGAGTTGTGCACTGTGCAACCACAGTGGCTTCACTTTAGTTGTTCTTGATTTCTGCTATTGCTTAGAACAAACAAGAAACGTCTTGTCACACAGATGTGCACAGAGAAATGGCAAGGAAGATATTTGAAATGTGTATATAAAAAGATTTTTCACCTGTCTACTTAAATGTGTGTTTGGTAACCGAATGGTGCCACTATGAGTTGTTTGCTCTCTCAGTGTCCTTATGAACTGCAGTTCAAACAAGCGCTATCCTGAAAGGCAAACCCAAAAGTCTTCACACTCTGAGGCCTGTATGCAGAGATTTCAGTTAGCCATTTCCTATTTTCCCTACCAGAAGACAATTGCTCCCTGAAGGACACTGGAGCAACATTTGGCCTGTTTAGTTTAATGGGTTTTGTTCACATCTGCAATGGTCTGTTCTGAAGTGCCTATAAATATAGTGATGAGGAAGAAAGGCCTATGGCATAGACAACACTCAGGTGGCTGTGTTCTGTTATCCCAGTGCCTACATTCAGATCACATAACTTTGTTTTGAAAACTGTATTAGAGTTCTTAATATACCATGCAAAATTATTTTTGTGGGTTATTTATTATGTAGTGTATATTACTCTTCATAAAAACCAAATGTCAATCATATAAAATGGTCATCAGTCACCTTTCAATGTTGCTTGGATCTGTAATCCTGCTGACTTCTGAACTGAAAAAGAAATGTGAGAAAGACAGAATGGTTGAGCACTTGTCCTCAGATAAAAACTGAACAATCGATTAATACCTAAATGAGAAATAGAGATAGGATGATAAAAACAAGTTTAGGAAAGGAATTATTTACTAGAGAGTAATTAAAACAGGAAAAAAAGAAAATAAAAGAGCTAGTGTGTTGCAGTAATTAACACCTTTTACTACCTATTGTTTCATCTAACAAATTCCTTCTGTATCTCCTATTAGGCCTTTATTTTCTGTAACACCTGCCTTCTTGCCACCTGCATTGGAAATAAAACAAATAATAGTTTTCCATTTAATGCAATATAGAAAAAAAAGGCTTTCTGGACTTATAAGCTCATGTGTTTGCTTGGGCACTGTTAGGTCTGCTGGTGCATACCACTGAAGTCAACCTGGAGAAGAAGAAATTTTGTTACACTCCCTACTTCTTTCATTCAAATGAAAGGGAAGTTAACTTGGCTAGAGCTGCTATAAGATGCATTTAAAGTTATGGGATTGAAAGCAATAAAACCTTTTTTTCTTGGAAATGAGTTTCCTAAACTGAACTGTAAAGTTACATAAACAGGTCTTTACTAAAATACATTCAGAAGGATTCCTTCTTCACACTGCAGCATATTTAACCCACCTAATATACAGGAAAAATACCATGTGCACTAAACAAAAAATACACAAAAGAAATGCAAAGTGTTGGTTTGAAGGATTTGTAGTGGTATTTAAAGGTGTGAAATTAATTAGAATTAGAATGTTGCTTATATGTAGAAAAGCATTTGATAACTGAGTGCAACTCAGTTTTTGCCTTTAATCTTACAGGATTAAGGTTCATAACTCCTTTGTACAGCTTTAAAAAGATACCCTGTGTGCCACTCTGCAATTTTAGTTTGGAGAACTGCTCCCTTTGCTTCAGTGTAATCTCTCTGAAGAACAGCACCTTTTATCTGGAACAACAGAGTCTGCAAACTGGCTGTGAGACAGAGGCTGGAAATCACACCATAGTGTGAGCAGGGTTCATGTGTTAATGTGCTGATCCACTGTGTCAGACACCAGCTTAGAACTGAATCTTGCCAAAAAGCACAGGTGAAATATGCTTGGTGAGCGGAGTGCTGCCCTGGATGAATAGAAATTCAGAGCTCAAAAACAGTTAATGCTAGCTGGGAGAAATAAGCAGGAGCAAATTTAGGTTGTAGGGAGGAAGCACAGGAGCAAAAAATCGTTACTTTTGCTTATAAAGAGTGCGGTGAGAACGTCACGTAGGCAAAGAGTTACGTAAGAGAGTTTGCTTTTATCTACCCACACAAAATTTTGCCTGTGGGTGCATATGAGGATTTAAATCTCTGCAGTGTTCAGAACTCTTTACCTCTCCTAATTAAATGTAATGCAAGTTTTGAGCCAGGTCTTTGTACTGCCATAGCTTCCCGATCTGAGAAACAGGACATAGTCTTAAGTCAGAAATTTGTCTTTTTACTCTTTAGTCCCTAGTTTCATTTATAACCAATGTGCTTGTGAAAGAAGTAGTTGAGGCATAAAGGACTTGGAGTGCCGACGTGGATCCTTAAGAAGTTCGGATAATTTGGACCCATAATGAGTAATTTGTTAGTTACTAACTAGATTTCATCTGTATTTTGATTGTGTTGAGGCTACTTTATGGATTCATTTACATGCAGCTTACATCAGCAGGAGGCTGATCATTGTAAGGTCCAGCTGTCTATATATATACATATATACTACCATTTCCTTGTGCAGCCTGTTCCAATGCTTGATAATCCTTTCGAGGGAATAAAATTCTCCTGATATCCAATCTAAACCCCCTCTGGCACAATCTGAGGCCATTTCCTCTTGTCCTGTTGCATGTTACCTGGGAGAAGAGACTGCCCCCACCCGACTACATTTCAAGTAGTCATAGAGAGCAATAAAGTCACCCTTGGACCTCCTTTTCTCCAGACTAAGCAACCCCAGGTCTCTCAGCCACGCCTCACAGACCTTGTGTTCCAGATGCTTCACTAGCACCTTTGCCCTTGTATGGAGTCGCTCCTCAAGGTCACTCTTGTAGTGAGGGGCCCAAGCTATGTGTACCTTATGGTGCCCTGTAAGAAAAGCCAGGCATATGTGTTAACGTATCATAGAGATGACAATAATAAGACTTAGATTTTCACCGTCTACCCCAGCTTCCCAAACTTGCTCTTCTTTTGTGTTTGTATAAATGTGTGTGCAAATATATTTTCTTCAGAATACTGTACCTGTTTTAGGTCTAAGAGATCCACACAACAAGCAAATTTTTTAGGTAACTTTGCCACTTGTTTTCCTTCTCAAAGGCACTCCAGCTCTGGTTTTGAAAGTTGATGTATGCTGGGAGACAAAAACTGTGACTAGATTAGGAATCCCTGTGGGTCACATGGCTGGAAAGATACTTCCCAAAGGCTTAGATCCCGTACTAGAATGAGTTCAGTATATTGATATGAATATTCAGGCTGATAAATGAATTAAAGTGTTTTTTTTTTACTGCCACTTTTTTCTATGGTCATTTCTCAGTTGTTAACTATATTGCATGGTACCTTGATTGAATTATAAAATGGTAATATGAGTTTTGCAATTTAATGCCATAAATTTATATTTTTGAATATTCATTTACCAAAAATTCGCTACTTATCTTGCAGTAGGGTTGCTTAACTTTAAACAATTCTGAAACCTCTAATGGGGTTAAATTTAAAGAACTTAGAATTCTGGGAAGGGTAACCTTTCAGGGAGTTTGAGAGTGAGGTGAAACTCCAGGGGTGGAGTATAAACCTGGTGAAGTTGTTTTAGGGAGGTGCTGGAATAATAATATTCCTGATGAGTTTTTGATGGTGGTTTGGTGGTAGCCTTGTAATAGATATTTTAAAGTAAGTATGCGATTTTGTTCTAATAGAGTATTTTTATTTGTATTATTTTATTGGTATCTTTTAACTACAATGTCACAGCCGCAATGTACATACCAGGAGCAATCCCATTTTTTAAAAGTAGTGTAAAGTATTGCAGAACCAAGTAACAAGGTCATGTAGCCCAGACCTGTGTTTACTATTCAGAAGCATGCAAGGATGTATGGAATGCCTGTCAGGGAAGCGCTTATTAGTGTTTGTGTGCACAGCGTACACAGCTCTCAACTTGGAAGAATTAAGCACATTAGTGATTCAAACACTGTTTTTAAACCACTGGACCAGTTCATAATTCACAGATTGCAATTATTTCATGCGTTTGTGGAATAAACAATGTGCACTCTTAGGGGCACAGACAATAGAGACCTTCTGCCAGCTCATGATTTTACATAGGTTCAAGCTAACTCCGAGAACTGAATATAAAATGTAGTATTTGGGGATTCTGTATGTTTGTGGCAATGTAGAAATTGTTAAAAGTGGATAGATTATGAACTCTTTTATCTGTTTGATTTTTTTTCAAATTGCTGTGCAGTATTAGAATAAACCAGATTGGCATGATTCACAGTGGGTTATCAATATAAGTTTCAATTATTATTAACTTCCTGTAACTGTGGAATGTAGAATATGCTTTTACTGATCAAAATTGAACAACTTATTTATGCTTATTTTATGCTTATTTAGAGAATAATTTACAGTAAATACTTTATTCAGTGAATTATTTCTTACTACATTGGCCAGCTGATTGTTTTGTTGTTTGATGTTGGCAAACATTTCTTGGCCAGTAGCACTTATGCAAGTAAGATATACTGTTTATTCATTGGAATATCTGACTGCCTGCTGGCATTTTTTTTCAATGTTAGCTGCACTGAACTGTTTATAAAATCAGGCAAAGAAGGATGAAATACATCCTGTATTAAGGGAATCCCTTGTACATGCATAATTTGCATGGCATGTATCTCTTAAGAGATGCAGTAGAGTATAGGTGTCCTAATTGCAATCACTCAAGTTTATTAATTCAAAATATGTTTTGCAGATTGACTTGTATTCATGGTAAGGAATGTGTACTTGTACACTCCATTACAAGTTGTGGTACACATGCCTGAAAGGAGAATAAACACATAAACAGAAAACAGGTTTTGAAATAGCAATGAAAAATAATATTCTTTTCCTATTTGATCAGTATTATTGCTTAATAAAATGTGAGGGAGGAGAGAAATGTTACAATATTGAAAAAGTCCTTGCAAAGTGAATGGTCACATCAGCTTCTGAATGGTCTGCTGAAGCATAGTGCTGCCAAAATAATCCATTTTCCCAGACTCAAGTATAAGTTCAATTTCACTCAGAATCAAGACACACCATACAAAATGTGCTAAACCAGGATGCAAAGCTAAAATGACATTGTGTTGCTCAGCTATGAGCAGTTTAGGATGATCAGAGTTCAAAAATGCATGACAAGAAATTATTTCCGTTTGAAGAGACTTTTGTGAAAGAATGTGGAACCTGCAGTGTCAGTCACTGGTTTCTTTGTCAAGCAACAGTAATCTTAGTGTGTCATGCCTGGGGAAAAGAAAAGGATGTGTATCATATCCAGGCAAAATGTGGAACACAGGTCAGATTGTTGAGTTTTTCAGTACTTTTGTAAGATTCATGAAATGCCCGAGTTCACAAGAAAGTGCTATTACAGTCATATATTTTGTCTGTATGGGATACCACATTGATCTTGTGTGATTCAGGCTGAGGAAATGTGTTCTTGCATATAACTCCATGGGCTACAGACAGAGGAAGCCAAATGAAATCAGTACCATGACCCAGAATTGTGCAAACTGCCAGGTACTACTGCTCTTATCTTCTATGCTGAAGAATCCAGCTGCCATTTTCAGTGTTTCATTGGTAGAAGTGCCTCTAAAGTCTTGTTTTCTCTGTGTTGAAGCAAATGCATAATTTACTGCAAACACAAGGTGAACAATATATTCTCATTCCCAGAAAACTCAAAAGCTTTCATAGGCTGTACCTACTAGAATGTGTACTTGCTTTTTCATTGTACCCGGTACTGACTGATAATGAATTGAAGTGCTTCTTAGATTGTATCAGGAAGGATTTGATCACAAGAACATAAACTAAGATTATGTGCCCCAGGAGTGGGTTAAGTATTACATTATGTAGAGTTAGAGATGACATAACATACAACTGCTTGTATAGAGTGGTATATAATCAGAAAAGCAAACCTCTTCCATCAGCCAAGTTTTCATGTTAAGATATTTAGTAGAAGCTTAAGAGCTGGGATTAGCTGTTCACCTCAATTACTAGTCCATTAGCCTAACCATATGTATGTGTGTGTGTGTGTGTGTGTGTGTGTAAATAGCATTTGGGCATTTTTTCTTTCTCCCCTGCCCTCTGATTCTCTCTTCCCACCATTTTCCTATCTGGCTTATTTTTGAATTGGAAGCCTTTTGCTCCTGTCTTCTTTCATGACCTTTCCTCCCGCTGCTCTCCCAAGAAGATGTGTAATATGGAAGTTGCTCCTTCTCTGCATCTAATCTCATAGGACCCACAGTAACACCAGAAGAAAAGGGAATGAGGGAAATGGTTTTGGCATTATTTTAGTAAATGTATAGTGCCAGGGAGGGAGAAGAAAATCCATTCCAGCATGCCTGTTTGGAGGTGAGAAGTGGGAAGAAACTGGAGAAGAGTTTTTTGTGCTCTGGATTGAGAAGATTGTTGTCAACACGCTACAGGGACAGAAAAAAAAGGGAAGAAAAAACATCTGTAATCCTTGCTTTTGCTCTTTTAAGCCTTACAAAATTGCAGATGAAGTGTGGATCCTTTTTTAAATTCTAGGAGGGGCTTTGGTACTATAATCCTCTTCCTTAACTCACCTTATTTGTTTTTCTGGAAGAGCTAGGGGCTCCACCCATGCGACTTCATTACTTGCCTTATGTGTCTTTAGCTGTTATGCGGTACAAAAAGAAGAAAGATCATTGAGTCTGGGAAAAAATATTGCATGTTCTAGCTTCATTACAGTGCTGTTACAATGTTGCATTCAAATTTGAAGTGAACATACAGGTAATTGACTTTGTGGATTGACACTGTGGTGTTGTATAAAGACTGTGTTTAAAGCTGTAGGTAACAAAATGTTGATTACAGTTTCAATTTTTTAACATCCTTGGGGTCAAATTCTGCCCTAATTTAACCATTGCTTAACCCTTCTAATTCTCCTGGTATTGCCCAGATTGAAAATGAGAGCAGAGTGTCTATTCCAGTTTCGATACCTGCCCTACTTACCAAATATCAACCACGTGTTTAGCAATATTTTCTGTCTTACACACATACACCTATCAACAATTTCAGTAAATGCTGACATTCTAACTGGAATGACATGAACCATTTGGTTACCATGTGCATAAACACATCTGCTTTGTTTATATCTTTTTTTTTTTCTGTATTGACTGAATGAGTAAGGAAATTGTTAAGGAAAAGTCAGGCAGGGAGACCCAAGCTGAACCTAAAAATCCATTTGGATAGACTGAGCTTTTGTTCGCTATTTATTTTTTGATTTCTGTATTATGGAAGAAAGTTAGGTTTGTTCATACTTCTTATATGACTTGTAGGCAACTGAATTCAGTTCTAACTATGGACTTTTCAGGATCATTGATGATCCAGTAATAAAGACTGAATTGTCTAAATCCCCTATGCCTGCCACTCAGGCTGATTCTCTGTAGCACAAAATTAATTCTGAAGATCAAATGTGATATCTGCATGAAATAAAAAAAAAAGTGTTCTTTTCTGTCTTTATTTTAAACATATTTTCAGTTTTTTCTATTTGTAAATGTCTTGAAAGTTTGGAAGTTTGAAACTTCAGGGATCAAATGAAGTCTTGGGTCTCAAAAGTCCTAATTATTTGTTAAAAAACACAAATCATGCAATATTGACTAGAATTACAAGGAGATAAGAATCTGTAGCTGTCAGGTGCTGAAACTGAACATTTGCGTCCTTGCCTGTTTGCAGAATTGTTTCACCTTATTTATAAATATAACTTCAACATTTAGGAACTATGATCTCTTGAAAGCATGATATTACAGTGAGAATGAGATAAATTCTTTACTTCATCTACTTGAAAGGCATCATTTTAGCAATAAAATGTAAAGTCATGCAGGTTATGAATTTTACACATTGTTTACTTAAGTAAGTCATATCAATGTTGTCAGCAGTTAAGAAGTAGTAGGTCTAATAGAAGCATTATGTATATCCTTCTGTTGCTGAAAAAGCTTGTTGCTTTGCAGTCCTTGTGGGAATTTCATTGCAGCGTTACAGAATCACAGAATCAATTAGATTGGAAAAGACTTTTGAGATCATTGAGTCCAGTCTGTGACGTAACACCACCTTATTAACTAGACCATGCCACTGAGTGCCACATCCAGTCTTCTTAAACACCTCCAGGGATTGTGACTCCACCATCACCCTGGGCAGCCCATTCCGATGCCCAGCCATCCCTTCTGTGAAGAAATTCTTCATGTCCAATCTAAACCTCCCCTGGTGCAGTTTAAGACTGCGTCCTCTTGTCCTGTCACTGTTTGCCTGAGAGAAGAGACTGACCCTCACCTTGCTAAAACCTCCTTTCAGGCAGTTGTAGAGAGTGATAAGGAGGCTCCTCTGAGCCTCCTCTTCTCTCGGCTAAATAACACCAGCTCCCTCTTTTGCTCCAGACTCTTCACCAGCCTTGTTGCTCTTCTCTGGGTACGCTCTGGCATCTCAACATCCTTCCTAGATTTGGAGTCCAAGAACTGGACACAGAACTCAAGGTGCAGCTTCACCAGTGCCAGGTGCAGGGGAACAATGACTTCCCTGGTCCTGCTGGCCACACTATTCCTGATACAGGCCAGGCCCTTTTTGCCTGGCCACTGTCCAGCCACTCAGTCCCCAACTCATAGTGCTGTAGAGGTTTGTTGTTACCGAAGTGCAGGACCTGGCACTTAGACATGTTAAACCTCATGTTATTGAATTCAGCCCTTTGATCTATCCTGTCCAGATCCCTCCTACCCTTCAGCAGGTTGACACTCACTCCCAACTTGGTGTCATCTGCAGATTACTAACGGAAGACTTGATCCCCTCATCCAGATCGACACTGGTCCCTGGAGGATATCACCAGTCACTGGCCACCAGCTGAATGTGGCACCATTCACCACCACTCTCTGGGCCCAGCCCTCCAGCCAGTTCTTAACCCAGCAAAGAGTGTTCCTGGCCAGGCCATGAGCTGCCAGCTTTTCCAAGAGTATGCTGCGGGACGCAATGTCAAAGGCTTTGCTGAAGTCCAGGGAGACACAGCCCCTTCCCCACATCCACCTGGTGGGTCACCTGGTCATAAAAGGAGATCAAGTTTGTCAGACAGGACCTGCCCTTCCTAAATCCATGCCAGCTGGGCCTGAGTCCCTGGCCATCCTGTAAGTGCTGTGTCATGGCACTCAAGATGATCTGTTCTGTAGCCTTGTCAGTATCCAGGTTTCCTGGATCCTCCTTCCAGTTCTTCTTGTGAGCATCACATCTTCCAGGTCCCAGTCATCTGGGACCTTCCTGGCTAGCCAGGACTGCTGATAAATGATGGAGAGTGTCTTGGTGAGCTCTTCCACTAGCTCCCTCATAACCCTACGATGGATTCTATCTGTTCCTGTTGACTTGTGAGCATCTAAGTGTATCTAAGTGAGCATCTAAGTTCAGTAACTGCTTCTTCCTGGACTACAGGGGGGCTGTTCTTCTCTTCATCCCTGTCTGCCAGCTCAGGGGGCCAGTCATTCTGAGCACCACCTGTCTTACTAAAAACTGAGGCAAAGAAGGTGTTAAGTATCTCAGCCTTTTCCTCCTCTTTGGTGACTATATTGCCCCCTACATCCAATAAAGAGTGGAGATTTTCCTTGCCCCTTGCTTTTTGCTGTTAATGTATTTATAATAACATTTTTTATTATCCTTTACAGAAGTGGCCAGATTAAGTTCTAATTGAGCTTCTGCCTCTCTAATTTTCTTTCTGCGTGACCTAAGAACATCCTTAAACACTTCCTGAGTGGCCTGAACCTTTTTCCAAAGGTGATACATTCTCTTTTTTTCCCTGAGTTCCTGTAAAAGGCAGTTCTTGCTCTGCATGTGGCTTATATGGATTACTTCTGGACTGGATTTCTCCAAGAATTTAGTGTTACTAACCTGGCATGGCATGTATCACTGGCTGCAGAATGAAACAATATTCCGTGGGAGTTCATCTAACAGTTGATTGTATTTATTTCCTTTAAAATAGAACCTTGGATAAAAAGTGTGAAATAAGGTAAATTCTGTTCATGCATTTATTTGCTGGCTTTAAATATTGTCCAAAACAATATTTGTGTTTGAACCAGCACTTTCTCCTCAGTTCTGCAACATACTGAAACTTATTCAAGCTGCCTAATTATAATATCATACCAAATATCATTACTTTTCATAATCATAACAGTGTTTAGTACTGAATTAAGGCCTTAGTTCAGGAAAAATCTGTAGCTGAGTAGCTCTCTGAAGTGCTTAGCAGGAGAAAGCATGTCCAAATGGGTAGGAAAAAAATGCAGTTCAATATAGAGAAGTATTGAAACACCACTGCTCATTCATATAGAATGATAAATAAGCCTTTAGTGTGTAGGTTGCTAAAAATGAATGGAACAATAGGATTAGTAACTACTTAGTAAAAAAAAAAAAAAAAACAAAACTAAAACCAACCAAACAACCTCTTTCCAGATTCACGTGTAAAGGAAAGAAAATGCTGGAGAAGAGGAAAGGTGTGTGGACGCATACACACACATAAACACATACTTGGACTCTATAGACAGAAAAGGAATTGTGTCTTTTTTTACCAGAAAGAGTCTATTCCTGTGATCTTTTCTGAACTCAAGTAGTCCTTTATTAGTTCAGTCAATATCACACTTTCCAATATGTGTAAAAAGAAATCGTCAATACACAAATGCCAGAGTGCACGATTTATCTTTCATCTCACCTGTGAAATGCCAGCCACCATATACTAATTGAGTTAAATGTCCTTAGAGGAGATCAGCCAAAATGTTGGCAAGCTTATAGTTAGCCTGGGAGCTCCAGACAGAGGCACAACTGGGGTATATCTGTATAGCAATCACAATACAAATTCACTGTAGTGAAACAGAGATGCTTTATCTTTAAACGATAACTAGGCTAGTTCGGATACTGATAGAAAGGAGGGAGATGTAGGCTACATGCCATATTCCTCTTCAGTGTTGTGAACATACTTTGGATGACAGACAAGATCACAGCATCAAAATTTATTTTTATTTATTTATTACTGCTTCCTTAGGAAAAAAACCTTGTGCAAGAAATCCCAAGAAATTGTCAGTACAGTACAGTAAATTAAAAAGAAGTCAGGCCCTGAGAATCACATGGCAATCACCAACAGGTATTAATAAAGGTGGGGGGAGGTTGATGTGCATACAAATACATTACACTTTGCTTTTTCAGCTGAGCTTTATTGTCATTCTGGAAGGAAATACAGAGGATATACTAAATATCTTAGATAAATTATGCAATTAAAGGCAAAAAGTGAAGCATTCAGTGATGTTCATCCTTTTGCATGTGTGCATATGCATCCCGCAGATGTTTGGAGAAGAGCTTGGCTTTTATTTCCCTAGCAGCATTAGCTCAAATGTATCAGCATCAGTTAAAACTAATCTATTATGTTAAAGCTTAGAGTGTCTGTGCTCTCCTAAGGGAACTGGACCCTTGGGTTATGATAGTTCTTCCCCAAGCAGAATCCTCAAGTCCTTAGCATTATCTGTGCTGCAGATGTCTCTTCTCTTTGGTACTTGTGTTAATGAGCCTCCCTGGACTTCATTTCCCCATTATTCAGTTCCTGTTTTGAAGTGGGGGTCTGCCAGAACAGCAGCTTACCCAGACTATTTGCTAAGTCTTCCTTCATTTGACTTCTGCTTCTTTCACCTCCATCAAAATGGAGGCACCCTATGGAATCCTCTTTCATGGTCTTTCTTTCTCAGATTTGAATTTTAAAGTGTCTCTTTTTTACTGTGTTCTCTTGCTTCTTCCTTGTACTTAATGCAATATTTTCCTCTAAGAAATGGGAATAAGAGGGTTCAGTTGAACATCAAAACTTTCTATGACCACTGTAGCTTCAGTTAATAGTCACCTACCTCTTTGCTTTTGTCCCCTAGCCTTTTCTGTATCACATTAACATGCATCACTGTACTTTGAAAGTCTTTCATAAAATACACTCTTCTTCTCTGTCATCTCAGGTTTATTAGTGAGCTGATTCTTTCCTCCAAACTCACTTCAAATCCTGCCTATATGGAAGCATATAGGCATTTTCTTCTGTGCTTTTCCTTCATTTTGAAAGCACTATCCTAATATTATCTCAGTTCTTCTATTATTCCCCTTCAGATGCCTCTTTAAACATCTCTTTTGTTGTGGTGCCTACAGAATCTTCTCCCATTTCAGCCTTCTGAGCTAGACAGATGCTGTTCACTTTTTGTTTTCTTTGCTAGAGTGCTTCAAAATCAATCCTAAGGTATTTCTGGAGAGCTTCTGATTCTTGTTTGGAAACTTGACATGTTTTATAATTAAGTGTTTTATGCACTGAGGTGAAAATCAGCCCCACACAGAGAGCAGGCTAAATGTGCATCATTTAGATCTCAGAAATGCATTAGACTGAATGACCAACACTATAACAAATGTTAAATTCTCACATTTTAAATGCGTGTAGGTCTAACAGGCTGCTTTGGCTACTGACCCAAGAGATTTTGACTATGGACAGCTCATTTCAGTACTGTAGATGGATTTTTTAGGAAATTCTCAGGTTTAGTTACTTTAAAAGTATCAGCTTCTTTGAATACAGAGGTAGTCATACTTCGAAGATTCACATTTCTTTTAAGAATCTTCTCATATCATGGATTTGCATCTGATTAATGTGCAGAGACCAAAGACTCATTCCACAGTGAAGCAGTAGAAACCTTGCTGAATGCAGTGAGCAATACCTGGACCTCATTCCTGGAGTTTCATACAGCACTGCTGTTGGAAGTCATAGAATCATATTGTGGTTTGGGTTGGAACAGGCCTTAAAGATCATCCTATTCCAACCCCCCCTTTCATGAGCAGAGACACCTTCTACTAGACCAGGTTGCTCAATGTCCCATCCAGCCTGGCCTTGAGCACTTCCAGAGATGGGGCATCCCCTGCTTCTCTGGGCAACCTGTTCCAGTGCCTCAGTACCCTCTAAGAAGATAATTTCTTCTGTATGTATATCCTAAATTCGCCCCCTTTCAGTTTGTACCCATTGCTCCTTGTCCTGTCACTACAGTTCCTGATGAAAAGTCCCTCTGGCTTCCCTGTAGGCCCCCTTCAGATACTGTAAGGTTCCTATGGGGTGTCCACTCAACCTTCTTTTTTCCAGGCTGAGCAGACCCAACTTTCTCGACTGTCTTCATAGAGAAGGTACTCCAGTTCTCTTACTAACTATGTGCCCCTGCTCTGAATTCTCTCCAACAGTTTCATGTCTTTCTTGTTTTGGGAGCAACAGAACTGGATGCAACATTCCAGATGGGTTCTCATAAGAGCAGAGTAGAGCAATAATGCTCTTCCCTTGAATCACTTCCCTTGACCTGCTGATGATGCTGGATTTGATGTGGCTCAAAATATGAAGACAAACTAATGCAATTTTGTATTTCAAACCAAACTTCTACTTTTTTGTTTGTTTCTTTGTTTTTGAATCCCTTAAGAATTCTGCAAGCTGGGATAATAATTTGAATTAAAGCATGCCATAGGAGGCCTGCTTAGATGTGTACTGCTGCTTTCTACTGTGTGAATATGCATGTCACTGCAGGGCAGTCTGCTTCCCCATTCACCACTGCATCCCACCAGGCTACCAGTAATACTCTGCTACTTGCCTGCTACCTCCAAATCATGATTTACAGTAGAAAGGTAAGACTTGTACAAATTATTCTCTGTCTGTAGATCCAAAGGGCTCTATTAAATGAAGCTCCATCAAGGTGTATAATCTTCCCGTTTATTTTTCAGAAATTACACTGTGGATTTTTTTTCTGACTAATGCTAAAAATTAGCAGAATTAGTAATGATAGATACAGGCTACTTTAATGACAGCTTTTCATGTGTGCAGGATTTGATTGTATTTTTAAAATAGCATGGTAACTTTGTGTAATTTTGCTGTAGATTTTGAAAACTACCATAGTCCATGGGAATGTTAGTTTTGCGGTCTTAGCCCTGAGAAATTTGGGATTGATTTGAGTACTGGGCATTTTATGCTATCTTGCAACTTACAGTTTCTGTTGTCTTATTTGTTTCTGTGGTTTGAAGCTGAGCTTGTTTAGTTCATGACTAAAAGTAGCCATCAAATGTGAAAAAGCAGATTAATACAGTAAAATAGATGGACCCTGCTGGTCACCAGCTATGCTGAAGGCAGTAAAAAAGAGGTAGCATGTTGCTACTGAGATGAGCCCAGTTGGTCAGAGCATGGTGCTAATAACCCCCATTCACTTAAGACTTGGACTTGATGATCCTTGTGGGTCCCTTCCAACTCAGAATATTCTGTGATTCTGATTCTAAGGGGAAAGCAGTGCCTGTGATAGTTCGGGTTCCCAAAGAAGTGGCAGTGACAACTTTGTGCTTTTACATTGCCTCACAGAGAGAACTGGAAAATAGTCATTCTTCTTATGTGGTAACAAATGTATAAGCACATGCAAAAATTAGACTAATTACACTATTAATTGAGTTTTAAGAAAGAATTTCCGTACTCTAATGAAGTAGTGGAATAGTCTTTAATTGCAAAAATCAGGCCTACTGAACCCTGGCAGTTTGTTTTGAACCCCCTGTTAAAAAGAATGATTTTGAATGTGAAAAGAGATGAAAATTTGCTGGTATAGTAGCATATCAAGGGTGCATGTGTGAGCAAGATGTTGTATTCTATTTACCTATTATTTTCTTTTTTTAAGTGTTTGAAATAGCTTTGCTTGGTATAAGCAGGCAGTGTTTTATATATGTCTCGTTTATTCAGCCACCATGCAGACTCCAAAATGGATCCTAGCCAAGTTGGCAAGGTACAAAGCAGTGACTGCCTACATTTTTAAAACTAGAGCTGAGACCCAGTGTTGTAAAGAAACCACAAACATACACCCAACTAGAAACAGAAAAAATGAGGGACAGTTTGTGTACCCTTGGACCAATATACATTTATGGCAGTTTGAAAGTGAAGTTGAAAGCAGATACAAGAAACGTTAATACTTTAATTGGCCAATTAAGTTTTCAAGGAATCAGCAAGACCATCCAGCCAAGCTGTCAGCCCGGTACCACCATGATCACCCATCAACCATATCCCCTAGTGCCATATCCAGACGCCTCTCGAACACTTCCAGAGATGGTGGCTCCACCACTTTCTTGGGCAGTTTACTCCAATTCCTAACACTATATTCACTGAATTTTTTTTTTTCCTAATGTCTAACCTGAATGTCTCCTGACTCCAGGTAATTTCCTCTCATTTTGTCACTTGAGACATGAAAGGAGAGACCAGCCCGCACCTCAATATAACCTCCTTTCAGGTAGTTGTAGAGACCAGTAAGGTCTCCCTTGAGCTTCCTTTTCTCCAGGTTAAACAATCCCCACTCCCTCAGACTCTTTTCCTAAGATTTTGCTCCAGACACTTCACTGTCTCCATTCTCTGTAGATTTGTAAGCCAAGACAAAGCAGACTTTACTATTCTCTTCAAGTTGATCTGAAGAAAGGAAAAATAAAAATATATTGTTCAGAGACCAGTTATGAGAATTAATGAAGAAGTGTTTTTAGAGGACAATTCTAAATATATACACTGGTGAACATGTTCTGCCACTGGCTTTGATTTCCAACTGAATGTTGGCATGGTCAGTGTGACTTGATTTGTGGACTGAACTAACCGTAATTTGAGTGAGTTTTTTGTGCAATGTACTGTTATCCTTTTACCTTTATTATGTGAATTGTCTCAAAATGACTTTTTTAGAAAGAATTATATTTTGCAGCTCTTACTCAAGCTTTCATTTAATGCTAATTGTCTAAAGTTTTAGATTTCTGTCTTAACATAATCCTGTAATGGTGAGTATCTCTCTGCAGTCTCTGTAAAGAAAGCTTCCTGTGGAGTTCACCAGAAAGCCAGCTTTGTGACATGCATGGTCTAAGGACATAAATAAGCCAAGCTTAGTGTGAAGAGCTATCTTGTTTTAGGTCAGATCAGCAAAGAAATATTCAAGACCTTCTTGCTTCTGAAGTATAGATACCTATCTGTGTCATCCTTAAAGTACTTTAGCCTGAATATCTGACTTTTAGAGATCCATCGCTTTATTAGGGCACATGAATAAAGGTTGCAAAGTCTACATGAAAAATGGCAGAGAGAGGAAACCTATCCTGGGAATTAAACTATGTTAAGTGTCTCTGAAAATAGGAAAAGTCTTGATCAGATTTAATCCAAATATATATTAGATCAGCTTGGGATAATGTTTAATCTCTTGTTGTAGTTTTACTGAGTAGAAAATTAAATAGCTGCTGGATGCTGCAGACAGGTGTTTGCAGAAAGTCTGCTTTTGCACATTTATCACATACCAATTAATACTCAGATGTGGTAGCACTCTCCATCCTCTCTATGCTTCCTGGTTTCTAAGTGATCCCCACATAATTCAGTTATGCAAGGAAGATGTGCTCTGCTCTGCCTTTTTAGAGGCATAGGATTGAAGGAAACTGACGGGGGTGACTGTGTAAGAAGACATTCCACAAGCTGAATCAAAATGCAAGCAGAGTGGCCCTAGATAAAGGAAAATGTCATTGTAGAGTAGGGATTCTACTGCAATTTGTACGACTTCTGCTACTATTTATGTTAGATTTTCACCTAGTGAAAAACATATGTAGGAAAACTTGAGAAGTGGTTTACCTTTGGTCAAAGGCAGAGGTAGTCTCTGTGGAAGAACAAAACAGCCATTTATGCACAGAGGTATTTTCTGATGTAAGCCAAAACAGACTGGCTGCTCTTTTTAATTTCAGTCAACTAAAGTGAAATTAGGCTTCCTGTTGTTTTTGTTTGTCTTCTTTGAGCAGAGTCCAGGACTGGAGATGAAATCTCTGCAACAAATATTGGCAAAATCCAGGGTCAAGCTCCTTTTTCATTTATTAAAAATGTTTGTAGGACCTTGCAATCATATTGTTTAAGGATTGGATTTAATCTTTAAATTATTTTTAATTAATTGATCCTGAATATATTTCTTTGCAATCAGGTTACTTAGCAAATATAGAAGAACATAGGAGTATATATCTACATCTACCAAAGCTTAGTACTGAATTTCGGTGGAATTCACATTTAATGCTTCTCTTTTTTTTGCCATTTCCTTTGCCCTATTATCTAATTCTGTGTGCAATGTATTTAAAAGTCTGTGGTCTTCAGATTTCTGGCAGGTAGGTGTTTGTATGTATACTTGTACTTCCAGTGCTTCTGCTTTATTTGCAGTCCCTTTTCCCCTGCAGCACTCTCTTGCCGACAGCGGGATCAGCTGGTGATGCTGGGCAGTGCTATTATGGCAGGACTCCTCACTGTGTAACTCCTGCACTGAGTCTCCCGTGCTGACTGCCAAACAGGCACAATTTTTAGAGCTATGTTAATTCCTTCTCAAGTTCTAAAAAGCATTTGTAGAAGATGTGTGGGGTTGTATCTCTGGCAAAGCTCACTAGCGAAGGAGGGAACGCAGCAGTTTCATCATGAAGGTGGCCTCGCATACAGATACTGTGATGGTGTGCTACCAAACAGTGCTGTGAACACCTACCCTCTGTCCTCATGCAGAGCAGCTCATAATATTTTACAAAAAGCACCAATTAAAACTGAAGATAACAAATGTTTTAAAATCATTTACAGGAGTTGACTTGGGAGATAAGTGGGGGAAGAAGTTACAGTTACACAGAGCAGCAGAAATAAAAGTGCGACTTCTAACTGCAAGGGAAGTTTTCATCCTTAGAGGGCTAGGGGACATCCCTACTCAAGAATATTACATGAATTGCTTTTAGTAAAATGGGTTTACAGATGTCAGGGACTCTTTTATCCTGCTGCTGATGTAGCATCACATTTTATATGAAGTATAGATACAAATAAAGGTTTCTGTTTGTAAAAATATATATATATAGGCTCTTGCATACAGAAAGAACAAGGCTATAGTCATTAGGCATCAGAAAACATCAAAAACATTAATTTGTAAATTTATTTACTTAGAAAATAATTAATATTCCCCTATCTTACATCACCAGTACATACATGCATATCTTCCTTTTCTTGATCTTCTTGACTGTTACTGGCTACAATAAAAGAACTTCTAAGTTCGTGGGCATGCCAGGTAGGCGTTTCCTAGCATGTTTATAGTATAACTTTAGGATGTAAAATGTATCTTCTTCTTTTGCCTTCTTTCTTACCTATATACATGAAAAACATTTCTTGTGCATGAGGACAGAAAAGCATTGAAAAATGAGTGTGCACACACATGCATGTGGTTTCATAAAGATTCTTATCAATCATTGCTGCTGCTTTTCCTGTGCTCCTCCATGGTAATAAGAGCCACCACGTAGCTTTTGTCATGCTGCTCGGTGCATTTAGACATTCAAATGCATCATTCTTTCGTAAAATATGAGTAAGTAAAAGTGCATCTCAGGTAACAGCACTGGGAGTGCAGATAGGAGTTCTTCACCTCCAGCGCAGATTTTTTACTGGATGCTGAACTGTTGCTTTGGTGACAGTGAAATTTGTTCCACCATTTCATCATGCAGATTCAGAGCCTGCTTTTTAGCTCACTTTCTCTGTGCAAGTTGGTCTCCTAATCATACAGATCACAGATAATTGTTCCCACCACCTCTGTCTGTAGCATCTTTGAAATTTTCTTCTCTCTCCTTTGAATGTGGGGTTTTTTTTAAGTTCGAGACCACATGTGAAAAAAAGGGATACAGAGAAATAAAAGAATCTATTTAATAAGTAAATTGCTGATGTTTTAAGTAGTGTAAAAGCATAAAGGAAAGCATAAAAATTTTATCTTTAAAAAAATATATGTTAAAATCCTTAAGAAACTCACCAGTTTCAGAAGAAATTGCGCAGAATCTCCAGGATTGCAGGAAAGCAGGAAAGAATGGAAGTACTCTGAGAATAAATACATTTGCTAACTTTCTTGAAAAGGTTGTTTCCAAGTGTCATCACTTCTGTGAAAGTTCCTGTGTTGGCAGACCCATAAAAGAACATTATTTTGTTGTTAGTTGGACAAGTGCACCAAAACAAATTGTGATGTGAGGGGGTGAGAGGGGAAGTTGGTGAGTTTTTCTTTTCTGTATCCAGTACCACCTGTCTACAAAGGCTGCTGCTTTCCCAGTTTCCTAAATACCAATATCTGTGTCAGTGTAAATAAAAATGGAAGAGGTCTTAAAATAAATTTTCCTCTTGCAATGGTTAATATGGAAGAGAAGAAAACCCAGAGATAAGTGGTCAGTCTCAAAGAGAAATGCTTCAGTTCGTTCACCATCATTCTGAAAGGGATGGATCATTCAAGAATGTGTCTGTAGCACTGTGTAAATTTGCAGAGATTATTCTGACTTCTGAAAAATTTTCCTGTGGTTTCCTTTGAACTGCAATATATGTATGCAATTGGCAATGTAGTTTTACATATAAAATACCAACTAATACGTACAAGTTTCTAGACTTGAGAACAAGAAATGGTACAACTATAGCTGGGAGTGGTGCAGTCTGGTTCCACGCAGAATACTAGGGGCTGTATCAAGTTATTCCATCAAAGATTTTGAATCTACAAAACCAAGTTCAACTCTGATATCAGTTTGGACTTCAGTGAAATGGTGCCCACTTCTGCCAGGTCAGAATTTGATTTTACAGAGATCAAAAAGCAGGAATTTTTGCAAGAAATTAGGCCACTGCAGTAGTTTATAGTGAATTTAGAGCTAACAGAAATGCTGTTAAGGTTTCCTTATGATGGAGGTTTTTAGCAACATAAGCAGAGACAGAAAGCATCAAATTATTTGCTTTATAGGAAATAATTGAGTATGCTGTTAGCATCAAATGCAAACAGCATTTAATCATTAGTGACCTGCTCAGCTGCTTGGTGACTTGAAGGAGAGAGGTCTATTACCAATCCACTGAAATAAGGTCTTCACTTACAGTGAATCTTCAGTCTGCTACATTAAGAAAAATCACTGCTGTGCGACCGTCAAACTCACGTTCCTTCTTATGTGGTAGTCTGTGGTGACTGTGTCTCAGCTTGCAGAATGAGGGATGGGTAAGCTGCCAGCAGCTATCGAGAGCTCATTTCCTCAGCCTGCCCTGCCTGCTCGCACAGGGGCTCGTGCATCACTGCCCGCCGTGAGACAGACCTGTTCAAATCTTACCAACTTTGCTATTGTCTCACCCTCTAGTGGCTTGTCTGGGAAGCAAGATGCAAATCATGGTTAAATTTGAGCGCTGGTACTTAAATTCTAGGATGTTGTTCCCTGTATTTTCAGCTGATAACTATGCGTGGATGTACTTGCAAACTACACTATAGTGACTAATTTCAGTCTGCCTAAAATCAGATGCTGCTCACTATACGAAAAACCTTGATTACAGGGAATGTCAGGTAAAATAGGGTTTTCCACTGTTTTCACCATTTATATAAGCTGGCCAGAAGTGTGTCTATGGCAGTTTGAAAGTGTGGTCTTTTGATATTATTCATATCTAACATAAAATCTCCTTTAGTATGGGTCTGAGACCTGTGTTGTTGAAATGAGGCCATGGGTTTCATTCTCAGAGAAGCATACACACTATGAGGTTAAATGACACAGAATCAGTGTGAAGCAGTGCACTTAGTTTGTTACTTGCATGCTTTTTTATTTTATTTGACTTCTGTCTCTTCATGTTAATAGAAGGACATTCTTCTTAAAATCTTCTGAGGTCCTATTTATTTATTCGTAAGATTGGTATGGACACCTCAATAGTGATACCTGAACAAAAGAATTAATGAAAGCATGCGTGTGGACAGGGTATTGACTCCTCACTGCTGCAGACTCTACTGGCTTTCAAAATTATATGACAGAGGATTTTTTTACCTACAGTGGATGGAGATAAAATATTTAATATCTGATGGCAGGTGAAAATCAAGGTGTTAATGGAGTTACAGAGATTTTGAAGTATGGATCTGGTTTATGCTGATTGTTTTTTTGCCAGAAGCATAGGTTGTGTGACAATTTTGCTGAGAATATGTTGCTCATGGAACAAGCAGAATTGACACTAGTACAGTATAGCAGTTAATTTATGATATGTTATTTGTTTTGGCTTTGTTCAACTACTGCTCTTGCATTATCTATTTAGGTAGTGTTTTTTTCAGGATATGAGGAGTTGATCAACTGAAAAACTTTCATGAGTTAAAACTCATTGTTCTCCACATAAGAAAAATTTCAAATTGTTTAGATTCATACAGTAGATCCTTCACTATAAACAGAGTGCTTTCAGACTTCAGACTGTTGAAATTATTGAAGTACTGTTTCTCTCAAACTACTATAACTGATATTCTTTATGTTTCCATTGCTACTTGTGGTCAACCTAGGACATCCTTGTTATTGATTGCTCCTTACCTTCAACAGTACCAGTATACAGGTGAGTAAAAACCTGATTTCCAAGATAGATTTTCAAGTCCAGAGACAAAATGTGACAAGCTTTTAAAGCTTGGAACTCTTGCCAGAGAAAAAGTTTAATCATTAGTATTTCTAGCTTCTCTAATCTTTCTCAAACTCTTAACCTCCTTGCAGATAAGGCTGAGATAGTTTTTGCTTTAATCAGAATATACAAACAGGTGTTTCAACTTTTTGCAGGAACTGCTTGTGTGAGTCAGGGGTTTGTTCTACTTATGCTGAGAATTACTCCAAGGAAGCAAAGAAGAAACACTCATTAAAATGAGCAACTGCCTTTAGCAATGTAAAGCACAGGCAAGAGTTGCTGTGTGTTGCAGAAGGAGGGATGTTTGCATTTGGCATTCAGCACTTCTGTATCTTGATGTGTCTAAGGTCTGAGCCCAAGGAAGTCTAAGGTGTATGAATCGGCCACTATGGGATTATTTACTATTTTTGTTAGAGATCCCTCTTCTGAAAGGATTTTGGATAGAACTAGCACAAATTAGGATAGGGTAGCTGCCACTGTCAAGAGCTTAGGACTGTAAATGCCTTAAAAGTGAGATATGTGTCTGTGGAGTTTTGTTTGTTTGTTTTCTAATAATAAGTGTGTGGTAACCAGAGCTTCCCTGAGTGATTCAGGTGCTTTCCCAGGCTGTGATGATATACGGTGTCTATTTGCATCACAAATTCGAATGCAGTACAAATAGAGTAATTATTGTATCTCTAAAGAACTTGATTAATCTTCCTGTCTGCACACAGCAGAACTGTTCCAGCTCAGCTTTATACCAGAAGGATATATATATTGTAGTTGGGCATAGGAAAGCCCCCATTATGGAAAATGTACAAGTCACTGAAAGTGGTGGGCCGTAAGTTTTGGATGGAAGTTTTGTTACTCACAGGTAGAATTCCTTGGAAATTATGTCTTTTTAAGACTTTTGGATAAGGAGATGTGACAGATGAGTGATAGATCTCATTTGCTCCAGCCAGTATGAATAGATCAAACAGGTAAGAGGAAAAGAAAAAAAAAAAAACAACCAAACAACAAAGGAGCAAATTGCTGGTAAGGGGAACTTGCTCTGGGAAGCAAAACTGCAGTGACAGAGCTGGACAAGAGGTGACTCAAGAATTTGCTGGGAGGGAGGAGCAAGAGAGCTTGGGAGGAAGGGAAAAAGAAGCTACAGAAAAGAAGGAATAAAATGTTTTGTAGCTAGCTTTGGAAAAGGTTATTGTAGGGTAAAGAGAGAGGTCAAAAGGCATTTCATTTCATTTGATGATGTAGTAGATTTGATAGATTTATTTGAAATTTTATTTAATATTTTTTGACTTAACACCACTGAAAAAAGCATCTCAATACTTGTAGAACTTCTCAAGTATTTTCTGATTGGCTTTTTAGCAGTGATTTCAATACTGTACATTCAAACCCTGACACTTTGTGATGAGAAGTTCTATTACATGATACAGCTATGAAATCTGTTGAATTTTGTAATTTTTTTCCAGTTTTGTAAAATTTTATAGCTGTAGCTTGCTGCACACTAACCTTGAAGTATAACAGTCTCATCACTGAGGTGATGCCATGTTTTCTTTCATGGCAGAAAAGAAATAATAGCACAAAAATAAGGACAGATTTTCAGACTACCTTAATGTGAACTTCGCATGTTTATTGATCTGCTCTTTTGAAAATTTAGCAATGTATGACAAATCAAACCTTAAGGCATTCTAATTCAGAATCTTGCTCTCTTTGATTTTCCAAGAAAGGCAAATTTGAGGATTGCTTGAAAGTGATTGTAACCATCTCTTTGAACTCTGTTCTCATTTGGGCAATGGGAAATGCCACATCTTTGGCTCACATCATTGTATTAGATTTTGTTACTGTTAATCTCAAGATTTTTCAAAGTAGCTACAACATTAATGAGACTGATTCAGTATCCAGGAAAATGAATGGTTAGTAAAAATCCTGATATATGGTGACAAAAGCTTTTCATATGTTCTGCTTAGACTTCCAGAGGAAGCTGTAACTCAGAGACTTTGTGTATTTGTTTTGGGTTTTTTTTTTATTTGTTCGGTTTTTTTGCAGTATAGGTTGGATTTTTGAAAGAGGCTCAACAACGGTTTCATAGTTCAGCATGTAAACTGTATTTACTTGCTTGCAAAGCTGGATTGGGATACTACCAATGTAGTAGATCCAACGATTAGACCTTCATGTCAACCACGTAGAAGGTCTAGTTTTGAGTACTTAATACCAAAAAATGAAGCAAATGCATACATGACATGAAATCATGAGTTGGTATCATTTATTCTACTGGTCCAAGCTTGATCTCATAATTTGAATACCTACTTTTGTCCAGAGTAGACTTTATGCTGAATCAGATTATTGTCACCTAAATTTGATCAGATTATACACAATTCTTTGCAACTTTCCAAAAGTCAGAAAAACAAAAAGGTCCATGAAGCCAAATCAAAGTACTACCTGAGTTAATTAAACAGAAATGCAATTGTAAGTTCATATCTTATCTGAAAGCATTTTATTGCCAAGAGATACAGTATTAAGGCATAAAATTCAATTTTCTGGACTAAACAGAGGTGGATTATGAAATGAAATGTCAATTCTGAAAACTGCCCGTGATACTTAGTGTGTATTAAGAGTTGTAAAGTTTCAGTTATTGTATAAAATGTAAGAAGAAATTTTTACTCTCATCTACTAAGACCACGTATTTTACAGTTAAAGTCTTCTATAATCAACTATGTAGAATATAGTTACCATGAATGGTTAGTTTTGTTTGGGTTTTTTAAAACTATTTTTTCTAGCTTCAGTGCCATGTAGGGGTAGCAGTCCTTTTAGGTGTGGGAAACTGAGAACAAACTAGTAAAGTTTACAGATCGTTGGACTTCATATGTTTTTGAAAACCTCAGTACTTTAAACTATGCATAAAATTTTCAGTTTCACAAGTTTCAGCTTTGGCATATGAAAATTTTCAGTTGTACCTTAGAATATGCGGTTAGTGCAATCCTGAATTGATTTTGGCAGGCAGTAAGCAATTGCTGACATAAGTGAATTGGAGAAATCTAAGCAGGTGGGTCATTCCATAAAATGACTCCCAAATTTTAGTAAAATAAAAAGTCTCTGTGAAGATCTGGCCCACATTTTTCTGAACAATGAATACTTAGTCCAAATAAGGAAGCAGGTCAATCACTGTTATTCTGTGTTCCACACCATATGTACAAGCATGAATTTTTACTTTGTACTGCCTTTCAGCATCCCCACCAGGCTATGACAAAAGACAAAGATCATAAGGGCCCCAGGAAAAACAGGCTCCTGCTCTCCTTTGGCGCAGAGTCATGGCAGAAGAGCTAGAGTAATGTCTGAAAATGCTGCAGTAGGTGTTGAATAAAGGTTTTGGCAGCTTGTACAAGGTGAACCCTGCAATTACCAGTTTGTATTCTGTCTTGTAATGGAAATCTGTGTATTTACATACACAGCAGGATTTATTCTGATACAGGTGTAGTGTATCATTATCTCCGTGTGGCCAAAGTTCAGTGATCCCAACATTTACTTTAGAGCTATTAGAAGGGAGGCACTTTATGATTTCTGAATAGCCATCAGATTTAGTTAAACTGATTGCAGTTCTGTTGTATCTGTCCTCGGGCCAGCTTCAGTGCTACTGAATAGGAGAATCTATGTGGTGAAGATCTCATTTTGAATGTGTTCTAGAATTTGTAATGTATCTTATAATATTTTATTTGCCTAAACATTTTAAAAATAAAAAAACCCTTTGTTTCTTATCGGTAATTAATTTCATATTTAAGAAGAATTAGATTTGATTTTCTGAGTTACATTACATCCTTTGGCATTAAAAAATGAAAGGAAACTTTATAGAAAAAATTACTGTAGAGCTGCGAACATCTGAAACTTAGGAACAAACATATTTAAGGAAGAAAAAGAGGGTCACTGCTTCATTGTGATGAAATGCATTATAGCAGAAGATCCTTAGGGACAAGTAACTTTCAGGAAACAAGTAGAGTCTAGAAACAAGAATACACATTTTTCTTAAAGGTAATAGATGCTACTGCCTGCATAGGGGTGCATGTTTTTTTGGAGGCTAGATGAATTCCTAAGAGCTGCGCTTGTCAATAATGCCCCTTGAACTTATTTCAGCAGCGTTTGTTCTCTTCTCTTTTTGCCCCAGTCGCTGTTCCTACTGTGCTGGCTACCCTGCAGCTTTCTCTTCTTTGCTCTTATCCCCCCTTCCAGCCTCCAGGAGTACCAGCTCTCTGACTCTTTGGGATTTGGCTGTGCTGTAGACCTCTGCTAATGACTGTGGTAATCAGGATGGAAAGGAAGAGTAAAGTCAGCCTTCTTGGGAGACTAACACATTAATATGCAGATTGAAAGGTACCTGCAGGTCTGCCTTGTGTGATTTTAGATCTTGCGTGATTTCCCGGAGAATCCCGTGCCAGTTTGCACACACCAGCTCGGGTGTGTTATGTAAGCGGTGGGAGAGGCTGTCTCGTGCCAGCAATGCACATCTCAAGCAGTGCACATCGTGACTCTCTCTTCGTGCAGCATCACCTCGCACTTTGAGAAAGCACAAACACGCAGGGCTCATAAGAGATTTACAGAGGAACTTCTTCTCAGGCACATAATGATATGCAAATGTCTCAGGATCAAAGATAAGTCAAAGAAAAATGGCACTGAGTAAAATAAGTCAACTCAGCTAGCAGCCTAACTGCATGATAGACCCAGGGGCAACTCCAGAGTTGTCAGCTTCACTGCCTGTGGAGCCCCCTAAGGGGCCAGGTGCTCCTGTTGAATGACTGTTTTCAGCAGCTTGGCATCTGGGCTCTGTGATGGCCTGTCTGTCAGGTTGGAGTGGGAACTTACACTGTGCTGCTGGGGCTGGACACAAAGGAAAATAGATTTTCTGGAGTTATGGTAATGAAAAATAAATTATTGTGTCTGGTTTTAAATCAGATTCTACCTGCCAGTTATTAAAGAGCAAATCCACCTTAAAAAAAGTAGCCTGAAGTTTTGCTTTATTTAAAAGCACACATTTAAATTGCATGAACTTACTGTTAATTTCTAGATTTTTGAGCAAAAGTAGGAAGCATGGCCACATCCCTGTATTCACTATAAAAACTGGCTGGCCTGAGACTGAATACATACTTTAAAAAGAAAACAAAAAGTATTTGACTTTCTTTTGTTGATCTTGGAGGTAAAAAACAAAGGATAAAATTCTTTTTCTTTTGAATTATTTTTTCATTTTTATTAACACAAGACCTCACCCCTTGAAATCAATTAAAACCAAACCAAGCCAGTGTCTCATCTTAGGAGAGCGCTTCCCATCCATGTTCTGGTGTAGCTTCCACATGAGTTGCTGTAGTTCACAGTCCAGGTAAAGATGGGGGGGTTTTACCCTTTGTGGGTATAGTCAGCTGCAGGTTAATTCTACCTTGGGTGGACTTTGCTTAGGGTTGAGCACATTTCCTTGTTAGCAGTCAGTGGCACTGTTTTGACTGAAGGCATGTTCCACACCTGAGTAAGTTCAACCCTGTGCAGGGGACTAGCATACAACCAGTATGTTACAAAAGGCTTGGATGCTGTTTAACTATAAAATTTGCAGATGGACACACCATATGGAAAAGAAAATGTGTAATTTGGGTAAGAATTTGCTACTGCAATTGCAAATTGCTATGTTGAGTTGTTTCCTCAAACATAAGGGTCTTAATTTTCAATTTGATCATCTAATTTTTATTTTTTTTTTACCAAATCTTTTTTCATCATTTTTTTCATACCAGATCTTTTCATCACCTTTTTCCCTGTTAAAATGAGCAAGGACTATTTTGCTTGACGTATGACTGGTCAGAGAAGCACTTAAGAACATTTCAAAATGCATTCAGAAGCTGCCTGAGATGCAAAAAATCCAAATGCTTATAAAAGTCTTGAACCGTGGGATGGCTGTTTGCTGTAATCCTCCTCTCCACCACAACAGCCCTATGCTCCAGTGAATTATTCTAAAACCCATTCTAGAAAAGAAATGTAATGGCCAAAACAGGAGCGTAACAGACTTTCCAGAATGTTTATGACTACTCCAAAGAAGCCACTTTATATTTTCAAACATGTTAGATTTCATACATTTACCAGTAACACCTGAAAACTTAAACCTACCTGAGGTTAAAAAAACCCCAACAAACTAGCCTGGAAAATAATATTTTTGGGGAAATTCTGGCTCTGCTTTGATGGACTCCATCCAGTTTGCAGTCTGGAGTAAGATTTTTCTCATATATCAGTATCTGCTGTAGTTTCTGAGTCATCTTTCATGATACCTTTTCATTGACTGTAAAAGAAGCTGAATCAGATGAATGAGTTAACCATTTTATAATTTCTGAACAAACTATTCCATTGATAAATATATATTATGATAGATTTAATCAGTTATGATAGTGCAGACAGTAAAGTGACATTGCAGCCTGACAGGAGACCTTTTGAAATTATAATAGTAATAAAAATAACCAGCAAATTAGAGTCAGTTCAGTGTTTTTTCAGTACTGTGGTATGTTTTTTGTTAAATCAAGTCAGACGTAAAAACAAAATTTAATAAGAGTGCTGTAAATTAAGTTACTTCGTGCCTTTACTCTTGATTTTGTTGTTTAACTGGTTCAAGAAGTTCCATTTACATGTATTCCTCAAAATATCATAGAACCATTTGAATTGGAAAAGACCTCTCCCAGCAAAGGTAATATATTGTATATCACAACTATATTGTCTCTGTATTACTATGAAATCCTGATTTTAATGGGAAGTTAGTTGTTTGAATCTAGATATTAAAAAAAAACCCAAGCATGAAGTATTTATTGAAGTGGGCAAATAAAGTCTTGATGACAGGCTGATCAAGCATGTCTCAGCTTTGTGGGCACAAAATGTTAGAAGAATGAGCGGGGAAAACCAGCACTGGTACAGGTTGCCCTTAGAAGCTGTAGATGTTTATCCTTGAAGGTTTCCAAGACTCAGCTGACAAAAGCTCCTGAGCAACTGGAAAAAAGTTCGTAGTCTGGATGCAGTATTGACCCTGAATGGAGAAGGGACGTCTCTTTAAGCCTGAACAACTGTGATTTTCTGATCCTGTAAAAAGTGAGCTTGTGAAAAGAAGGAAATATTAAAGGAAATGTTGGTATCAGAGAATTTCATAAAGATGTCTCTTTATGAAATTGCCTGTCTCTGCTTGGAAAAAAAAAGAAAAGAAAGAGATTCCCTGTGCCCTGCAGGGAGTCACAGAGGGCTTGAGATTGTTCCCAGAGGTTTCACGTCTTAAAGTTCCTGCTATAGGGTGTGGTATGAGAACATTGAAGATTACTCTGACACGTCATTGCAAGCAGGTAATCCCATCCTAGGCTGGTAGTGTGATGAAGGATGTCATGTCACAGTAGGCAAAGAAGTACTAAGTGATTACCTCTGATTTAGCCTGAGGAACTGAATTGATGAAATTGTTAAATTGGGACTTTGGAAGGAGTAAACGACCAAACACATATTTCTTTATACAATTTGATCTGTGACTGTGTGAACTTTTTACACAGGTCAAAAACATTTGTTGCATTGGTAGTGTTCCTGACTAAAACATCATTGCTGTCATTGCAGAGGGTTCACAACTGGTTCTGCTTTTCTTCTTTTGTATTTCATCTCTGCTGGTATCTTCAGAAGACTTCTTGGACTGATATCCACTGTCCAAAAGGAGGCATATATCTCATTTTTGCTTAGATGCCACTTAATACCACTGCACTGAAACGACTTACAAGTAGAACTGCTCTTGCAACTTCTAAGTTTTATGATAGAAATTACTGTTTATGTTGACCAAGTCAAAGAAAAAAGTATTTCTCAAATCAGTATACCTTTGAATTGGTCAGAGACTAATCTGCCTCATGTATCAAGCTATTTTATAGTTCAGTAGTTTATGGTTTTACTCTTCATCATTTACTAGACTCCTCTACCAGTCTTCTTACCAAGAACACACGTTGTGGTGGTTGGTGGTTCCTCGTGTAACAAGAGCCATCAGAGTGCCTCCTTAAAACATACTGGTCAGTGTATCTCATAAGAGACTTTCTCATTCATTTGTCAATTCTGCTAGCAAGCATTCACAATTGGATGAAGAACAACAAAGTTAAATTTGCCATGGTAAAGGCAGAGAGAGAATTCCCTTGTGCAGACAGCTACTCCTAATTCCTGTGTACTAGAGAGACCTGCTTCCCATCCCTAAAAACAATCTAGTTGTATTCAATTTTCACAAAATTTTGTTCTTTAAGTAATGAAAATGGGTTTCTCTGCTGATTGGAAAATGTTCATCCTTCTGACACTTCTTTTTGGATAGAGATTAGACCAGTTATGTCCGTCATCGTCGTAATGGATGACCAAAATTTTCTGTCTTTGAGGATTATGCAATGCGTTATTGAAAGACTGCCCTGTACCCAGAGAATAGCACCTTTGTGGTGAGGCCTGCTATGAGCACCCTTCCTCTCCTGTTGCCTTCTCCTCTGTGATAGCCCACTTGTCGTGCCAGTTCCTGACTTTACTGCTGATGTGCAATTTGAGCTGTATGTCGTCTCTCCTGTCTCCAGTCACATGCTGTCAAAACTGCCATTGTTTTGGAACAGTGCAACTTAACAAAGCCAGGGATCAAACAGGAAAGATCAAGGAAAAAAAAAAGCTTTTAGAGACAAGAAGTCCAGAAATGCCTAAGTTCATTGGATTTATCCCAAGTTTGACTTTCCTAAAAATAGATTGTAGATGTTTTCTATTCAAGAAATAATGCTGTAATCATAACGATGTTATAACCAATTATCTTTTTATTAATTTTTCCATCCAGATCTTTTTGTACCTTGTAGAGGATGAAGAATAAAAGGTTGAACAATGGATGGACTCTGTTATAAGAGGTGAATGAATGAAAATGAAATGCTTTTACAGTTAGCAGCATGTCACTTTCTGTAGGAACAGAAAAGATGCAAGTATGTGTATTCCTGAAATAAACCAATGGCAAAAGAATTTATTTTTCCAGAAGTACAAAGGTGAAAATGCATGAGTATAGCTGGAATTAATATGAAATTATATGCCTTAGATTAGCATAACAATGGTTCTACCTCCGATAATGTAAATTGGAAGTCTGAGAAAGGCATTTTTGTCAGAAACAAAGCCTGAAACTTACCCATGTGTTTTTTTAGTTGATAGTGTAGAGAAACATGAACGTCTATGTTGCACTTTACATGAACTCATACCCTTCTTTTTTCTGTGCAGCTCGATTTATGCAGATCTCTAAGTCAAGAGAATGAATTAACAAAGAAGAAAGATGTATGCAATGTCAGTAAATGATAGTAAGCTATGAAATAACAAATTTGGGAAGCTGGGAAACTGGCCAAAATAGATTTCAGACAACATGAGGGGAAATGGTTACTTTATGTACCTATATAGCTATGGATAAGTATTCAATTTGCATTATCTTCCACTATCAAAGGTCACAAATAATGATTATTGAAAGTTTTTCAGACTTTGCAGATTTTCAAATTCTTCCTGTCTAGCTATAAAAGTATGAAATAAAAGATATCATGAGGTGAGAGAAAATACTGTAAGAAAAAGAGCTTATGTAGTTCTGATCACATCTGCCTGTATTCTCTGGGACATTACTTGGTCCCATTGAACCTGTCAAAGTTTATCTGGTAACGTGCTCATAAGGGATATCAGCACTGCTTATCTCGCTCTGGAGTTATTGTTTATTATTATCAGTTTTGAAATAAGTGAGTATGTTAAATTACTGTGCTCTGATACTCAAATCAGAGATATAGACTTAACATGCTCTCTTATTTTAACGTGTACCGGGTTCTCCTGAATTTTTACCATTTAAGAATGAGAGTAGAGGAAAGGTATGGATATGTTTTGCTATGCGTATCAAGCTTTTTATAAAGAGAAACCCAAGTCTTGTATGTTCTGAGGTAAATGGTTAAGCTTTTATCAGCTACTGCAAAATAAGAAATTGATCAAGAAAAGAACTGGAAGAAATAACCTTGGCCAATCCAAAAATTATATGCCAGCCTCTATATGATAGACACCTTTCTGGTCCATGCAGTAATTGCATACTGAAATTGTGACCTTTGGAATTAGAACTGCTTTTGAGCTCTATCATGTAAAGATCCAATTTCACCATAAAATACTTATAAAAAATTATGAAAGAAATTTGAATGAATGAGTCTGGTGGATAATTTAGAAACTTCAATATCTCAAGCACTTTGCTGAATTTATACCTCGGCATTTCTCTGAAGTGGTAGGATTGCCCCATCTTTGTGATGCCATTCACTAAGTGATGGCATCAGGATCTTCTCCAGATGATGGAGTTTTCTTGTCCCTTTGTCTAACAACTAGAGAGTATGGAATAATCAAGGCTGTCCAAAGTGTTGGGTAGCCTTTGTTGTCCACCGTAAGAAATCATAACAGGATCTTGCCTTCTAAATGGTAACAGTTATCTCAGGAACTCAGTATCATCTTTGTGTGAATATACACAGCTGAGGCACTTGGTCACAGGCTGTGTGTAATCATCACAAGCTTTTAGAATTAAATCTGTGTTAAGCCTTTCAAACAAAGTAACAAATTATAGATTTATCCATTTTCTCCTTTCTTCCTGAGTCGGTCTTTGTGAACTCCAAATATCTCAAAGACTCTTGAAAACTTTTAGAAACAATTAAGAGTGTTAATCCATTTTTTCTTTTTTCCTTTTTTTCTTTTGACTTTCTGTGTAAATTTAACAGCTAAGAAGTTCTTCTTTATTCAGGTACATTAGATGATAAAACTCAAGTTTAGAAATGTCGGTAGCTCACACAAGTTTATGCAAACGTTTGCTCATGAGAGGTGTTGGCTTGCAACTCCTCAGTATTCAGTATGATTTCCTCCTGCCTGCCAGGTGGATATTGGTGCAGTCCTAACTGTAAGAATACACTGTTGCTATAATTGTAAACAACAAATATATGAAAAATATTTTTAGAACAGCAACTGTCCTTTTCAATGTAAACATTTCCTTTTACCTGCCATAGTAGCAATTTTAATGCGGGCAAGCAGTATTCCGTTGGATTTTTTTTGTAGGTGGTATCCTCAAATTACACAAAGAAGGTTTCCCTTTCCCTTTCTGCCCCAAGTATGCCTATTTACTTCTAAGTTTAAAAACAAGTTGATTCATATGAAAGGCACTAAATTTTTGTTAAAAGAAGTTTGAGTTTGTTTGTTTTGTTTGTTTTTGTTCACTGTACTATTTAGCTGGAGAACTACTTCTGCTTACATACTTTCAAAGACATTTAATTAATTATTTTTACCAGGTAGTAGTTAGGTAATGCTATTTGAAAGAATGTTTCATGTGTTGGATGTCAGAGATGACCAGTGTTGTACTGGCAGAGTTCTGAAGGTAGTGGTTTGGGACTTGCACTTCTTCTGTCACTCTAGCAAGGTTCTTAGGCAATTGCTTAACTGCAAACACGTGAAGAACCTTCTAAATTGCATGGACTAATGATAATTTGTAAATGTACTTTAAGGAAGCAGTTGTCTCGTGTAATTCTTTCAGTATATGTACAGAGTAGAAGTCTATTGCTTGTGAATAAAACACTGTGATTCTTTGCTGAGGATAAAGAGGGAAAAAATAAGAGTTCTGAAATGAGGAGGTACACCTGTACAGAAAAGCAAGGCATGTGATAGTGAATATGTAAGAATGTCAGTTATTCCATTATATTAATATTTTATGTCTCCCCTTTATTTTCTTACTGTCCTCTCTTTTTGGTCTCTCAAAATAGGAGTATTTCTGAAATCACTACAATTAGGTGTATGGATATTGTGCTCTTTGTAAGATCTTAAGCTCTTTTGAAAAAGACAAAGTAGGTTTCTAAATAATTTGGCTACATCTGAAAATTTTAGTTCACTTTCTTATAGAGTTACTTTAGAAAAATACTAACTTATTCCTGTAAATAATCTATATTCTTTGGAAAATGTTTTGCTTTGAAAAAGATTGCTTTGAAACATTCAGAGATGGGTTCCACAGAACGGTCTGTCACCAGTATCTCTTTTACTTTTCAGTTTATTCTTAGAACCTGTTCAGTTCTGTGCTAAGATATCTGGGTGTCTAAGTATACAGAGCATATGACACAACTCTATTTTCAACAAAGGCTGTTATGGAAGTACCATTTCCCTGCCCTTAAAAAAACAAGGATTTGAGGTACTGCGGTCTAATCACATCAAGAACATCAAACTATGCCAGTAAACTTGTAATAAGCCATTGGTGCCAGTTCCATTTTTCTTAGTCTTTAGGAACCTTGGTGTTTTCCATATACTTACCAATGCTTCCTCTAACAATTGCCTAAATCTTTTTCACTTTTCGATTTCAAATATAATGCATCAGCCTTCTGATCTGGATACCCAGAATGGGGTTCTTTAACAATATGTGTGGATAACATTTTTCAGTAATCTTTCTATTTAGGTACATTTCATATTCTTTCAGCACACTATCTAACAGATACTGTCCTTGATACTTGGCTGTTCTCTGTGTTCAGGTTCACTCAACAACATGTAGGCCTAAAAGTTTCCTTCTTTTACTTTTTTTTTTTTTGATACTGAAGAAGTATAGCATTGTTCTGCCAGCTATTTCTAAGTAAGACAAGATTTGTATGCATAGTTGTGGTACTATAATATATCCTATGATTTAGAACCTGAAATTGATCTGGAAAGGCAAAGACCTCTTTCTAAATGAAACAGATGGTGCTTTATAGAAATTAATCATGTGGACTTTTAAAATTCCTTGGAAGGAAGAAGTTATATAACTACAAATAATAAAACTAATGCCGATGAAAATTGAAACTAATAAAGTTTTTTGTAAGAGTTTTCTGCACTATTCCTGTATCTAGAGCATTTTAATAGTAGAGTGGGAGTCATCTGTTTAGTGCTTTGTCTTTCAATGGAAATGGAAAAAAATGTTACAATATACTTAGATCTCGAAACATGCAGATAGATACAGGTATCATAAAATTACCTAAACTCTATTGAAATACCTGAATATGTTTCAAATATATGGCATGGAAATCTGACTACTTTTTTCCCCTCTTAAAACCAAAAATCATCATTTTAGTAAGTTTTTTTTATTTGTTTGATTTTTTTTGTTTTCTTTTTTGTATTTCCGAATGCATCAAAAGTTTTTCAGCAGGTAAATCGTTCTGTTGTTTCCTAACCTTAGAGTACTTAATTTTGTTTGTATTGTTTATAATATCTGTATACGCAATGGAAACAAATCCAGTTTATAACCAGTGAAAGTGAGTGACAGAGATGTGTCTGCTGCTGTTGTGTCTCTTCATCTTCTTTTGTGTTGTGTATTTTCTCATGTCATTGGTTTCAAATTCTTTAATATCTTGCTGCAGCATGAGCCATTGAAACTTTCAGGATATGGTGTGTTGCAGGAGGAAAAATGTATGTTGTGTATCTACTGGACTGGGGAAGGGGTAAAGAAAGAGCTGTGGATGGTCACTGGTTCAGGTAAAATGCTTAAAATTGATGGTAAAATGTTCACTGACCTAAGTGGTTTTCTATGTACTATTACATGTGCATATTCATTTTAGATATCAAAAAGGCAGATCAAGAGCTATCACATATTTCTCTGGTTACATAAGACATGCAGAAGCTAAGTCTAAATATGAGTTTAAAAAATCAGAAGGCAAAACAAGGTTTAACGCTTATGATAACAGTAAATCATACCAACAGCCAGTTCCAAATCCAGGCCTCCTCTTAACAGTTCAGTCACTACTTGTCATGCTTAAAAGTCTTATATAGGAAATGGTAAAAGAGGGGACATTTGGCTCATAGTTACAGTGTGGTACTGATAATTCAATTGAATCAACATATATAAATCCTGTTGCTAAGTAAATGATGATTTCTCATCTGCTGTTCAATATGGAGACAACTAATCTAATGTGAATAGATAATTGTTGGGCAAGGGCTTGTGAATATGTGTACAGTTCTCTTAATATCTCTGTGTTCGAGGTAAAGACAAGCAATTATGTATAAGGGACAATGAAAACACTCATAGAAAACCAGAAATGTAAATATCTGAAAAACAGAATACATGACCTGAAAGAGACTTTTTTGTGGTTAATACAATGATCTCAACTTTTGAATTATCAGACCACCCAGATTTGCTATTGTGTTAGAAAATATGTTTATAGAAAGATTTTAAGTGTACTGTTCACTAATTCTTTTACTATCTAAAAATGTATTTTTATATGTCCTTATTTTTCCCTGCCAATCGCATAATCAGTTAGTCCCTGTTTCTTTTCTTGTGGGGCTAAGCTGGCTTCCTCATTTTTGCAGTTCATCAATACAAAACTGATTTGAAGCTGAGCTGTATAATAATAAGCCTTTCAGCAGCCAGGCTTGACACTTGCCTTGTAATTAAGGCCTTGATGGTTGTGTTGATGGCAAATGAAAGAAAATGGCTTTGTTCTCAATTCCAGAGGCTTGATTGCTGGTTCTCGTTCTCACCTGAATTCGACCCATTCTGCATTGTGCACATGATTGCTGGAGTGTGAGTAATTGCAGTGCTGGCAGATGACATTTTCATGAAGCACACTCTGCACTGCTCCAGAGGGAATTTACAGAATTTATAGCTGGAGAAGCTCATCAAACATGGATTTAGGAAATGCCTATGTGAAAAGTGGGAGCCCACAACTAAATATCAGAGCTTTTCTTTTGACATTTGCTTTTACATAAAGGACTGTCTGCAACCTGTCTTACCTTATGGTAGCAGCCTATTCATGACTAGATTTTATGATTAAGTGAAGTTGCTGAAGTTTGTTAATGCAATTTTTGCATGTTTTCTTGTAATTTTTTGGTTTTTTTGGGAAAGTATATGGAAAATAGTTTTCTTATTTCCATTCATATTTTTACATTTCCTTAACCTTTCAACTGTTTAAAAATTTTCAGATATCTCATGATATTTATTGACAGCAATATGTGCTTGGCTTTTATTTAAATGCTCTTATTTTCACAACCTTTTTGCATTACAACATATTTTGTTTATTTTAAATGAAAATTAATGTACATTTTAAATAGTTTATTAAATAAAAAGGCTTCCACAATGGAAATATATTCTGTCATTTATAAATTAGTTCTTTAGAAAGAAATATACTCTGTCATTTATAAATCAGTTCTTTAGAAAGAAAATATTAATGACTTCTGTATTGACAAGTTCACAGATTTCAATCAAGGGTGTTTTGTGTGTTGTAAATAAGAATTGCATTCTGAAATTTTGCATTATAGGTAACATATGCCATGATATGCATAATATTTTCTTCCCTCTGCCTTGGTACTTTTGCATTTTCCTCTCCATCTGACAGTTTGTGCCTGTCTCATATTCCCCATGTTCGTTTGTGAGCCCCTGGTGCTTCTCCTTTCTCTTGTAGCACAGTCCTGCTGGGACAAATACCCGTAGGTTGTTGCTGTGCTTGTACTTTGCCCCAAACCTGAACCAACGCAAACGTTTTTGGAAGCCTGTTGACATTTTTCAGTCACAGGTGCTTGGGCTATCGCTGACTTTGCACATGAAGGTGCATGGCTGCTGTGACTCAGATGTACTGTTATGCTGCTGTCTGCCTGGCAAGCCAAACTATCTGCACTTAGGTTTTAATATTTCTTCTCCATCATGGAAAGTCAAGAGTCTTTCCTCCTTGCGATTGGTACTACTGAAAGTCTTGAGAAATTGAATGATTGAAAGTTGCAGGGTTTTTTAATTAGGCTTGTTGATTAATTGCTAGGAAAAGTTGGATGAAGTCCTTTGAGTTTCTGCAATAAATGTTTGATCCAGAGTAGTGCTGATTATTTAAAATACATAGAAAAAAATCTGAGGTCTAAGCTGTGTTAAAAAAAATCTGAGGTCTAAGCTAAGATGTTTAACTGCCAGTTGTTTTAGGGCCTAACTTATCCTTATTCAGTACTAGAACTCTATGACAACACTAACAATGGCAACAAGAGGATAATCAATCTAAACTGCTGACTGTTGTTTTAATTTATGCTATACTCCTCAGGTAGTTGGGTAGTACAGGGGGAGACTTTCTAAGTGTCCTCCCTAAATTCATGGATGTTATGCTGCTGTCATTTACTAAAAAAAGGGGTTTTTTATAGTCTTAAATGGGAGCAAGATGAAACCTCTTGTAAATACATCTTGGTTTTAGTCATATGTAAGAGATCCCCTGATATACTTTGAGTACTGGTGTTGAATACTGCTCCTAATCTTAAGTGTTCCTTAGGGAATCATGTTCAGAACATTCAGGTTCAGAACCACAAAAGTTCTTGGACATGTAAATCTTTTGAGAATTTGGGTTTCAGAGAGTCACTTCTTGTCCTTTGAAGCCATGAAAGTAACCAAGAATTGGAGACAGAAGTCGGTAGTTAATTGTTGCATCTCATTGTTATTACTGGAAAGCTGAGGTGCAGCCAGATACCTGATACTGGCTGATGCTCCTCTTGCAGGAGTGTTAGGGACCCGTCCGTGTCCACTGTGGCAGCCTTTTGAGGCACAGTTCTGCTCTGTTGTTCCTCCTGCAACAATCCCACTCTATTATTTTGATTTGAGTGGCAACTCAGCCCCAAGAGGGGAATCCACTGTTAGATTTCACAGTGTCTGGAACGCAACAACTCATACCTGCCTTGGACTTTTAGTAGAAAAAGGGCAGGTTTTCAACCTCTGTGTCCTTAGTCAGGACCTGGACATAGAAAATTATTTCCTTTGTGAGAATGAGACCTGGATCAAAGAAGAACATGGTGAGAGAACTCTGGAGATTCCTAACTATTTTTCAAATCTATCACAAAACAATGAACTCTGAAGACAGAAATGAAAACAATAGGCAGTGGACTAGAACAGTGAAATATGGCAGTGAACAGCTTTTGAGTCTTGCTGAGTGAAGAGAAAAAGCTGCCTGATACCATTACCTTAATTATGGTGATGGTCTGGGATATACTGGGGACCATGATCAAATATTACATTATGCAGACTGGTTTTGGATAATATTGGTGTCTAACACAGCAACTGTAAAGCTAAGAATCACCTTAATGGTTTAATCTAGAAGTAAAAATATTGCAAGTCATGGAAACTGTGCAGCTGGTGCTCCTATGGCCTTCTTGCCACTACCTCTGAACTTGAAAAGCTTCAGCTTGTTTTAATAAATTTTTCTCTTTTCCTCATTTTAATTTTCACTTTTTACCCATCTCGTTATCTTTCCCAAGAAGAATCTTAAGTTCTGATTTGATTTTCTCCTACACCCATTTATGCTTTTCTGGCGTATTTTCCTCCAACTTCTCCCATTTGCCTCAGTGACCTATCCCCAAGACATCTTGTTCTCTTTCCCTCATTCTCTTGGCTTGTCTCTTTGCTTTGCTCTGTGTCTTTTGCTTGGCAATGCAGATGTGGTCTTCAGCACCTTTGCACTGTTAATTTCTCATGTCTCTTACATTCTCTTCTATCCTTCACTCCTAGGGGAGGGAAGGTACTCATCTCATGCTTTATTTTCAGATTCATTGTGAGATGATCTTTTGGCATGTGGCAGGGAGCTGACTGTGGCTCACCCATGGCTCAGCCTATTGCATGAGATCATTAACTCTTTTAAAGTAATTTTTCTGTCTCACTGTCTCTTTCTGTAAATCTTAAACAATTTTACTGTAAAGGGAAGAGTTTCTTACCTGGGTTGCATCTTCTGTGCCCATTGCAAAAGCCATTGTTTTCTATGGCACCACACAGTATGTTACATTATCTGCTCCTCTTTTTGATTTTCCATCCAGCCCAATAATCAACAATTGCTTGTTTCCAATGAGAAACCTGAAGTTCTTGGACCATACAATGTGTGAGAAGTTCTATAATTCAGAGGAGATGAATCAAGGGCAGAAGTTTCCTCCTGCCATTTTTAAATATTTTGATTCCTGTGTTTTTCTGTTACATTTTGTTTTAAGCTAACACCTCTGTTTGATACCCTCTTAAAATATTTTTGCATCTAAATAGAATTTAAGCTTGTCTTATGTTGCAATATCTGTTAATCCATAAGTTAGTTATTCAACACCTGGTCTACTGGCTAGTGAAGCATTTTTGATTTCTCTTTTGATACAAATTTACCAGTACAGGAGTAAAACATGCTGTAATTTATTAGATAATGAATTCTGAACATATCTCAATAATTATATAGTTTTTTGTATCTTTGGAGACAAGTTGTACAGCTTTTGGTGTATCTGCGTCTACAGATTACTCTTCCATTCATATTCACTCTACTAATATGCTAGTACAGCTCTTCAGTATGCAGTTCCCACTGTAGCTGATACATCAGCCCACCTTAGTTTTCTGCTTTTGACACTACTGGGAGTCAGTCTGTTGCAGGAACTTGCCCTACGAATATCCCATGACCCATTTGAGGTCTCCTGTACCAGCATCAGAGGACACCAAGGCTTTGTCCCCTTAATGCATATGTTCATAAGCATATTTTGATTTCTTGTCTGTTTGCTATTGGAGGTTCTCTGTTGTGTTTATGTTCTGTAACTGTTGCCTTGTCTGTCTCCAGTGGGATACCCCACCTTTGCATCTGAGGCACTGCTTTAATTAGTGATAGCAGTTATTGTTCTCTTACCTGACAGTACTGCTGAATGTAAGGGGGAAAGGAGAGAGGGTTTCTGAGCTAAGGTCATCTGAGAGATAGTTTGAAATCATAAATTTCGCTTCAACATGTGAGAGTAACATCCATGGTTAGATTTGACTGTAAATGCATTTTGGGATTAATTTAGTGCTCTAATCTGTTCACAAATCATTTGCAAAGAAATTTGAACAGTAGGAGCATATTAATTTTTCTCCAGTATTTTCCAATTGTTTGGGCAGACAAATGTCACCCTTACAGGAGAGTTATCCTTTCTGTCTACACTTAAGAACAATTATTCTTAGTGTGTGAATAGTCATATATAGTTTTAGTCTTTGATTAGTCAGTATTTGTAACAACAAAGTAATTGAAGGTCAATGAATAACTAGCAGTAAATACTATTTTTCCTTTCGGGATATATCATCCTGTAAGTATAATCCTAAATATAGGCCAGTTTGTAAACATTATTTAGACTTCTATTTTTTGTCAAATGTCACTAAAATATAAATTATTTGCATTTCAGGAAAATCTTTGTGAGTACTGTACAAAGCAACAGTAGGTTTATTCACAACAGTACTTTCTGTGATGTAAATCATTGCAACTAAGTATACATAATGGTAATTTTCAAGTCCAGAATGGTATTTTAGCATTAGCCTGTACAATGTGCTACAAAAATGTTGAGAAGAGCATTTCTTACATATCTGCTACAAAAATCAGTATAGCAATAACACAGATTTTCTTTTGCATTTAATTCAGTTACATATAGTTTATTTGTTGCATCTAAGAATTGTAATATTAAGTATTTTCATATAAATTACTATTTTTTAAAATGAGTCAGTTGAGATGCATCAATTTGAACTGACCAAGGGACATAAGAACTTGCAGCTTCCAAGTGACAGCTGTTGGGGTGACAGAGCATGGCAGTGAAAGAATCTCCCCATACGTGTTTCTTTTCTGTCCTGACAGTGGTAAAGCAGGTTTCAGCAGAGTGATATATGAAAATACCACTGCTTGGTCAAGCTTGTTTGATATGGCAAAATAGGAGTAAGGCTCCTGCGTGCCCTTCCTCCTTGCCCATGTGTAAGTAGATGGGTTCTGGAAGATAAAGATCAGTAGCTGTGTACTGATCAGTCTCTCTTTAGTACATCTGCATCTTTGCTCATTAGGCCTAAAAGATGTGTCAAATTTTTTTTCAAACATGGCTCAGGTACAACATAGGACCTTTTAAGTCACCATCAAACTGAGACACTGGAAATGGATCCGATGTGCAAGCACAGTTTTCTGGACCAGGCTCTGTCTCTTTAATTTTGGTATACTGAAAAGGCAAATTCTGTGCTTCTTTATGTTACAGTATTGCACTTTTATTTTATTGTTCAAAAGATAATCTTACTGCTAAGTGATTTCAGTTGAGGATTAAAGGAGAGAGAATAAAACTTTAAGTTGTGCCAAGAGATGGCAGAAATAGGCCTTAGCCCACAGAAGAATCCGTAGATGTTCAGTGCTTTCACCTGTAGTCGTTAGGTAGATCTGACATTGGTGCACAATAGACTGTGTAAACAGCCCTGCCCAGAATCTGCCACACAAAGCTTTGCTGCATTCACTGGCAATAGAACTCTTCTCCAGCCTTTGTTGGTGTAGGAGGGTAAAACTAAATCTTGGTTCGTAGTCTGAAGTGTGTAGGTCTGTAGTCTGTAAGTTAGTATTATTTGTTTTACACTTCCATTTTTCTGGTTGTTTGTGTTTTTTTCCTTAAAATGCCATCACTGCCTCCAGTTTGCTTCAGAAAACTGAAGGAAAAGCAGGAAGAATCTGGAAAGGCAGATCAGTTCTCTACCCTTCACTTAATTTAGTCATTGGCAAGTTGTTTTGATTACTTACCCCCTGATTTTCTTATGCTCTGGCTCTCTGGGTAACAGTTTTGAGAACATGAAATCTGCACACCCAAATGACAACCTTGGAAATGCCTCCAAATCAACAGCTTTTAATGTAATAACCTTTCTCCTAATGTTATTTGCTTTGTAGTAGGGTTTTAAGGTGCAGTCCTGTGTGCCATCCTCCTACCTAAAGACAATTTTCAAATTCCGTATTGTCCTGGGAGTGAACACAGTGTTCACTGCAAGAGCCAGTAACACTACAAACACTTTGTGTTTTCACCGTCCTCATTACCTTCTGCAGTCAGGAGAGTCCCCTGTTTTTTCACTCAGGTATTAGTGCATTGTTTCACACTTTCTCCAGTGGCCCTCAGCCAGGGGATAACCGTTTATCTACCATGTAAGGGAGGCACACAGTTTTTCCAAAAGATCCCCTCAGTGCCAACTGTGTATTTGCTTCTTTAGTTTTTAAATCCTTGTTTGACAGCAACTGGTCCTTTGAACCATTAATCGTACCTAAGCTACATTTCACATAAGAAACTTGGCATCCAGTATTAACAGGGATGCTCATCCATGAAGGTATTCATAAATTTTCCAAGAGCCCCCAGGATATCTTCTTCCTGAAGAAGGACATTCATGCTCCTGTATTCTTATGCAGGATCACTTTTTTTTAATCATCCTTCTTTATTTATAGATAGAGTTTTGTAAGTTTAGGAAATGTTTATTTCAAAGCAGGGTTGGCACTAAGACTGCCTATTGGTAGATCTACATGAAAGTTAATGTAAAATCTCACAAGTGCTTATACTTTGTATAAGTTCAAAGTGTGTTGTTGATAGAAGAAAGTAATACACCAAACGTAGTGATAGGAAAAGCTTTTTTCACCTTAAGTTCTTTGTTTCCACAAAGAAAATTGATGATTAAATGATGAAAAAATGATGAATTGATGAAAAAAGTTGATTTAGAACTTCATATTCTGATTGAAAAAAATAGTTTATTTGCTATTCACTTAATGTTTTTGATTAAATTTTTTGTATTTATATTTCATGACCTTTGACTTAATGTTTGCTCTAGAGGTTGGGTTACAGTGTTATTTCCACTGAAAAGTGAGACAGATGTCTGTCTAATGTCAGCAGTAGTGGGACTAAGCCCATGTATTTTTATTATACATTATTCTGAATAATCAAAAGCATGACTTTAGTGCCTTTAAATTCATGTAAAACTATTATTTGCCCAAATCTGTTGATAATCACAAACAACCCCATGAATCCTAATATGAAATAAAATATTTAAGTAATTTTTTAAAAACTCTATCAAAATATTTGAAGAATAGTTGTAATTACTTCATCTTGCCTGGAAAAACAAAAACAAGAACAAAAACAAACAAACAAAAAAAACCCAAAACCAAAAAAACCCACCAACTAAAGCAAAATATTGCCGCTAAATCAAATTATTGCCAGAAATAACTCAAGTGACCACCAATGTTGAAATACATTAGAGGAAGTACACAACCTCTTAAAGGCAGGCAGTATTTGCATGAGAGCTGGATGCTTTCTTGTGTTTTTTATTTTAGTGGTTCAGGTTTTTTCCCATACCTTCAGGGATAATAAGAACTGGGGGCTCTTCATGACCTTTCTGGGAAATGCTGGTTCTCAGCATCAGTCAGAATGTAACCTTTCTGTGGGAATTTTCTTGTCTGCTACTAAAATATCCACTGCTTATAAGGATAAAGTACCCATTCCAGGTGTTTTTGCCATTCATTTGCAAAGTGCATCGCTTAGGGCGTCTCAGAGCCCATGACATTTAATCTGTCTTTTAAATGTGCTTTGCTTGGGTGTTAAGCAGTAAGGAGAATCTGTACTTCAGTATCTTACAAGTACCCTATTTCTACTTCTGCAAGAGTAACTGAATGTTCTTTTTGCCCAAAACAAAGCATTATTATCATTAGTAGAATAGAAATGGATAACTATGAGGGCTTTGTTTTCAGTGTTCTCAGTGGCAAGCAAGTTGCCCATGGCTTTGTGTGCATTTACCAAGCATTTGGTATTGAGGCAGGCTCTGAATAGGTATTCCCCATGTGGAGATTTATATTTGCAAAATGATAATCCCTAAAAACACGTGACTGCTTTTGGATATCAGATCTTTGGCTTTGAAGTGGAGGGTCAGGAGCACACAGTGGAAGCCAGCATTGTCAGAGCCCATGGTCTGACTTGACGTATTTCAACAAGCAGGTTTCTGATCTGTTAGTTCTCACTGTTTCCAAGAATTAAAAGCTTGGATTAAAAGCTTTGGAATTAAAAGACCTCAAAACTATGGCATTGAGAGAAGACTGGAAAAAAACTCACCCATTATTTTGATCTTTCGACATGTCTTAAACTGGGCAGGGTGTCGAGGCAGGACGTTGGGGCAGGGTGTCGGGGCAGGTGTCGGGGCAGCTGTTGGGGCAGGTGTTGGGGAGGTGTCGGGGCAGGTGTTGGAGAGGTGTCGGGGCAGGTGTTGG
>VXBQ01008663.1:0-26779 GCA_013400175.1 Phainopepla nitens | reverse complement strand
GTCCGTGGTGCCGCAGGGCGGTCGCAGGGCACACCCCAACACAGCCCCAGGAGGAGGCTTCAGGAAGCCTTTCACAGTTCTGCTCATACCTTGCTCCTGTAGATGATGATTTCTTACCTGAAGTTGTGTTTATAATTGAAGCTACACAGTGGGTTGCGGCTGCTTCCTCCTTAACAATAAAACCACCTATGCTTATGTAGGAAAAGTTTTGTTCTGAGATCAAAGTCACAATTAGGTCACCATAAAGATGCATGCAGAGCAGAATATAACATACTTCTTTTTAACCAGTACATTTTTTGAATGAATGGTTTACGTATATTTCCTGAGATTAATTTACTCCCTTAGAATGTTGCCTTAAAAAAAAAAATGAAAACAAAACAAAAAAACCCAAAAAACACCCAAAACCCACCCAAACAACAACAACAAACAACAACAACAAACAACCCAAAACCAAACAAACAACCCAAAAAAACAACCAAACAAAAAAACCCAACAAAAACCTCACAAAAACCCAACAAAACAAAACAAAACAAACCCACCAAAAAAACCCACAAAAAACCCCCCAAAACAACAACTAAGTAGAAATCAAGAATTTTGAACTCTCATGAAAAGTTATTGGTTTATGCATAATTTTATTTTAGCCAGTTGAATTATGCATTTGAGAAATTCATATTGAAACTCAGTCTTTCAATTATAAAAGAATTTTATGAGAGAAATGATTATTTTTTTGTTTAAAGGCTCTGTTCCTGGGTATGATTTCAGAAATTTTCATATAGATTCACAAAGACCCTCTCTTTGTTTTTATAAAATTGTAAAAAAAAAAAAAGTAATAATAATTGCATGTAAATATTTAGTGTATTTGCATGCAAAGTTTGTTTAATAGAAAATAGTACCATCTTCTAATCTCAGAATATTTCCTTGCCTGAAAAGTAGCAAATAGGAATTGAGCACAGTATCTTTTAGAGGATTTATGGTAATGCTGCTGAATTTAGCTGAGCATAAACAGCATGGTGAGCCCCTCAGGGTCTCTTCATTTTCCTGACACACTCCACTGCTGCCCCATTAACACTTCGTCTGTTATTGCCATCTACTCCATTTAATGAGTATCTTTGAATTTGAAGTTCTTCACAAGAAACAATAGCTAAAACAACTGATGCACCTACTGTAGCTTTCAGTAGTGTATCTTATTCTCTTTGTAATTTTTTAAATAAAATGAACAGTTGCATCATGACATTTTCTTTAATTACAGTAGACACTAATCACAAGCACTGAGTAATGACTACAGTTATGATGCTGTATCTGTCTGTAGAAGGTAAATGCATGCTGAATAGCTGCTAAAGGAGGCTTTTCCTTACTTCAAAATTCATCTGATTAATACTTACTCTTTAATGTAAAGAAGGAATAATTCTGCTAGAGACTGTGCTATCAAAGCAAAATATTTCTTTTAAGATCATAAGACAGAATGACTAGGTGCTGTTTTGTGGTATCTATATGAATCCAGCTAACTGATGTAAAAGGTCAATATGTGTCTCATTAGATTGGATTCCTAAAACTGAGTTTATCACATTCCTCAGTACACATGAGTGAACCATCTTAAATTATTAAACAATAAGCCATATTTTCAGATGAGGACTGAACCCAGATTAAAGCTAGAATAATGTTGCACTGGGATGCATCATAAGGTTTAAGAACAATTCTGATTTTGCATTGACTATTAACTGATCAGGAAAAGCACTCTAAATCACCTTAGATATTCAGTAGATCTGGGAAGTCTTTGGAGGGCCAAATAAAAAATTCTGAATAATTGAATAAATTTCTGTTCTTGAAGATTGAGGCAATCAGCTGGATATTGAAACATGTTTTTGTATTAAATGGATTCATTGAAAACATATTTTTGAAATCTAAAATAACATGTGAGTGATTTTCTGTGTTCTGGTAAGCTTGCTGTCCTTCATTAAAGTTTGTTTGTTTGTTTGTTTGTTTTTATTTTTAGAAAATGAGTCTGGAAGAAAATTGGTGAATTCAATCCAGAGGACCTACAAGCACTCTGACAGGCTCAGAGAGCAGAGTCTGTACCAAAGAGCAATTACCCCACCAAACGATTTCAGGTACAATTGACCTAAATATAGCACTCTCTTGAGATTATTGACAAGAGTTCATTTCCTGTAGTGCTTTTCCCATTTGCCACCCCTGGTAACCACTGTGATCTTATCTGCCTGGTGCTGCATGACTTCTGGGATGCAGTTAAGAATTCTGCTGTGCATTATCTTTAAGCAGACAATTCATGCTAAAAGAGTCATTTGCAGTTAAATTAGATGATGCATATATTATTCTTGCTGCTGAAGTTACAAAGAACAGGAATAAGTGCCTGAATCCTTTTGGACCTGAATGCACTGGAATTCTTTTTACTGTGAAATCAAAAATGTATTGCTAATTAATTATAAATAAATAGGAAATTATAATGCATTAACAGTAACAGTAGAGTCAGATGTGCAGGATGGATAGGTTGGAAGACTTGCTATTTCTTTCACTGTATATATATTTATTCATAAAGTGTAACTTCCCCTATTGTCGTCCTACTATCTCCAGGTATTCACAGTAGTTCTCATATTCTGGAAAGAAAAATATATGAGTGTATAAATTGAGTGTGGAAGTGTACAAAACGTGGATGAAGTGAATTCAGAGGCTCATAATGACAAAATCCATTTTGGTTTTGAGGAATGCATTTTTCTTAAGCATTGCTTGCAAACTTGTTTAAAATACTGGATATATTTGCATTCCATGTACGTGGAATATAGAGAAAGTAGGTGGCTTTCCCTTGGTTTTCATCACATCATGATTTTCTTGAATCATTTTTCTTTTGCTGAATTTGTATTCAGAAAATCTGTACATTGTCCAGAAATTCAGAAGGCTGGTATCAGATTCCATGCTAAGCAGCTGTTGGAGGGCCATTTGTCACAGACCTTTATGAGCTAATATCACAGGACACAATTGTACTATGATTTTCCAGCATATCCCCTATGTTTTCCCAAAAGAACACCAGAATGCTTTTACTTTATTAGTGGAGTGTACTCTGCTACTAATCATAGGTCCCACTCATCAAAGAAAACTCAAAAAGTTCAGTTGAAAGTTGAATAATTTATAAGATAGGGACATATATATACTATATTCGTCTACTGACTTGGTTCCTTTGGTGGTGATGGACAGCAGTCATAAATGTAGTTAAACTCAGAAATTTTATACTAAAATAAGATGAAGCATCGATCAGTTAATTGCATTAGAAAGTAATTAATTTATTATAGGGAAAATTTGGATTGGATATAGAAGAAAATTAACCTGTAAATTATGTTTTGTGCATGTACTTTAAGAAGTGGATGAGACACAGTATGTCACAGTGGAAAGGAGTAGTAATTTGAAATGGAAGTGTAAGAAGAAAGCAGTAAAAGAATATGTAAAAGTGGGATGAGAATATGCAAGGCATGGTTAAATGGATTCTCAGCTCAGGTGGAGCTCCTGGAACTTCTTGTGCTGTAGTTTGGGATCATGAGGAGTCTGTGTGCTTTCTGGTGGACTGCTAAAGAAAATAGTTTTGAAGTTTGAGATGTGAGGGAAGGTACATGAGGAATTCAGATGGATTCATCAAAGGATCTTTCTGTTGTAGAGTCTTCTACAGAACCAGACAAGTAAGGGAACATAGGCTTAGGGATGAAAAAATAAATCAGTCCTGCCCCAGCACAAAGAGAGAGAGAAAACTCGCAAAAAGTTACCAGCAGCACCAGAGCCTAAATTGAAATATTTACTTTCTTACATTTGTTATTTTGCAAACAGAGTTTTTCATATTGACTCTAGCAGTGCTGCAAAGGCTTACCTTAAAACTCGATGTGATTTTTTCTATTTTCTTTTAGCCATTTTCTTTAAGATAAAATGTATCTAAAGCTTGATTTTTTTTTTACCACTGATCTTATCAGATGTACACATTTTGTTAATGATTATCTTGACATTCCAGAGACCTGACATGGCTGGCATACAACAGTTGTACATATTACAGATGATTACATCAGTTTGAAATTTAGAAACTAATGCTAGAAGAACCCATGTAAACTGACTTTTCTGTGTGAATGGTCTTTATGTGGATTGCTCATTTCAGGTGATAACAGATAGAAACATCGTTCTGGGCCTTATATTAAGCTTCATCTTGTAATAAAGTATGGACCTAATGAAAGGTGCAGCATCTTATGTACTTTTGTTATAGTTATTTTACTTCTTGAAGGGATGTTCTGGTCCCTTACAGGATGCAGACCCATAGAGGACAGCATCACGGATTAGGGATTTTATACTTGCTTCTATATAGTTTGCCCTGCCATGGTAGTGAAAAGACATAGTAAAGCAACTCTAATAAGGCAATGTAGGAATCTCTGGTATGCAACATTTTTCTTAGCCAGCTTTATATTATTTCTGCTTGTTCTTTGGTGCCTCAGGGAATGAGAAAAGTCTGGCCTATTAATTAGAGAATTAACTTAGAGTGGGGATAGATGAGTTCAGGTTTTGCCTATGCCACAAATTTTGTACAAGACACTTAGCTAAGTATTGACAAAAATTCAGCACGACCTAAGGATCAGGGATTGTGACCGTAATTCCTCTGCTTTTGAAGCAGAGTCATGTGTTCTTCCTTGTTTATGGCGTCTTGGTTACCCCCCTTAAATAACTGAGTAGTCAGAAATCCTCACTCCCCTCATTAGCTGAGATGAATTCTGTATACTTCTCTGTCATATTTGTCTTGTGTGAGGATATTGATGGAATGGCAGGGATGCACAAAGCAAAGTAATGCCTGATGTTAGTTCAGGTAGAGTATTACAGAGATACTGTCATGGTGACAAGTTCATGTTAGCTCTTGGCAGTGTAAGTCTTCCTAGTACTACCTTCTGAAAAAGCAAAGTTCATCAATCAAAGTGTCATACGTTGCTAAATTTGCAGTTTATGAATTGTCACTATAAATGTAAGTAGTAGGAATCATCACATAAAATTGTACTTCTTTTTCTTTGTCTGTTTCCAGACTTAAATGGTTTCAAAAATGAGGCAGCAGGATCTTTAAATTGTGGTTTCTAGGCAGCATCTCTGCTCCTGTGAGCAGGCATGTCTGTTTTATTGCATGGCCCAGCCCACTGATTGGTCATGGGCTGCTGCTGATGTCCGCACACCAAAGAGAACATGTGACATTAAAGGTAAAAAATGCCAGGGCAGGGGCATATCACCAGTAAGAATTAGAAAAAGAATATTCTTGTGCTTTATTGGATACATAGCTCAGCCTGACAGAGCATCTAATCCCTAAATTATCCTGAAAATTGGTTGGGTTATAAAATCAAATTAAACTGGCTAAGAAAGATCATGGTCTCTCTTCACTGCGCTAGCAGCTATGCGTATAAATCTCAATCACAGATCAGGGGGAATACACCACATAAGTAAAAATGTTTTTAAGAGAAATCTGATTATGATAGAGCTGATTGTTTTTGTAGCAAACATTTAGAAAGTATTGGAGTGATTTGATTAGAAGAGGTAAAAAATAATTTTGCTAGATCATTACATGTTCTTAATGTTGAATCCCTTCCTTTCCCCTACTTTAACATTTTCTGAAGAAAGGTTATCATGTTGCTTTGTTTTTATTAGTTTCTAGTTACTGGTTTTTAGCTTTGTTATGTGATCTTAAATGATTCTTTTGCCCTTGTCAATACTGGGTGCTAACTTTTGGTGGGCAAAAGAAATCTTAGCACCCTTAGGCAGATTTTGCCTTCTTCCACTGCAGATGAATGACTCTGTATTGCTCTAATTGAAGTATTCATTCTTAAGCCAAGGAAGACAGAAGACTAATTTTAAAGCCAAGTTAAGTTCAGAAAAAGACTTCATTGATCAAGTAGGGTTTGGGTCACGGTTTAGTTTAGTTTATGCTTCTTATACAGTAGAAATAAAGCTTTTATTAACGAGTCTACATATTAAAGAAAAGACTTGCACATACTGAGGCAGGAGAGATGCAGAAGTGCATTTTTGCAGCGCTTCATTCATCTTCAGTGTGCTGAGGAATTTCAGGGAAAGGAATATGATAAAAACTGTAAAGATTCTTATCCAGTAAGTAACTAAAGCCCAGAGAAGGTATATGTTTCCTAGCCAATCAAAGCTAGAAAGAAACTGTTTTAAAAAGAGTTTTAAAAGTATAGCAGGACGACAAATCTATGAGCAGATTCTTATAAGTTCAGCTCTCCTTTCTGTGTAGAAATACAAATACAGTTTTTGACTCTGTATTAATTTTATTGCAAACAACATTTAAAGAAAGCAGTGCACTCTAAAAGTTTCCTCTCTTCTTCTGAATATATTTTTGGGAAAGTGTAGAGGGAGTAAATACTATCATTTCATGTTCACCTTGCACATTTCATGAGGGAGTTGCTCCCCTGTGGTTTGGGAGAGACCAGTCTGTGCTGCTCAGCAGCTCTCAGTAGTATTGTCCCTACATGACCTTGTGGATGGATTTCTATTTCAAAATCATACAGAAGTTAAATATTGCTGAAAATAGCATTTACTCCTGCTTTGCTTCTTTCATAGCTTCTGGGGTGAAATTAATCTATCCTAACGTAATGTCTTTTCTATCAAAATCTTGGCTAGGCTGCCTTTATAGTCAGTGGAGAGAAATAGACAGTGTTAGGGCATGATTTATCTCCTTGAAAGGTAGACATCTAAGTAGGTCAGATGAATCAGACTGTACAATAGCACATTCCTTACTAGACAGAATAAAGGAAACCTAGGGATCAGCTTAGATGTTGATGCATATATTGAAAATATCTAAAATTAAGTGAAATGAACTTTATGTCTATAGGAACTAAGTTAGAGTTCAGAGTCAGAGGAATAAAATCCTACTCTTCAAGAGCACCTTTTTCTTCAGAGCTTGTGGTTTCACTGCGCTGGGGAGCGTGTTCATAGTCATACCCATGAGGGGATAAATGAAAAAGAAAGTATGACACCCCTTCCTTCTCCTAGCTTAATATTTTAAGGTGTGATGATTGAGTAGACTGAATTTTGTGAATAGGTAATTTGTGTACATTTATCATCAGTGATCCCACTGGTTCCACAGTGGCATAGTTTTTTTACAAGTCTCCAATAATCTGTATGTACATGCTTGCAGCATGGTTTTGGTTAGTTCTTGTGAGCTATTTCATCAGCAGATACCTTTTTCTCAATCAGAAACCTCTGGAAGGAGAAAGAGAAGATATTAATTTAGGGTAGTAGACTAATTTAAAATTAGTCCTTTATAAGAATCATTACTGTTAGTGCCAGAGTTTCACTAAATGCCCCAGTAGATGAGGTAGATAGTGCAAATATATCTGAAAGTCTCAACAATTAATATTTTCAAGCGCTAACAAATGAGTTTTGGAGAAAGGATCTTCATTTTGGTTTGTGTTTGGTTATATGAACCACAATCAATAAAATGGAATATACAAGAATGAACAGCATTATGTATTATATATTTGAAATACAAAATCAACAAATAAGGACTCACCTGGACACCAATGAAGCTTTTTTCGTATGCTGCTCTTCTCCCATGATTTGCAAAACCCCAGATCCAAGCAAACCTGCAAGACTTTTGTCAGATGCATACCCAGGAGTAGCACAAGGATGACAGCCTGGAGTAAGCAGATTGCTAGTGAGGCTAGCAGGTGCCAAAACATGCTGTTTCATGACCCAGTGTAAAGATGCCAAAAATAATCTCAAATGTACTTCAGTAAATAAAAGCAAAAACCCCTCAGGCTTCAGAAATAATGTGCATAGAACGGTCTGAGATTAAGCACGAAACTTGAAGTTAGAAGACCAATGTTCTAAATTTTGCCTTGCAACAGAGTAGCTGTGTTAAGGTATTGAGGCACTTTGGCCAAAATCTGTGTTTTGCTACTTTAATAGATGGCATGGTTTTCAAAAGAAAGTGGGAGCAGAATTACAAAGTATTCCACAGATAAAAACACGAATTTAAGTTGAATCACATGCAAATGTTGACTAAATATCTACCGAATTTCCCATATCTTTCAGTCACAGTATTTAGCTGTCCTCATTTATGGTAATTTCAAACGCATAAACAAAAATAAAAATTGCTTTGTAAGTTCAAATGGTCCAAAACCACTTTATCCTCAAGTGCTAGTGTTGTAAAATTACTTTATGTAAAATCACCATATCACTGACCAGGCTGGTTGGAGCAGCTGACCAGAGAAGCTGTGGATGCCCCATCTCTGGTGATGTTCAAGGCCAAGTGGGATGAGGCTGTGATTCACCTGGTCTAGCGGGTGGCAAGCCTGCCTGTGGGAGGGGTTTTGGAATGAGATGATTTTTAAGGTCTCTTCCAAGCCAAGCCTTCCTATGATTCTATGACCTTACTGTTAAAGAGGAAAGTAGACTCATAGCTGTGGAATGTGTTTGTTTGATCAACCTGAAAACTATTTGCTATAGATCAAGATCCAAATGTCCATGTTAAACAGCTGCATTTAACTTTAAAGACAGCAATACCAGGACTGTGCCAAGTGAATGTGAACTTGCAAAATGCACTGTGAAATTGTGAGAAACATTGAAGTAGTTGGTACTCTGTGTTTGGTATGTAGAAAAAGATCAGTGAAATAAAATATATATCTGATATTGACATGGAGTCAGGAGTGAAAATGATCTAAAAAAAGCAGCTGAGAAATTTTATTTGCATTTTAAATATTGTATTTAATTTTTAAATCCTTCTGGTGCTGTAGACCTTTCCATATCTGCTGCTGATTGTATATTGTATAAGATATCTAAAAGTTTCTAAAAGATAAGGGATAGTAATTCTAGAATCAGAGTATTCTGGTTTGATAGTGCCCCACAAGTATCATTGAAATCCAATTCCTGGCCCTGCACAGGGCCATTCCAAGAGTCACACCATGTGCCTGGGAGTATTGTCCAACTTCAACTCTGTCAGGCTGGTGCTGTGACCACTTCTGTGGGGAGCCTGTTACAATGCCTGTTCCAGTGTTCCAGAACCTTTTTTCAATTTCCAACCTAAACCTGCCCTGGCACAGCTCCAAAGCATTCCCTCAGGTCCTGTCACTGGTCACTGGTCAGAGAGAAGAGACTGGTTCCTGCCCTTCTTCTTCCCTTCTTGAGGAAGCAGTGAGGTCTACAGCTGAGACACAGGAATTGTGATCACTATAGTCTGACCATTATGACAGGAATGATGATGGCTGTAGTTTGTAGACACCCAAAGAAGTGCCCATGTGCTAAAATTTTCGGGGTGAAAAACTATTTTGATGGTGACAAGCACTTTATCTTAAAATTCATTTATGAAGGCAGAGCTAAGGAATCTAAAATTTAAGAGGTAAGGTATATTAAATGATTAATGAACATGTGTGTACAGTGTATGGTCTGAAGTACCCAGTGAGCTGGCTCTATGTTCTTTATATAAGAGATTAGAGAAACAAAATCTTTTATGCAGTCTGCCTGTTCATCAGCTAGGCACATAACTTACCCCTGGTAACCCAGGCAGTGCACACAGAAACAAAACCAGGAAGAATCTTTTAAAACTGAGGTTCTACCTTAAATAAGTAGCCATATATTACAAATGTGATGGGTCATATCTTTGAATGCAAGAGAAAGTAAAGAATTAACTCATACTACAAAATATAATCTCTGATTAAATATGCTGGTGTAAGAGACATGGTCATTCTTAAAGGACAAAATATTTCCAATGAAAGCCACTTAATTGATCAGATACATATATATCTACTCATATGTACACAAGGATCCTGTGGTTTTCACAAAAAGAAAGTCACATCGATATGAAAAAACAGAGGCTAAGGTTTGATTTGGCTTACACTTTTATGTGTTTTGAGCAGAACTGATCAAAAGAACCATGTGTTGGCTCTACATCTCTTGAAGTTAATGGAAGTTGAATCTTTGCTTGTGAGAATCATTAATAAATTTTGTCTTGAATTCATGTACTTTAATTAATTTAAGGGACAATGGTCAGCTGCAGAAACTACTGTGCTGTAGCATATTACATAGGAGATGATCTCTAACCTGCTTCCTTTGCCATTTATGATGCTATAGGAAGTTCTTGGCTAAAATCTAAACTTTCTGTAGAAAATAGGAAGAATTGGTAATGAAATAGTCATTCCTATAGTCCAGTTGTTATAACTCATTCCAGCATTGCATTTCCAAAATGTAAATTCCAAAAGTAAATTCTGTTTTGACCTGGATGAATAAAATACAGATGGTAATATATGTCCTTAATCAGGTCTCAGCTGGATCTTCAGTTATTTCGTATTGTGTGTGGAAAATCTACATTAAAGAGTCCAAACAGTCTAAAGCTAATACATGCCAGAATTAACTTTTTTAAGGCAAATTAATTTAATCTCCCCCATGCATATGCATTGTGAAGACTTCTTTAATTATGTGATCACATATTGCTTTTTCTTACAAAATCTTTTCCTCATTCAATTCACAGAATATATGATAGACACTTAATGAGCAGATGTTCTATATTTTGTTTTCATGACATTGCTCTATGTGTGGCCCCACACCTTGTTTACTATAGATTATTTAAGCCTTACTCTGGAGACATAGTTATTAATTATTATTAATTTCCTTTTGGGATTTTCCTAGGATCACAGTAGTGCCAAAGTGATGAGCAGACATTAAATTAGCATTACTGCAGGCCTCTGAGGTTGGCAGACAGTATGATTTCTACTTTATGGCTGGAAACCATGGCCCAGAATACTGTGTTCAAAACCTGCCTCTAATCTACAGGAGCATCCTGAGCTGCTGAGGTCCAAAAGCCTTGACTCATTACTGTCACGTGGAACTTTTCCAACTCGGGTCTTCCTGTCTCCAGCTATGTATGTCTCTGAACATTCATCTCTTCTGCAAATTCAAATGCCTCATCACAGTGAATCATGTGGAAAATGAAGAATATACTTTCAGTGACCACCTGTGAAAAAGTTGGTTGAAATTACTAAAATGGAAACTTTTATGTCAAGGGAAGATAGAATCCTGCTTTCTAGACTGACATCCAATTATTCTAACTATTCTTGTGCTGATTGTAATGCTGTCCCATTTTTTAGTGCATTTCTTCAAAATTCTTTACCAAGTCAACCATCTACAGTACACAGTTCTGATTCATCCTTGCAGCGAGGTCATCTTGTGTGTTGTATGAGGCAGGTGTGTTCTGGTAACAGTAGATATGAGCCATGCCATTAGTCTCCATGTTCATTCACAGGATGAGAGAAAATTTGGTGATAAAGGTGACCTGGCATTTTTGGCACCTTTGTTCTGGACTTGGTCACGTTAAAAAAGTTTTTTGAAAATGCGCCTGCGTGTGAGAGAGAGACAGAAAGAAAGATAATGAATACACATTTACCATTTCAAAATAGAAACTTCTGAGAATATCTCAACTCCTATCTGAATTGTGAGATGCTTGGAACCATAAAATCCCCCCAACAGTGTGGTACCATTCTTCTATTAAACAAGTTGCATGGAATCATATTCTGCAAAAACTACTGCTGAAGGAGTAAGATGCAAGATACCTATTTTCACTACTATCAGACTGCACAGATATTTTCTGATGGCACAAAATCATAAGAAACTGAAATTTGGTTTTCAGAAGACCCAAAAGGGGGTTTTAGTCATTACTGATTCTTTGCTCAGTTCTCAGTGACCTTTCCTTCCCCTGTTCACTATCTGTTAAAACTCTGAGTACAACCCAGTTCTGCATCCTGAGGAGAACAGTTCTGTTTCTCACTGCCCCACTGGCTTCTTGTACCATGTTCTTTTTGTACCATAAGCATAGTCTAAGTACTTATTTTTTACCTCCTGTCTACAGTACCTTTCTATAGTCAGTTGTCTGTATGTCTTCATCTCTCATTTCTCCAGGGCTGGATCCCTGGGCTTGTGTACATCTTTCTCATTGCCACTGGCTGTCCACCAGAACTCCACTGTCAAGCTGTGTTTTCAGTTTCTGTGCCTCCAACCATCTATCATTTGTTTCTTTGCACTCCTCTTCCAAATACTGCTATGAAATGTTGGCTCTTCCTGTTTTTCCTGTCTGCTACTTCATTTTCCTTTGGGCAGTAGGGTACTGATAGAACTCTTTTGATATTTGTAAATATCATTGTAAATTTGAGAGCCTCTGCTCACTCTAGGATGACGTTGCATGAGCTTAATTTCTCTGCTGAAAATTTGGACTTAAATCTAAATATAGGAGACAGAAGCAATGCACCCATGACTGATACTCAAGACCTGATCCTAGTCCAGGCAAACTTTTCTAGTCCTGCTAGATATAGATCATGTCTGCTTCTACTGAGGAATTTCTGACTTTTTTTTCCTCCATTGCTCATGATACTTTATCTGATGATGAGTCTTGAATCCAGATAGTTTCTGCTAGATGAAACCAGACTTTTGGGATGTTGTATGGGTGCAAGCCCAGATTCCAGCACTGAAATTAAACCGACCAGTTATTTGAGTTACAGATGCCCCTCTTGACACATCCCAGTAATAACTGGGCAGGTTAATCTCTTCAGCAGAATATTAATGTTATGTAATAACTTGGACAGAACCTATGCATAAAAATGCTGCAATATTAATTTGTGGAAATAGTATAGTGCCAGATACTGTTCAGTTTACTTACTGCACACTCATATAAGATTTCATGTAGGAGGGATCACTGGTCTATCTAGTGTCATCTTGCTTAACATAGGCTGCATACTTTTGACTCACTCTGTAGCTGAAGAAGGCCTACTCATTTTTGGAACTTAAATTTCAAATATCACACAATGGTGCATTTATGTCTGTCCTTCATGAGTTGTAAAACTTTGCATAACTTCTGAAATATCTTTAGAATTTCAGAACCGGCTCCGAGAGGGACTGAGCTAGTATCTTCATGTGAAAAGTGGTATGCCATGTAAAAGTAAACAAGGTTGCATTGGGAAAAACTCACTTGGCATTGTTTAACTATTGTATTTAATTTCCATGCTTTCAAAATGCACAATATTTTGGAAGCCTCACAAGACTGTCCTCTGCTTCTTCCAGTTTCTGACTCTTTTACTCCAGTGCACTTTGCTTTGTTATCTTGATGCCTTATTCTTTTCCTGGCAAGAAACTTTGAAGAGCACATGATCAATAAAAGGCTGGGGAAGAATAGATGCTAGAACAGCCTAAAGTTCATAATGTAGTCAGTGGGAAATATTTTAAATGAGGGCGAGGATATTGAATTTGACGCAAGACAATAATGATGGTTAGATTTATTAGAATAATTATGGGATATTTGTTCTCAGTTCTCTGCCTTGCTCACATCAGTCTGTTCTTGTCTCTCTGTGACACAGTTCCTTATCAATAAAATGGGAATAGCACTGTCTCACAGACATTGAAATAGTTGCTTCACAGATAGCATCGAAAGAAGGAAAATATTAATTATACTCAACCTAATGTAGTATTATGGCTTGTATGAGTACTGTAATACAGATGATATGTCTCATATGAGAACTGTCGATGAGTTGGGAAGTTTTAAACCTAAGACAACTGAATTTTTCCCAACCTTTGTTTGCACAGTTCTCCTCATTGTTTTATTTTCTTCGCCTCCCCTTAAGTAATGTTCATGCTTTCATGGTTTGTATTTATTCATTATTTGTTTTGTTCAGTGCTCATTATTTTCCTGCTTTCTCACAGCTCCTCACTACTGCTCATATTTCAATATTACTCCTCTTCATCCAGAATTCCCTGTTTTGCCCTTATACTTTAAATTTGCACATTGCACACAGTAGCTTCTCTCTTTGAACTCTCTGCTCCCAAGTCAGTGTAAAGGGTCTTCTGAGGTGCATGAAGGTGGTGAGGCATTGAGAGTGCATGTACCAATGACAAGATCAATGAAGTAACAGTCAAATTTAGTGCAAATATGTAACTAGTCTATGGAGAAATAAAAATACACATCTGTTTTCACAGCAAGAGTCTCTTAGTTGTGTGAAGTAGTTTTTAATCTAAAGGCATATTCTTAACTCAAGAGGAATAATTTGTGGAGTTGTTAGGAAGGGCTTAGTTGTAACAGAGAGAAACAGCTTGGCACTGACCATGCCTGTACTCATTAAGCTTTACAATGTCCTGTTTGTCTTCATTGTTGGGTTAGCCCAAGAAAATGTGAGCTCTGTTGATACTGCTGTGTTCTCACTGCTTTCTTGCTCAAGGTGTATGTACTTAGGGACGTATTCCATAGCTGTCTGTGCTGAGATGTTTTTAAATTATTGCCAAGTTAATTCTACTACAAGAAGACCTGTCTATCTTGTGGGAAGGAATTGTTCAAACAGCAGAATTGAACCTCTGTGGAAGTGAGTTAAGTCTCTTTTCTTGCTGCAAGACCTGCAGAAAAAAGCATGGCCAGTTTCCAGCTCACACAAAGGATAATAATGAAGGTTTATGTGCTGTCAGAATTCCCTGATTTTCCTATGAAGGGTTAAAAGGAAAAATGTGTAAAGCCCAGATCAATTACAGTCTTGACAGCCACCACCACCCCATCAGCTTTGAGCAGAACCTCAAGCAGTTCACAGTTCGCACTGATCTTCAGTATTGACTAACAGGGCATGGTAGATGGCTCAGCATTTTGTAGAGGTAACTCAGAACAATTTTGTCGAGCTAAGGGTCTATCCATGCTAGGTCACACTGGACAACGAGGCAAAGCAGCATTAATCCCTTCTTTCTCCAGGAAGTTGGAATTTTGTAGATTCCAGCTGCCATGAGCAGGCAGTCAAGAAAATGAGTCCTCAGAAAAGCAGAAACCAAGACTAAACTGTTTTTGCTTAACAAAGTGGACTGGAGACAGGCAAAATCAGTCTGCTTCATATACGGTAGAGGAAAATGGGACAAAGTGTCATGCTGACTGTATTTCTTGCCAAATCATGGCTTGAAGTGTAGCTGTGGACCAGGAATATGATCAATGTAGAAAATAATGACTTTTCTAGGAGCTAGTAAATGATGTCCTCCAACTACCTTAGTAGAAATCTGCATGATAAAGGCAGAATTTCACACATGGCACAATATTAAATAGAAATATTCCTTTACAGAATATTTTTTATCCTGACAAACATGTTTGAGTTTATACTTTTACATTTTTAATTAAAAAACAGGCCAAATTTTCTGCTCATTTGGACTGAATCTGGAAAGTGATTTTTTTTTAAATTAAGAATGATGAGTCTGATTCGACAGCTATACCTGTGTGAATAGTCCCTCAGTGACTACTCTGTTTATCAGTGCTAAGGATATCTAAGATCCTAAAGCTCTTTCCTTTCATTTCCTGAAAAGTAAAAGAAATCTATTTCCAGTTCTCAAAGAAGCTTTAGGATGCTTGGGGTCCATCATATTTGGGTTTATACTCCATGATGTTGTGCAGCATTATTATCTGTTTTGTTTCTGTGATGCATAATAAGTACTTGAGCACAAACCAAGCTAAATTTGGGGAAAGTAAAATGAAATACATATGTATACAAATAGAGTATTATCCTCAGTCAGAAGGCTTGTGTTCAACTGAAAGTATTTTTAGTGCATTAAATATTTTTAATGTGTTACCTGCCTTCTTTTCCTTACCTGGCTGCTAAGGGAAGTGATTGAGTCACCATCCCTGGGGGTATTTAAAAGATGTGTGGATGAGGGGTTTAGGGATGTGGTTTAGTGGTGGACTTGGCCATACTGGGCTAATGTTGGACTTGATGATTTTAAAGGTATTTTTTTAACCTGAATGATTCTATGGTAAACCTTTAAGCAAATATTGTTTATTTAGCATGGTTTGGTGAGAAGTTCCTTGTTCAGCTGGAGTCATGTGCTGATTCTTGAGTTGTTAAAGGCAAGACATGCTAATATCATAAAATTAGCCATTCATTGCCTAAATAAGCAGCTTTGATTGTGTTGATACAAAATGTGGAAGACAGCATTTTACTACACCTATGCTTGCCAATTTGAATAAGACCATGTGCCACTTAGTTTTCGTGGTGTTGTTATTACTTAGAGACCTTTTTATTTTACAGGATACCACAGAAAAATAGATATTTTTGAATATTCAGCAGTAAAACTTGGTGCAAACTTGCAGTAAAACTCTACCAGTGGTTCCTAGACATTAGGAGTGGTAGTTTGTTTTTTTTTTTAATGTTTCATTTGAAAGATCTTGAATCTTTAGTTTACCAAAAGAACAGATTATATTCCAACCAGATCTGCTTCCAATCACCATTTCTCCTACATTTAATAATTGGTAGGGAATATACTCATTATATGACCAAGGAACAATAATCCTGTGACAGTTGTGAGCATCTGGAAAAGATTAGAGCAGCCCCTAAATTGCTCTTAACTGTATGAATGCTGCTGCAGAAGATTTTACACTGAAGTTGTGATCCTTAGTCTTCTGCATAGTCAGGAATCTGGTCTCTGGTTGACACTTTTAACTATTTGACATCGAAACTTCAGAGCATGTATTTTGGTTGGCAGCACACATATGTAAGGTATAATTTACAGCAAAAGTGTCTTTAGAAATGCAGGTCTTCTCCTGCATCTGTTCGTTCCTTGAAGAAGCGCAGTGTTACCTAACCTGGAAAATTGAACATTCAGTTACAGCACACTCCTGGCACTGCTGTCATGCTTCCTTTCTCATGAACTTCCAAAATCCTCGTGGAGTCTGGATTTTGATCTACTCACATGGCCCATCGTACATGTCTCTTATGTCAAAGAGTGAATCTATTCTTGATGAAAGACTTGTCTAGATCCCGTATTGTTAGTCTATTTAGTCTTTTCCAGAGAGGCAAAAGACACTGAAATGTGGTTGTGGTCATTAACTTAAGGATGTTTCATATTCATAAAAAAAATTCTGTTGTACTTGAAAGAGCTGAGATTTCCAGAAACATATTGCTTTCAACTATGATAAAAGGATTCGAACCTATTTATACTTCTCTTACTAATTATTGACCATTGAAGCATGATAGGGAGAATTTTTTAGGAAATATATCTATTAAATTGTTATTTAGAACTAGTTTTTCCGTCAGTTTCCTTTAGTTTCCGGTTTGGATCCACATATCTTGATATCTTGAAGTCAGATTTCAAAGGTGATTGACCTTCATTAAGACATATATAATGCTGACTAGGATTTTATAAAGGGCCAAACTGCTAACTTGTATAGGCAATCTCACCTCCATTGCTGAGGCTTGTATATAAACACTGCTGGAATTAACACTGTATATTTACTGCACTTTTAGATGTAAAAGTACCTTCTAAGGGCTCATGTTGTTCATCAAGCTACATTAGAAACCTGATAATTTCTTCATACACAAAGTGTCAAACAATCATTCCATTTTTTCAATCTGTCTACCCCTCTTCTGTCCTTCTTATATAGAATCACTCAGGAACAGATCTCTGAAGGTCATCTAATCCACCCTCTTTATCAAAGGAGAGCCAGCTTCAAAGGTAGATCACAGAATCACAGAATGACTAGGTTGGAAGAGACCTTCAAGATCATCAAGTCCAACCCATGCCCTAACTCCTCAACTAGACCATGGCATCAAGTGCCGCGTCCAGTCTTTTTCTAAACACATCCAGGGATGGTGACTCCACCACCTCCCTGGGCAGACCATTCCAATACTTTACCACCCTTTCTGTGAAGAACTTCTTCCTAATATCCATTAGATTGCTTGGAGCTTCATACTGCTTTCAATGTCTCCAAGGATGGAAGTTCCAAATTCCACAGACTCTATCTTTATGTGTTACACTGTTCCACCCTCATTGTGACTTTTTTTTTAATGCATTTTTTTAATTTATATTTGTTTTGTACAGCTAGCTAGATATAATGTTCTGCTGCTGTTTTGATGCAGATGTAAATGCTTCTCATCTAATCTTCTCTAACTCTTCTTTTTTTTCCACAGTCTTCCCTTTTTACCCTATTTCCTTACCTCTCACACTTGCTGTCATTTTCTCCAGGTTTTCTCTTGACCATGTCTCTCTAGCTCCTTCCACTCATAATTTAAGAGGATATTAGTCTTTATTAGCATTCCCAATCCTTAGAAAGCCGTCCTGACTCTACCTCTCTGTCACTTCCCACTGCTCCATGATCACTTTTGCTGTTTGTGCATTCACCTTGATGTGTTCAAAGCAGGTGATTTCCAGTGCTATTGTAAACTCCTTCAGATTGGCTTCTGACCTTCTTGCAAGTTTGAAACCACTCTCACAAAACTACCTAATGATTCTCTCTTACCCAATTCTTCCTTCTCCTCTCATATTGTCAGTTTTGATCTCTTTAAATCTCATCATGGTTTGTATCTTTGGCTCCATTCTTGTCTTGTTTTCTCCCTGATCCTTTCATTCATCCTTTGAAGTTCCTGATCTGGCTTCTGCCAAAATCCTAAGGATTTTTAGTTTTGATACAGCTCTCCTCTCCTTTTACACATTACCTCTACAGTCTTATCCACAAGTAAATGCAGTTGACATGTCTGTGCTGCTGACCCAGATTTATATCTGTACTCTAGGTATTATAATAACAGCTCAAGACAGGTGTTATAAAAAAAGGACTTCTGTCTTAGTCCCTCATTACTGCTTGTTTTCCTAGTCCCCATTTTTTCTGTCAGGCCACTCATACAGATGTTACTTTTCATTCAGGCCTCTTCAAATTCTCCTATCAAGGTTGTGTATAAATGTCTCAGATTACTTTCTTTGTAACACATCTAAGCTGTGGCTCTTAATCTCATACCAGTAGATCTGTTGAAGTTCTGTTAGGGAATATCTACACCATATATTACAGGATACATTCTAAGGACCTGGCACAATGTCCCATGCAGTTTTCAAGTAGAAATCTTTGACAATATAATGATAAAAATAATTTATATTAGCAAATAATATATATGAGTGGGTAAACTGTGCGTTGTGTATGTGTGTTTGAATATGGGGCAGTTTATATAAGAGATTGGAGTAACAGGTGGAAAAGTTGCAATAGGCAAACTCATTTCAGGAAGTCTGCTTCATAAGTCTTAAATTTCACTGTTGGGTTTTATATTCTAACTTCATCCTTGTCTTTCTGCTGCACCCAGCATGTACAAATGTGTGTTACTGCTATATTGTTTATCCATCATTTCATATTATCTCTGAATTTAGCTTGGTGTTACTGCACAACAGGGGGAAAATAAGGATGGATCCCTTGCTTTGGTTTTTTTTTTTTTAATTTTATTTTGAAAGATACTAATCAATGCTTTGAATTTGGATTGATATTTCCATGTTAAATCCATACCAAAAATTTGCTCTCTCCATAAGACAAACAAGATCCTGAAATTTTTTGTACTGTTCACCTGGTGTGCTTGCTCTTAATCATGAGATTAAATATGCTTCTGAGGCTGAAAAATAAGCTTACCAAAATCAACATTTATGCCAGTAATGTAGTAGAAAATGCAAAGTGTTTTCAAGCTAGGAAGTCCACATAGGTGCTGAAACATATAAATTTAATTGTTTTATGGTCTAAGCATACGTGTATTGATCCCTGGGACAGACAGTTGGCTGTCAGAAAGACAAGAGGGAGGAAGGGTAAAGAACAGGGCCATGAATTCAGTCTCCAAACTGGTTTTATTTTGAAAAGCTTTAATTTCAAAAAGCATCTGAGAACTAAGATGCAAATAAAATGAGACTAAAGGGTTGAATTCCCCTAGCACAATTTTGAAGTTTTTTTTTTTTTCCCTTAAAAATGCCCCAAATCATATGGGTAATGATAAGGACAATATTAATTGAATGATAAAATTTTTACAAAGCAAAACAAGAATGTTAAATAAATGGACATTTATTTTGCTTTAAGTTTTAAAAGCTCACAAATTATTTTCTTCTTTTTCATCAGAGATGTTTTATGGGACTGTCTCTTTTAGCTGTACTGTATGTGACCTTAATTAGCCTTTTTTTCTTAAAAATATTCTCTATAGCTTCCTCTGATTTGAGTGTTGTTCCCTCATCTGGCATTGAGGTTTTTGTCTGTTTTAGAATAAAGTTGATCAGATGTAGTTATGCTGATCTGCAGATTGTCTGGTGTGGTACTGCAAAGCAGCAGGCCAAAATTCTGTTGCACTTGTAACACAGACAGAAGTTAAGCTTTCTGTTTGTAAGGACTGCTTTCAAGGCTTTAAATAGTCTTGAGAAAATATTTCAAATAGAATTTATTTTTAAATAGAATATATATATATATATGTGATAGAATTTATATATATATGTATTTGCTTACAACCAGATACTTATAGAGAGATATATATACATAAAACCACACATATATATCTGGTTGTAAGCAAATGCCCTGTCTGTATTAAAAATCCTTTCAAAATCACTTGCTGATACATTTATTCTAAGCATAGTCTATTGAAGCTGTAGAGCTTGGAAGAGTGGGGTGCAGAAAACCTTCCTTCAGTCTAGCATGGCTTGGGCAGAGAACTGCAATTAGGAATAAATACAATCCATAAAGTTGATTTGTTCTTCTGTCCTTTATCATAAGTTTAATACCTTTCTTTTTGAAGGGGGAGTCATATCTTTTCCTGAGCTTATAGCTCATACTGATAGCAGTCAAGGTCCACTGGTGCTACTGCAATATAAATTGCTGTTCTGTAATAAATGTAAATGCCCTTAAGCTTATGGTATTTACTGCTTGCAGAGGAGGTAGATGCCATTCTTAGGGCTTTTTTTACTCTTTGTTGAAGTCTAAGGAGTCACCCTGAAAAACAGGCAGAAAAAGAGTTGTGATTTGACTGCTAGTCCACAGGGTGCTGGTCCAAATGGTTGTGTTCATTTCACAGGGGCCACTGAACAGCTCTCAGACCTCACCAACTTCTGCTATTTTAGCTGGGTGGGATTTGAACTAGTAACATAAAGGTGGACAGCCCAGTGGACCATTATCAATCCCTAGTCACAAAGACCTCTTTTACCTGTCGTCTTAAATTTGTGCTTCTTCAATGACTGTGATTCTAGCATAGAGCATCCAGAACTTTTGATATGGACTACACAGACATTGCAAAGCACCTAGGGACACAAAGGGAGTTTCTCTTAATAATTCAGGCTGACTTTAATGCATCACATAAACTAGACTTTTTTATACATTTAGTGCTTACAAGTCCCATTAGTTTCCCCCTTATTCCCCTACCTCTCTTTCTTTATAATAATATTTTTGTGCTGATATGAAATTTTATGGGATCCTCTGTAGAATTTTTTTTTTAGTTTGTTTCACTGGTTTTTTCCTAACAGAATAATGATGTGAAAAACAGTGAGATTATATCCACTGTGATTTATTTATTCACATTATCTCTGCTTGTATGTGCTTGTGTGTGCCTGTCCACATCCTTGTCATCTCTTCTTGGGATAAAGTTCTGGGCTGTATTACAAACTCCACATAGGAGCACTGAAAGACAGGACCATCCTTACTTGAGTGTTACTTTTAAGGAACAGTGTAGGACCATGTACATACTCAATATGTAATTATCACTCTAATTTTGGGTAACCACACTGGTACCATAGTACAGTATGTCATAAAACGCAAGTGACACCTTCTGAAATCTGCATGTTATTTAATACAAAGTGTGGAACACCAGTCGGTTATTTATATCTTTCAAAGCCCCATAAATAGTTACTATTCAAAATCTCTGAAAAAAAATGCAAACCAACCAAACAAAAAACCATTGCCCATTAAAAAAAATCCAAATTATAAGTATTATTACTAATCTATAAGGAGGTTTCTAACTTTCAGATCAATATCTGTTCCTGTTTCTTAGTGGGGAGGGTGTATTCTTTCCACATTTATGAGCACATTTAAGTGTTTAATTCAATTAAAGGATAGTTTGTAGCTCTGAAGCAGGGAAAGCCATGTAAAACCCTGGAAGCTGTGAAAATTGGCTTCATACACGGTTAGCTCATGCAACAAAGAATTAGCTGAAATGGGAAGGCAATTAGGAGCACAACTTTTATGCAGCACTGAGCTGTAGGCACTGAGTTAGCCAACCAGGAGTTGTACAGACTACAAAAATGAATTCTTTCTCTACCGACACACACACACAAGGAAACCTTGTAAATCTATCTGCTGTTCCCACCTTACGACTTAGAAATCACATGTAATGGTGCGGAAACCAGAATCTATTCAGAAGGGAGCTGCTTCTTTAGATCTCCATAAGGATAAGAAAATGATCCTGGAGTTCAGGTGGTTATGAGTCATTAGACTGTGGTGATCATTAGCAAATATCCACCCTCAGAGCAGTATTCATATATTGAAATTTAGGCTCAGGTCTGTCACTGCCAGGACTGGGTTTTCTTTTAATATCAGGATTCTGGATTTTTTTAATCTACATAATGAGTGTGTCATTTCTACGTGGTACTTAGACGGTGAATTCATTTTGCACGCTGAGAGCAAGTATCAGCCTGCATGGGGAGGCTTGCTGTGCTTGCTGTCAAGACTGAGTGGATGTCAGCCAGGTCTGCCCCACTACTCTTGGGGCTTTGTTAGCACAGCCTCTTGCCTGAGCTAATTAATCTCTGACCAAACTTTGTTTGTGGCCAAGTTAGAGCATGGGAAGAAGCGCTGGAGTCCTGGGTGTCCATAGGCAAGCTCAGAAGGAGGGCTGTGAGGGCATACAAATAATTTTCAGTAGAAGAGATTGGCAGCTTATTCCATAGATCCAAAATTGCATGAACTCCCACAGCTTCTGTTTTATTGACGTGGCTTTCTGTTTTCCACCTCATTGTGCAGGGTCATGCTGAGTGCCTCACTCCACAGATTAGTGCCCTCTTTACTCTGCGTTTCAGATGTTCAGCTAGGGAGCCTGTCTAACTACTGCAGAGAGAGCAGGATGTGTCCCTGGGTGTTTATAATAGCATTTTGAATTCCTCGGAAAAAGTGTGGAATATGCATACAAAGTGTTACTATTTCAGGGTTATTCTGAGGAAATATTGAGTGCAGGAAAATGAATTTAAGCTGCAATCCCATCATAGCATTCTGTCTCTACACAATCAGGCAGCAGAATCCTGACCATACGAGAATCTGTATCTGAAAAAGGAGTTGAAAATCAGCTTTTTAAGACATCTGAAAATGTGTTTTTTCACTCCCCTGATCTGAATTTGGCAGCAGCATAATTCCTGGGGGCTGCCATTTCAGTGATAGTTCCAACAGAGAACTTGGCCTAATGACCTACATCAAAGCAAGAAGAGCCATGCTGCAACCAGACAGACAGAAAGCTGCTGCTGCCAGGAGACACTGAGAACTGGGGATGGTTTCTAAAGCCACTCAGATGGGGGATTTGCCATTAGCTCCGAATTGTATTGTGAGGAGGAAGTCTGTGTTATTTGAATGTGAGAAGAAGGAAACAAGCACAGGAAAATTTCTAGAACTTGTGGAGAGTTGTGAAAAGCCTGGTACTGATTCATGTCTTTGGCTGCAGGCGTGATTTCCTTGATCTTTGGATTTTCATATTTCACGTTAAAACGTGTTTGAGATAATTTTAAAAGCAATAATTGTCAGACACTTAGCCTTTGGTTATTAAAAAAATGAAGCTACTTTCATTTCAAAAGAAGTTAGGACAATATTTACAGTGTTCAGCTATCTGGTTTTTTTGCTCTCTAGGCTCTAAGGCATTTTAGAGTTTCCTCTTAAAGTGCTTTCCTGGATGACCAGTGACATATATTTCTCTTTGTAAGTCATAGAAGAGAAGGGCAAAACCTTGTTATTTATACTAGTCTTGGAAGAGATCAGAAGTCAGAGAGGTCACTTCGGGAATTCCCTGAGTGTGGCACTCAGCATGAGTTATTCATCTCTGTTTGCTAACCTGGGGTAGATTCACTTTTCACTTAATGTTTTACACATGGTTCATAAAGTCTGATATGTCACCAGTTCTCTAATGGCATTGCTTATTCTCAGGCAAGGCACAGATGGCTATGGCCTTGTGAAAGAGGAGGTAGCAGGAAAGAGGAGGTATTTATACCACTGTAATTTTTGTCAAAATATGTAATTTCTATTGTTAGACATGTCTTGAAACTTTGGTAGAAGATCTGTCATACCTATGTTATGGTGTATTTATAATGTCCAGAAACTTTTTTAGTCCTTTGGTTTCCTAAATATCATTGTTTTAGTATAATGCATTGTTTAGTACAATACAAATCTGCCATATAGCAGTTACAATTTTATTCCAAAGTACCAAGGGAAATTGTCACATGACATTAAATCAGTTCAAACAGAAGTTTTTCAGTAGTTTTCTTCATACTTTGGTAACTTGTCAAGTGTTTGTAGTCAAAAAAAAAATAATATTTTTAAATTTCTTTAAATGCTGCTTGTTGCTTTCTCCATTTGAGGACCTCAGAAAGTAAGGGTAGCTGGTTCTACATGAAGACACTGTTCCAAACTATACAGAAGAGCCTGTTTCCATTTTTCATCAATGGTTTGAGAACAGCTTGCAGTCTGCAGTGCTGTAAGATGTGATCTGAAGTAGGTGTCTGGATCACACGGGGCTCTTCATGCAAAGGACTACTGCTAGGTTTTGACCCACTTCTCTCCCAGGAATTTCTTTAGGACAAAGTTATAGCCTTTTGTCTGTCCATGTGATGTGACATTCAAGATGTGGTCCTGCTGCATTGCCTGTACACACAAATCACTGCTGTGTATTCCAAAAAATAAGTTAGCAATTAGGTTTTTGTGTTGTGATCTAAAAGAAGCGATTTATCCACTAGGCCAAACAGCATGTCATTTAATATTGATCAGCTTATTCTTAGTATTGTCTTTCACTTTTCTTTATGATGCCTTGAGAGGATACCTAGAACAGAGGCTAGACAGTGTTAAAGGAATAAAGTAGGTGCTTATTAAAAGGCCTTCAAAGGATACACCTTGGGCAGTACAAGAGCCTGGCCAAAGCTACACCCAAGATGGACCACTGGCCACATATTTTCACACAATCGAGTTTTGCTCGATTAACATATTGGGGTTAACTGTCCAATTACAGCTTCAGGTTATGAAGTCCCATCCTCCTAGATTGCCCTCAATCTGCTGTTTATACTTTTTGGGCCTGAAGCTGCAATGGTGTCCTTGGTTCTTGGGCTGGAAAAGGATTGTTTTGTCTCACTAAACTGTGAAGAGAACTTGCTAACACTTTATGTGAAGTTCAGAGTTATATACTAAATGCAGTATAGAATCTGAAAAATACAGAAGCTAAAAATTAAGGCATCATTCCCACGCTTTAGAGGCTTGACAGGGCCTCTGCCTTGTCAAGTCTCTATTCCAAACATCTACTAATACGAATTTAATAACAGTAAATATGTACAATAGTAAATATCTAACAACAGTAGTGTTTTGCACAGTTGGCTGTCATGCAAAGAAGAATGACTATTATGAACAGTTTCTTAGGCACAGAAGAAGAATCATNCTGGAGCTTCTGGAAAGTGGAACTTAAAACCATTAGATATCTCTGTAAATCAAGTTTCCCCTTCATGTGAATTTCAGCTGGAATATGTGGAATTTGATATGATCTACCATACAGTATTTCATAGAAACTGATGTTATATCTCTGCCCTGGTTGTATGCAGATTCTCAGCAGAGCTAAAGGTAAGGCCTGAACCCATGCCATGGATGTTTCCTGACAAATTTTGCTAATTGATGTTTTAAGGGCTCCATTCACGTGTTCAACTATACCGCTCGCTTGGGGTCTATAAGGTATATGCAGATCCCAAATAATTCCCAAAATCCAGGTAATTTCCTTAACCCCTGTTGCAACATAGTGTGGTCCCCTATCTGATGACATCCCCAAGGGAACCCCGAACCTCAGAATTATGTGATTGAGCAAAACTTTCACCACTTCCTTGGCTGTTTTAGTGCAACAGCGGTGAGCCTCCGGCTATCCACTGGAGGTGTCAGCTAATACCAGTATGTACCAGTATCCCTCTCTGCCTGGTAACTCCACAACATCTATCTGCCAGTAATCTCCACGAAGATCCTCTGCCTTTGTTACTCCTAACTCAACTCTTTTCCTCGTATCAGGTTTTTACAGCAGATTTCACATTTGTTCACTACTGATTGTACGATATCAGTCATTCCCTTTCCTATTACTACCTTTTTGAGATGTTTCAAAAGATTTTCAACCCCAAATTGTATACTTTCATGTTCTCTCTGAGCTAGCTCCCAAAGGATCATGGATGGGACTACAACTTGATTCACTGGTGTAACAGCCCAGTCACTTTCTGTGATCTCAGATTTAAGGAACTTAATTAGTTTGTGGTCTGCTTGATCATATTTTGGGGTGAATCCTGACATATCAATCTCTTTTTGTGGAATTACTATGAGAATACCTTTTCCTGCAATTTCTCTTGCTGCTTTATCAGCAAAATGATTTCCCAATTATGGAGTGGTTTTCCCTTTGGTGACCTCTACTATGCATGATAGATACTTCTGTGGGTTTTTTAATGCTCTCTAAGAGAGTATTTGTTCAGCATGTTTGATTTGATCACCTTGAGTGTTCAGAAGTCCTCTCTCTTTCCCGATGGTTCCATGGGCGTGGACAACACTACATGCATATTTACAATCAGTCCATATATTTACCTTCTTTCCTTTGCTCAGGTCTAGGGCTCTCATCAATGCATTCAGTTCAGCTTTCTGTGATGACACATCTGCTGGCAGGGCCTTTGCCTCGATCACCTTCTCCTGAGTGGTCTCTGCCACTAAACCTGTCATTCTTTTGCCATTTTTCATGAAGTGGCTCTCATCTGTGAAAAGCTCCCAATCTGGATTTTC
>VXBQ01008662.1:262388-325291 GCA_013400175.1 Phainopepla nitens | reverse complement strand
CCGGGCTCGGGCAGGGGATCCCCCGCACACCGGGCTCGGGCAAGGCATCCTCCGCACTCCGGGCTTGGATGAGGTCCCCCCGCACTCCGGGCTCGGGGCGGCCCCTCGGCGGCCCGCGCTTGGTGTCGCCCGGTGATGCTGCAGGCAGGGGCCGCAGGGCTGCCCGGTGGCTGGAGCGGTGCGGTGCCGTGGCAGCTGTGCTGGGAGCTGAAGCCGGCGAGGCAGGGAGCCGCCTCTGGCTGCAGCCGAGGAGAAGGGATGAACAGTGGGCACAGGTTTCCTTCAGATAGTGCTTTTCATCTCCACCTCAGGTGTAAGATAAGCGTAAGTGTGCGGAATAGCCCTGGCGCTTTGTGCTTGAGTTCCACGTAAGGATCCCCGACTCACCTATCTGGGACTCATTCATCCTAATTCGGTAAAAATGTGATGTAGGAGGGGGCTACAGTCATGGAGGTCACTGTATCGCTGTATTAAAAAAGGTCAGGGGGAAGGGAGGAACTGATGTGGAGCTTTGTGAGGGGAGAGGATTTGCTCAGTCCTGCAGAAAGTGGATGAAACTGGATGCAGAAGGAAGTGGTTCTGCTCTCCAGCCTCATGCACTCTGCAGCAGGGCATGCTGTTCCTGAAGACAATTTGCTGCTTTGCCAATAGCTACACATGTAGCAGTATACACAGCCAACACCCTTGCTTGTTAATAAATTTGCTAAAGGGCCTATTTCTGAATCTACTTCAGCACACAATGCTTCATAACGTATTATTGTCATCTAAATATGCTTGTATTTCGCCTCTCCACAGGTGCTTTGTTTCTTGCAATGTGATCGTGATCTGTTACTGAAGGGCTTAGCACAGGAGAGAGCAGACCAAGGCAGAAGCCTCCAAATGCTATTATTTACGAGCAAGTGACAGTAATATATCAAAATACATATTCAGGATTCCACCACGTTCAATGAAGAAAACTTAAGAGTCCTGAAATCCTGACATAAGCTCTTGGACGTACACTCCTCTCTCACATGCATAGTTAGCTCTGCCATCCCCATTACCCATCTGTCACAGGGTCATAATCTTTGGCCCATTCTCAGTAAAACCCCTGAATGTGCTGTTGCTCAGGCAGTGATAACTTTATAGTGTATCAGGCACTCGGGGACGTTGATACATATGTCACCCTCATGGTTCACATCTTCCTTTCCACCATGATTGTGCTTTGCATATCCATATTAGCTTAATTTTAGCAGATTTTGACCAGTGCAAACTCATGAAGTAAACTAAACTAAACTCACTTTCTTGCTTGGTTTGTCCTCCAGATTTGTTTGGCTTTACACAGGCAGTGCTCCCAAAGACTGTATGATAATTCCTGGTGGCCGAAAGAGAAGGCACATTGTGGCCAGTGCAGATAAGGAACAAGAACAGCAGGGCCAGAGCTTCCTGCTGCCTCTGTGGCAGAGGTACCAAGTGCGTGGCCTGTCCGCACCCAAGCAAAGTACTGGTTTGCAGAAAGTAAGTGAGTCTGAGAGCCACCTCAAGGCACTTGGAGAGGAGGAAGAGGACTGGTGCCAACATGGATAAGGACAGCACAAACCTGGCTGACCAGCAGTATGAATGTGTGGCTGAGATTGGGGAAGGAGCCTACGGGAAGGTGTTCAAAGCCCGAGACTTGAAGAACGGCGGTCGCTTTGTTGCGCTGAAGCGGGTGCGGGTGCAGACCAGCGAGGAGGGGATGCCGCTGTCCACTATCCGAGAGGTGGCAGTTTTGAGGCACCTGGAGACATTCGAACACCCCAACGTGGTCAGGTGAGGATGTGGGACTGCTGTCCTGAGCACTGGGGTCCTGGGTTTAGTCGGTGAGTTGGGTGAGCAGGAGCTTGGGGGCGTAAATGGAATGGACACTAGTTTGGGTTTGTGGCTGAAGTGAGCGCTAAACTGTGTGCATGAAGTGTGGTTTGAGGTTTCAACAGGCCGTGGTGCTGCCTGCCAGACCTCACCTCATCCCTGTGCATTGCCTCCCACACACACAAACACCCATCTCCAGAGGCATAGGTGTGTGATTTAAGTGTTGGAATGGATGGGCAAGGAGCCATATATATGCTATTTCCTCAGGCATGAGAGAAAATGAAAAAAACCCCAACCTCTCCCTGGTTTTGTCTGAACTGTTAGTGCTGCCAGCTGCAACTGACTTTTAGCAGCTCTGTTAATTATAGAAATGGTAAGAATGAGAGCAGTAGTGGAATGTGCATTCTTCCTTTTTAGATGCTTTTATAGAGAGCTATAGATTATGATGTTAAAGAGAAGCAACAGATTAAGACTTCAAGTCTTTCAGGCAGCCTTATGGTTGAGTACTGTTGGGTACTAATTTTCATCACGAGCTGCTGATTGTGCTAGGAAGAGGGCAGAAGTACAGGTGCCAGGCCTTGCTCGCAAAATGGTGGCCGTGGCCACAGGATGTCCTTTCTGTTGTGTCAGTAGCATAAATCCTGGATAAATGGCCTATGCTTTCAGTGATAAGGCTAGCCCTACTGTAACCTCTTACATTTTTCTGTAGTTAGAAACCTTCACCAGCCTGTGAGTGCCTTTTACTGAAATTATGAACTTCAAGAAAAAAGTTTCACTTTGCGGATACCCAGATTGAAACTGGTCAGCATCTTGCTGGTGGTGCTATATTAGCAAGAGTATTTCCCATTCTTTGTGTTACTTATGCACATATTACACAGCAAAAGGAATTTTTGTACTTCACTAACACCAAGACTCTTTCAGTCTTAGAGAAATAGATACTCTGAACTCACAGGTGAATTTCAAAATGCCTTGCAGGTGCAGTCATCCTTTTTTGTAGGGCCTGAGATGAGGGGGAGTTTATTAGGTGCAAGAGGAAAGATGAGACACAGGATAATATTTAAATTACAGAAGTCATTCGCTAGAGGTGAACTAACATTTGTTCATTTCAAGGCAGCGTAATGTGACAGTGTCTGTTACGTCAGAACTGAATAGGCAAAGTGTGTGTGTGTGTGTGTGTGTGTGTTCTGAAATGCTGACCGTGGAGGGCATGTCATCAGTCTCACTTCAGTGAGCAGTGGACACATACAGGGTGCAGCTCACACTACCATTGCTCATCAAGCAAATCTACAGTTCAGTTAGTAACCATTATTCTGGCTGGCATCTGGTAATGCCAGAGGCTTAGTCTGTATATTTCGAAAATGGGCATCCTATGTTTGATCACTGAATCAAGTGGCTTGGTTTAGAGGAGCACACACAAAAGTCCTTGGTAGTAGAGGGATAATTGGGAGTTGTCAAAATCTTTGAAATGCAGCCCATTGATTTATGGGAGAAAATAAGGATTTAGTTGTCCAGGTTTAGTCATTTATATATTTGAAAGCTAAATCTTGTTTGGGAATAATTGAATACTTAGGAATTTTTCTACCATTGGCAAAAAAAAGATCTTTTTAAGAGCTTTCTAATCTTGAATGCAGCTAAATAATTAAAATAGAGTTCTTGTTTTCCAGAGAGCTATTTGATGAACTGACTATGCAACTGCAGGCTTCTTTTGCTTGATTTAAGTGCTGTTGAATCCCAACAGGCCATTGCATAAATACGTTGAAGCTTCAAGTATTTTTACAAGCTTGAATGAAAACTAATTCTAGTTTCAGAGATTTTTTCAACCAGCAATATGAGAATGTAATTTCAATGTAAAAATCAGTCACAGTGTGTTCCAGGTTCTCATAGTGATGTTGTGAAGCCTGTACCTTTTGCCATAAGCAGCATTTCAGACACAAGGGGCTAGTTGGTAATGTATCAGGGTGCCTGGGACATTGGTTGCACACCTTTTTCCACAAAAAGGCAGAAGATAAACAATTTCAAACATTATCTCTTCTAAAATGTGAGGAATGCTATTCATGTCTTCTGACCATATTTTTGATGTGTAGAGCAGATAAAGAGCCCTCTGGAGTGACCAGAATCGTGTCCTTCAAATGGAAAAATTATTTGAAAACATTTAAATGGCCCAGTTCTGTTACAAAATATGGCAGAAGAGTTTGCAATTGATTGAAATTTAACATCTATTTTTGTGTTATATAAATATACTCAGAAAACTAAATACTGTAAAGGAATCGCTGCAATTGTAAGCAGTTGATCTAACTGTACTTATTTATTGAACATATTATACTCAAAATATTTTAATTGTTTGGGCATGCATTCTGGGAACTGCTGTCATGGCCAGGCTAATAAATAGAAACAATTCCAAATGCACAGTCTGCATACTGGATTAAAATGTACATTGTTTTCACAGCACTGGGATAACACAAAAATATTTAAAACCAAATATTTTTGATTTTGAGGGAACATTGTAGTTTTTTCTGAATATTACATGCAACTAGCCTGAGAGAACTATGCTGGAACTGCAAATACTGTGTTGTATCTGTTACCTCTGAGTAGTGGCATGTGTGATCCATGAGTTGCTCAATGCAAACCAGCAGCCATTCCATGAGTCAAAATGACTCTGTACAGATGAACTGCACAGGCCCTGTGCTCCGCTGTGCTACTCTGGCATCAAAGACCACAGGCCACATGAACTTAGGCTGAGTGTCATTTTCAATTCAAATGGTAGCTCTGGGCTTCTCCAGAGAGTGCAGTAGGATCTCAGCAGCCCGGGGCTTCTCTGTTGCCATGAAGTGGTGCTAAATGTGAAAAACATTTCGATAAGGAAAGACCCAGTACTTTCTAGGCATAGGCAAAGCTCTATGGCATTTTTGGTCTTAGAACCAGGATTCAGGACTAGCATTGCTACTCCAGCCCAAGTTTGTCTTAAAAGTTGTAAATTCACTTCCTCTGAGAAATAGTTAGAGCCAAAACTGGTTTCCAGCGCTTGGCACTAGGATTGGAAGAGAGTTTTCTCCATAAGGGAGAGATGTCTAAATAACACAGAATCATTTTAAACATAATATTTATCATATTTTTCCATGTTACTGCTTGCTAATCACGAGAACTTTGTTTTGTGTTCTGTTCTTCTAAGTCTGTAATTTCCATACTTGTACAATGAAGAGATGCATTTTTCGCAGCAGAGTTGCTTTTACAAGATAGATAATGAAATTAGGTGAGACTTCACTGCAGAATAAAGCAACACAGGGTGCAGGAAAAGAATCAAAGGGAAATATAATCTTCATCAGAGAGTGGTAATGGTAATGAAAATCTGTAATGGAGGTAAGGAGGACTGATCTAAAATTTTTTAAGACTGTTAAGAATGGTGTATAGAAAGGCATGGGGAAAAGGCAGTTAAGATAATTGCTGTGTGCTTAAAATCCTTTCCTGTTCACAGGCCTTTTTATAGAGCTCCTCTCTGCTAGGACACCTTACTCTATTCTATTTATTTGTACAAAACAAAGTTAAAAATAGAATCTTCAAGAGTAAAGCTTACTGTAAATCAGTCTGAAAATAGCTGTGTTGTGGGCTTGGAAAAGTCCCTTGTTGCTGGTAGGATGATCAAGGTGCTCCTCTAGCTCACCTTTCAGATAATAAGATGTAATGCTTTAATAAAACTTCACTATATACAGTAAGTAAATCTGGCAAAAGTTGGTCCAGCATTTATATAGCTTAGTGCTGTTCTGGTTGGGAAAAATGAAATATATGTGGATAAAGAACAGGATTTGCCAGGAATAAATGACACACTAGATTGAGGGAATTCCTGTGTGTAAAACCCTGCTGCAGGATATCTGTAAAAATTCTTCTTGTGATTATAATGCTAAATTCAGCTGTATCTTGCATTTCTTTTATCTCTCTCCTGCTGGTAATCAGATGAATAATTTTCCCTGTATCTTAATCATCATAAAACTGAATTTGCACTCTGGGAAAGTGATATGCAAGACAGACTACTGTAGTTCTTGGCATGCTTGTCTTCTATCATATTTATATTTAATAGTTTAAATAGTACTAAACCTTAAGCAAATTGAACAAAAATGCAAAGCTGTATAATTTTGCTTCCTATCTCATAACTTTTCTTCTATAAATACAACTTCTTTAGTATTTCCATAGTTTAGTAACTATACAATTTTAAAATAACCAAAATTATATTGAATATGACCTATTAAAATATAATCTAGTCTGGGTTGTTATTTCTAAAGGTAGGTGTCAGAGATCTTGCCACTCAAAGTGATCATAACTATGTAAGAATTAAATATCTTGATTCTCTCCTTCCTGTTGCTTTGTAGAATATGTGCCCCAGCTAACTGACTTAGGTTCAACAGAATGATCCACCTAGCTGGAAGTCTAAATCTATTCCTCATTCTCTTTTGTATACAAATCAGTGGGAGGGAACACAGTAATTATGACTATTTTCACAGTTATGCCATGTTCAAGTTTTTATGTTATTTTTACATCCATTGAACTATAAATGGTGCTGGGAACTGCTCTCTATGGTACAGCAGTCATGTCATGCTGCTTTTTCCCTGCTATTGCAGCCCGGTGGTCCATGCTGTTGTCTCTTGATTTGTGCTTGAGTGCTTGGTGGAGCCCATCAGCTGATTGCCTTGGCAAGGCCACCTGAGTGCTGGGGAGAGAGGCTGGCACTCATCACTCCCCCATCCCTGCCTCCGCTGACATAAAGACCAGCACTTGCTTGACCTTGCTCAAAGGTCCCAGAAGTGTATTAAATGGCTTGGGGCTTAAAATTTCCTTGTACTTAGAAGGTCGTTTTGTAAGTGTCTTAAAGTTCCCTGTCTAACCTAATAGAGCATTCAGAACACACCAGTAGCAGATCATCAGTACCTAGTTAACCTTTTGTGAGACAGTTTGAACATGTATTCCATTTTGCTTTTTTCTGTTTGTTAAACTGAAATGATGAGGAAGCAAACAGAGGGAAAAAAACCAAAAGGCAGTAGTTAATTTTATTTTTCTTTCTGATTTTTAGTGACACTGATGTTGGCTTCTGGCTTTATTACTGTACTGTTAATAAGTTGAAAGGATGATCTTCTCAAAATCATTGAGATGTTCCATCCTGTCAAGTGAAACATTTCTATTTTAGGGGGTGTTTGTCTCTAGTGAATTCTGCTTCCTTCCTTCTTTTTTCTGCCAAGCTAATGTTAAACTTCTGGTCTGTGAGGTCATTCTTGCACATCAGCAGCGTGCTGTATTGTGCGATACAATTTACTTTTGTGTAGCATCACTCAGTATTGCATCTGACAAGCCCCTAGAGACTGTTAGAAAGATTGTCTTGCACACTGAAAGAGTAAAATAAGATACAGGGATGGAGTGGAGCAGAAGAAACTGAACTTGAAACTTGCCAAGTATTTGTATGGCAAATGAATCTCAGCTGAGGTAGAAATGGTGAATGAGTAATGGGAAGGAAAAACTGAATGAGCTTCAGAGTCAGTTTCAGTCTCACACAAACAGGATGGTCTTCAGGGCAGATGTGAAGACAGGAAGTGCCTTGGCAAGGAAAAGGCATTTCCAGGCTGGAGAGCAGTTTTGGTCAGAAGACAAGGGAGATCATCCCTGCACTGACTGGCCACTGCAAAGTCTTGAGGAGGAAGGGACTGCCTGCCTGGAAGTATTGGCTTCTCTGAAGGCTGGAGGGTGGCTGGAGGGTAAAGGGGTTGCCACTGAACAGGGCGCATAGGACTTGGAGAAATTTGTTCTCCGAGGACATTGGTCAGAGAGTGGATGTGAATGCTGGCCTGTCATCATCTGCTTGCAAGGTTACAGTACACAGAATGAGCATGTACAGGGAAAACAAGGATATTCTTGCCAATCATATGAATTGTTTGTTAGTTTTGGATGTGATGATTTAGTTTGAATACATAATCTGGCAGGACAAGAGAAGAGCATGGAAGAGGAAGGAAGGGTTGAGTATGGAATGGACTTCTGAGCCTTAGGAAATTCAGTTTCTGGAGTGAGTAAAAGACCATTTAAAAAAATATTTTATCTCATTCTAAATCTAAGGTTTTTGCAAAAGCATGTTTCCAGTCTTTGTATGAGTAAATGTTAGCCATTTTAGATTATGTCCAGTACTCCCTTCCTTCTTTAAATCTGTGGATGGTTATGTCTCTGCTGTTCTTGAAGAGATTTAGCCTCGTTGGGTCCTGCTGAAACGGAAAACCAACTTCTTTCACCACAACCATTGCTGATGGCAGGCTGTGACTTCCAGGCAAGGGAATGAAGTGGGGTCCAGGATTCAAAACTGAACCTTGAAAAGATTTAGGTGCCAGGAGAGTGGGTAGTCCACACTTACAAATAGGGGCCAGGGTAGATTTATTGGGACTTTCCAGTTTGCTGCATGGTACTCACTTCTGGCTGAAGTGTGGAACAGAGCAGGGAGAAGAAAAGTTGCTTGCTTTCCCAGGGTTTAGAAGAGAGCAGGCTGGACCTGGAGTCTGTGACTTAGCAGAGCCCTAAGTCACTCAGGTGGGCTTGGTGGGATTTAAGCCATTGTTTGAAGCTTAGCACAGATCCAACTGCATTATCAAATAGAAATAGCTAGGATACTAAGAATGCACTGAATTTTGAAACATCTTTCTGGATAGAGTTCAGGGACAATATACATCAGAATATGAATCACAGATACTGATTCTTATTCATGTATTAGATGAATGCCTTATTTCTAGAGAATATTTCTATTAAAAGTTAAAATGAATCATGCAGAAAAATATAACTATCCTGACAGACTAGTAACATGAATTTGACATCGAGAGTGATTATTTGTCATTGTAGTAATTTTTAGATGATGTAATTTAATACTGAAGTTTTAAAATCATTCTATAAAGTTTTGTAGCAGTAAATGAAATAGAAGTTCCAGTTCATTCCAAAACTTTGCTGTATCTAAAGGATTTAGCTTGCTTGGTATGAAGTCTAGTTATTTTCCAGTATTGCTGAACAAGTTGATTCTTAATGATCTAACAAATTATCAGAAGGTAAGTGTGCCCATACACATATATAACTAAACTGTTTTTTCTTTTAAAAGAGAGATTTTTCCCCTTATGCCTGTTCTTCCTATCTTCTTATATTCTGAAAAAATACTTCTCATTATGCAGGCATGATTATTTAACAGGTATACCTTTAAACTCTAAAGAATTTGTGTTTAATAAATAAACCACTTCAGAATTTTCCAAGGAGTGGTTTTTTCCCATCGTGTCCTTTGACATTTTCCATTTAGGAAACTGCCATTTCGGAAGCGTTTGATGAGATGATCATCAAAGAGTGAAAATGTGACTGTTGATTTCCAAACTGTTTTCAAAATACCTCATTGCATCGAAATTATTGTATTGATTTTTATATTTATTTGTTTTCTCTTTACCTTTGAAAATCTGTCCCATCATTAGGAAAAAAAGGAAATAGTCTGCTAAATAATCCCTTTAAAATCAGACCTTAAATTTCTACCAACACAGTTGTGTGTTCTTTAGGCAGAGTAATAAAAAACGTTTTATATCAGTAGTAAGAAACTCCTTCATGTGATGCTTTAGATTTATTTTTGGGGTTTCAGAAGAAGATGGGTTTCTATTCTCTGAAGTATCTCGCATAATTTTTAGGAGGAGGTGAACGTTTCACACTCCTAAATACAGGGTGTGCCAATTTGCTGGTGTTGGTAGAGTTGTCCTTGAGTGGATTTCCCATGACATACCTAGAGAACAATCTATGAGCTTAGCAAAAAGTCCTGTGCTGTTTTAAAAGGGTTCACACCAACACTGACTGCTTATTACTCTGGATTATCATTAACAGGTGACTGATCTTCTCTTAAAAAAAGAAAATAAAAAACTAACTCAGACATGAATTCATCTTTACAGGAATTTCCCATATTTAATGACTGAAAACTCAGTTCTAGTGTAGATGAATCATACTGAGTTTAAGTGAAACCTATTGAGTTTGGACTTTTGAAACATTAGTCAGTGCAGAATATTACATATTTTGATAGTAACAGAGAAATTAAGTAAGAAATAGGTTGGAAAAGCCTGTGTGATTTTTTTTCTCTCTTTTATGTGAAACTTTGGCTAGTCTTTTAATATCTATTTGAAGTCTGGTCAGTGTGATAAATTGCTGTTTAACAGTGCCAGAGAACTCCCTTTTCCCTGAAATCAATTAATTATAAACTGGAAATTTCAGTACTTTGTTCACTGTTTCTTAAGTTAGCATATTTCTGAGAGCTTTCTGTGATCGTAATTCCTAGCTGCACTGGTGCTTTTGTTTCTCTTCATCTGTGGAGCCAGGGCTCTACTGTAAGGATAGAATTCTATCACTTTTTTTTTCCACATTTGATGTGGTATTTTGCATACAGCTGCAGAGTAGACAGTTACCTTTGAAAAGAACATTTGGCTGGTTTAATTTGATTAGAGCAAACCACCTCAATCATTACTGAACTAAGACCGTTTTCACTTTAACTTGGCTGTAGGAGTTGGGAATGTACTGACTGTGCTTAGATGTTCGGGGGAGGACTCGTTTGGATACACAGCTACTGCTGAAGTGAAACAACCTTAGAGGACCTTGCATACTCTGCTCTTTCCCAATAAAAAGGGAGGGCTGTGAAGCCATTGAATGTCACATTTAACTTCCCCTCACTGTGACAAGGAATTGAATTCCTTTTCTACAAAAAAAATAAAATTGGAAATGTTTAATGCATAGAAATGCAGAATCATACTTTTTTTTTTTAAAACACCATGATACTAGAAACATGCATAGGATATGAAAATTTCACATTTACAACAGATGTAAACATACCTATCAACAATATTTTGAATAAAGTTGTAATAAAATCCAACATATAAATAGAAATATGATGGGATTCTCATAGATACATTATATCCAAGTTAAAATTGAATCCCTTTTAGTAAGTCTCAGTAAGATTTCCACTTTCTTTCATGGAGTTTTGATTTTCTACCCCTTTCCTCATCATATAAATATTTTGGGATGGTTTTTTATGTTGCATTTAAAGAAGAAATTAGATACTTAAGATTCACAGTACTATGTATTTTGTATGATTTTTGCTTTTCGGTTTCCCTCACTGATGATCACATAATTTTCCTAGAAAAACTCTCATGGCTGTCTAGAATATAAATACATCTCATAATAAATGACAGACCTTCAATAAATTGTAGTCAGCTGGTGTTCTCTGAAAAATACAGTTCTGATCTTTAAGTGCCCTGACTTTGTGGTAGGGCATCATCACATATACAGTATTTTAACCAGAGGATTACAGCTGAAGGAAGAGTTTCTGCTTCTTCTTGCATTATGTTCCAAAAAGCAGTATGCATAGGTAACTGTTCATCTGTGTCATCACCCTAACACTTGCTGCTAAGGCAGAATTGCATACACATCTTCCAGCTAATCCAAGAAGTGTGTTGCAAATTTAGGGCTTGAGTTTCTGCTGGGGAATTGAAAGAGCTATACACTGATAGAAATATCTTGGTTGCTGAAGATGAGCAAAAATGCATTAGCACAGGCAGACTGTGCAGAGGTGTCCCATCAAGTATGCATGTTTGAGACTTCACCATTTAGAGTTTAGATACTGCAACTATTGAGTTCACCAAACTGATATAAAAATCCATTAGATTTTTCACTGAAGTAAATGTAGCATTTCTGTTGACCTGTTTCACTCCTAATTATGCTCCCTTTTTGCACCACAAATAATTCCTCTCTAACTCAGTATGTATCCTCTGAAATACTCTATGTCTTCTTCTGTGTTGTCACCTAAGCATCTTGTACAATGTTATCTCTGGAACTCCAGGTTGCATTACAGATACAGCCATTTCGATGCAGTGTAATCTCTTTTCTTCAGGGCAAATGCTTCTAGTGCCAGTGCTTCTAGAGCTACAGTTAGAGACTTTGCTGTACAGTATTGAAGTTTATGTCTCATGTTACTAACGCAGCACTAGCACCTTTATTACCAATTTCCAGGTTCCTTCAGGACAGTGAAAGTCAATGACCTGTATTACTTCTCTGTGCTAGGAAGTAGATTATAAAGTGCATCTCATTTTGCCAGCTTTGTCTATCAGCATACTTTTATTTGTGAACTTTATGACATAGAGATTAGGCAACATCTGCACTTCAATTAGTGTGTTGTTTATCCTTAGATAACCTTCTAGATTGTTAATGGAGATAGGCCTACCCACTGATCTTTGTGGTTTCCTCGCAGACATCTCTAATCAATTTGTTGCCTCACTGTTTATCTCTACTTTTAATAAAATGCTGAGCAACAAGTTTTGATCAAAGCAGTAATACCCATATCCAGCCAGGTTGGAATGAATGACTGTGGTCTGAAAATTAGTATGATATGTCTCATTAAACTTAAGGCAGGGCCCAGACAAATCAATACTTGTGCAGAACTGAGCATCTGTATCTCTTCATTGCATAGAATCTCATTCATTATACTGCCTTCATGTTTGTAGCATCACTGAAAACAAAAAACGTGTTACCTGGCATTTCTTAATTCTCTGTTGCTTATTATTTATATTGTCTCTATTCTTAAGAACTCAAGAAGGTTTTATTACTTATAAATTTTATTAGGTCAGATTAAAACATCATTTAGAGATGTCAGTTATTTCAGAAGCAAATATTTGTACAGAAGTGAAAAAATACAAACAGAAATGAAACTAGAACTGAAGATCATGGCAGTACAAGAACAAGAATAGTTAAGGTCTGCACAGAAGTGACCGATAATCCCTTTGACTAAAAATGAAAGGTATTTGTGGATATAGATAAATGGCAGACAGGTGAATGACACTGATGAGGGAGTTTTCTTTGAAGACATTTAAAGTATAGTGGAATATCCCAAATCAAAAGGATATTCTGATGTCTGTTCAAAGTCTGCCTGGTTTCCAGTAACCCAAAGTTGAGAGTGAACAAGACTATTCTGCAGAAGCAAAGCTTAAATCAGGAAAAGCAAATAATCTTTTGCTGTCTTGTACATCAACAAAAAGATACTGAGCCTATGATTCTGGGAGAAGCTGTAAAGTAAACTAAGTTCAGAAAAATACTCATAAAGCACTGTTCATAAAGACAAGTAGACAAGGTTTAAAGACAAAACTTAGGGATACAATCAATGATGTAGCTCTTCCTGGAGTACGAAAAAGAGAGATCACTCTCTGCATAGCCTGAAGTAACTTGGAATAGCTGATTTAAGAAATTCTGATAGTCAAGACACACAGTCATAGTGGCCACAATAATTAAGTCTGACATTTTTGGAAAAGGGATGGTTCCCAAACTTGACATAGTAACAATAGGGTTTAGAAAAGAAAGATTAAGAAACAAGAAGTAATCAAAAATTCAGCAGTCAAAAGGAATGATATGAAAAGGCTAGATTTGAAATGGTGGGTACTTAAATAGAGAGTTATAGGAGCACAGTTTTTGTCACATGGGTCATCCACCATTCCCTGACAATATGCTCTTTACAGTCACTGAAATCCTGGCTGCTGTTTTGATCTATGTCCTCTTCCTGTGTGCTAGATACAGCAGGAAGTTTAAGAGTATTGGATTCTTAAACTCTCCAAAGGAGTGGGAGAGGTTCAAGGGAGACAACAGACTTTCTTCACCCTTTTTATGACTATGCTCCAATGTATCATGGTGGATTCATAAAAGATACACAAAGCCATGCCTAACAAGATAGGGATGTTAGATAATTGTGAGTAGACCCTTTAATCATCTGAATATTAAAAGTATTCTCCATCCTAGTCATTTAGGGTCTCCCCATAGTGAGTGCAGAGCGAGCATGTGCTTTAGGAGAATAATTCATCCCACTCACCCTCGTTGCCCTCACTGGAGTACAATGAATTGCTCCCCGGAAATGCTCATTTTGACTCTAGAGGGAGCCCAGGTGGATAAGCTTGAGCAGTGGGCCCACAGAAGTCTCGTGAGGTGTAACAAGACCAAGTGCAAGTTGCTGCACCTGGGCTGGGGTAACCCCCAGTATCAACACAGGCTGGGGGATGCAGGGATTGAGAGCAGCCCTGCCCAGAAGGACCTGGGAGTGCTGGTGGGTGAGAGGCTGGACATGACCCAGCCATGTGCATTCACAGCCCAGAAGGTCAGAGGTGTCCTGGGCTGCATCCACAGCAGTGTGGCCATCAGGATGAGAGAGGGGATTCTGCCCCTCTGCTCTGCTCTGCTCTGGTGGGAGAGACCCCACCTGGAGTGCTGCATCCAGGTCTGGGGTCCCAGCACAAGAAGAACATGGACCTGTTGGAGCAGGTCCAGAGCAGGACCACTAAGGTGGTTCAAAGGATGGAGCACCTCTGCTGTGAGAGAAGGCTGAAAGATTTGTCTTCATTCAGCCTAGAAAAAAGAAGGCTTTGGGATGACCTACTTGTGGCCTTCTAGTACCTGAAGGGAGCCTACAAGAATGAGAGGGACTTTTTACAAGGGTTTATAGTGACAGAACAAGAGGGAATGGCTTCAGACTGAAAGAGGGTAGATTTTGATTAGATATCAGGAAAGAATTCTTTACTGTGAGGGTGGGTGAGTCACTGAACAGGTTGCCCAGAAAACTGGTGGGTGCCCCATCCATGGAAGTGTTCAAGGGCAGACTGGATGGAACTGAGCAGCCTGGTCTAATGAAGGGTTAATGGCAGGGGGATTGGAGGTAGATGATTTAAGATCCCTTCCATCCCAAGCCATTTTATGAATCTAATGTAGGGTGACCACCCAGCTGTAGCTTCCTCAATCTCAATGAGATTAATGCCAGTCAGTAAAGTTTGAAGGTGAAAAGTGGAAGTGCTAGTAGAGAGTTTGTACAGTAAGTAACAGATGTCACAAAATCAAATGGGAAATTATTTTGGGTGTGGGAGAAGAAAAAATTAGTACTGAAATCAAAGGGTACTTGGACTATGAGAATTTAGATGGAAGACGAACTGAGTATTATAGGGGAAATTTTTTTTAACCAAAGTCTATTGTGCGTGGATTGTTGGTAAGAGCTTGTACAAGGCACTTGTTTTTATCACTTGGCAAAAATTATGCACTTTCTGTAATAGGAGAGTGTGAGTTTCTGTGAAATTTACTGGCTTCAGAGCGTCTGCTTCTAGTTTGTGTTTGGCTAATGCCAATTTAGCTAATGTGCTAAAGGGAACTGATAGTAGCTGGGATGGGTGGGCATTGCCTGCTTACCCTGCACCCAATTTTAAGCTCCAGCAGAAGCCATTTTGGTCAAAAATTGTTAATGTTTTACAAGAGGAAAAGTAACTGACGTGTGTTGTGGAGATGGCTGCTCATGCGGTCCACAAGTAGTTTAAAGCACCTTTCAAAGCTTTCTCAGTTGTGGTTTCTCTTTTTGTCATTACTCTTCACTCTGTCATACTGATCTCATACGGGATTTGCCACTAAGTGGGTTTATTATGTCATTATTGAAAAAATTTTGATGGTGCACTTAGTTTCATTGCCTCAGTTTAATTTTGGGCAAATTGCGTGATTGTGCAATCGCAAATAGTTGGAAAACTCTGGTGTCTAACTTACATTCCAGTCTGAATTATCCAAGGTCTGAGTTTTTGTAAAGTAGGGGTGCTATACCTTTATCTCTTGGAATAAGTTTGGGGGAATTTTTGTTTTTCCTTAATCTAAAAACATGTCAGCCTTCATTGCTCAGTAATAGCTTTCAAAATTAAAATCAGTCAATCAATACTGCTGAAAGATTGTTCTCCATGATTTTTTAGTTAAATGTCTGTTTTATAATTTGACATAACAGGCTTGAAAACAGTTTTGTTTATTATGGAACTACTAAGACAATATAGTAGTAGTAAAGTAAATAATCTGCTCTGTTAAGCTGTTTAGATATGCATATTACACTTGAGTATATGTGGAAAAGGAAAACCATGAAAATATCAAGATTTGACTGCATTTAATTTAAGAATTATTAATTTGTAACATGGATTAGGATTGTTAGACATGTAGGACTGCAGTTAGTTTGTTGCCTGTGCTTTAAAAATGGGTCAACAGTTTTCTTTTTTAAAGTTTAGAAAGAATGGAAAGGGGATGCGGACAAGTCAGGAAAAAACCATCCTGAACGGTAATGGTTTTTAAAAAGTTGCATGACATTGAGATTTGGAACATGAAACTGAAATGACATCTCACTCTTAAGTATAATAAAATAGTACATTTTATTAAACGTGTTCTGGAAAGAGTAAATAAAAATTATGAATCTTAATGTCAGTGGCAAAGAGCCCAGCTCTTTTGGCATCTATTGGCTTAACCTCACCTGGGCAGCAGGCAACTGAACCGAGAATGTCAATGTTTAAAAGCAGCACAACTAATGTTTTTAATAGATGGCTTTTTTCTCCTCTTGTTTGCAGTACAAATACATATATTCTAAAGCCTTTAGAGAATATTGGGGTGATGTATCTCCTTTAATACTGACTTTTTAAAAAAAGTTTTCAGATCTTGCAAAATTCAAGGTCACTTTAATCTTTCTTCTTTCAAGCATGAAATTGCCATCCCTTATCAGCATTGGTCACTCATTTTAAGAGCTCAGTCATCCCAGAGCACATCCTTTATACAAAAATACTGCAATAACATTTGTCAGCTTTTACATGAAGGCTTTTTTTGAAAAGTCTGTTGAGTTCTTGAAATAAAACTAAAATATTCTGAATGGACATGGATTATCATGACTGTTCTAATATACTGATCACTATTATTTTCACAAGCCTGAAAAAGCTTTCTTTTGCTTTGAAAGATGTAAATCCATGTCACTTCACTGCCTTCTGTGGTGAAATTGTGTGAACTGTACTGCGTTTAGATCCATAGTCATACACCCTAAGTGCTTGCATACAGAGGCGTCCATAGAAATGAAGACTACTGTGTCTACCTGGATTTAGCAAAAAATAAAGCTCTGCTGTGTATGTTTCTTCCAGTGGACTTGAGACAGCTATTTGTCAATCAAATATTTTCATAATTGAGCCAGAGATTCTTAGGTCAGCACACCTAGATGCCAGTTGTGATGTTTGAAAGCCAAGATATGCCTGCCTGAAAAGTAGGTGAGGGAAATCACCGGATAGTTTGTCCTTCTTCACAGAAAGTCACTTCAATTCTGCGATAGCTCAGAAAGCAGCTGAATGGACTTCTATAAAACATGTGAACTAAGTCACTTCTAAGTGGAGACAGCTGGGGTCTATTTAATATCCTGTGTAAAATGGTAGAGGTCAGCTTCCTGGAATAACTTGGGAGTTTTATTTCACAAATATCCTCCTGCTTCAGGGACCTGGGGTGATGGTAAGGCTCTCAAACTAAAGTGTACCATTAGTAAAAGGCTCCAGGGCTGGAGCTTTCCTAGCTCTGCATTTGCTGTGGAAGAGTGGGAAGCATCTTGTGGCCTGTGATATCTACACATTCTCAGTGTAAATGTCTGTTGTGTGAGTGCTTATTAATGCAGGCAACTAGTCTCAGTTTTGTCTTCCAATCTTAGATTGTGATTGAGGCTTTAGGATACTAATTGAAAATCATTGAGAAGTCATTGAGAATATTTCAGACTTTGGACAACAAGTGATTCCCAGATGTACTGATTACCCTAAATACATAGATTATTTTGTAATTTGGGACATTTGTTCCTCAATCACTTAATTTATCTTGACAGTTTTATGATATTTTTATTCCTCCATGCAATTAATGGAGCCACATCTTTACTAAGACCATACATTCCCTTAATGTGTTCCCTGTATCTATTCAATTTAATTAGTCCTTGAGTTTAGAATCTTATTTTATTTTCTATCTCCTTCTATTCCATCGTGTGTAGGACATGTCAGTGAAAAAAAATTACCTTTGTAGGCCAGTATCACTGGTAACTGTTCACTCATACAAAAGTTCAGCTATATGATATAGCAATTGATAAAATTGGTAGTTCAGTGACACCATAATTAAATACCTGTGGTGCAGTAAGCCTGAAGGTTCACATACAAAAATTGTACTTTTCTAATGATGTCAAATATGATTGCACACTTTTCTTGCTTATAACAACTTGTCTTTTCCTTGACTGCTTTTTTTAAGTTGAAGATAAACAGAAGCACTAAAGTAGAACTAAGATGAGTGTTGTTAGATTGGAAAAAGGTGAAGATCAGGAAAAATAAAAGTAGTGTGTCACTGGAATAGGCAGGCTGACCACAGGGAAGGCATTTGTAGACTGTGATGGTTCTGTGGGGCCTATATGGTGTGTACCTTTGCCTGTTTAGTCAGTTCTGCAAAGGCTCAAGACCATCAGCTGTGGTATTTTTGTGCTGTTTCTCCCAACAGAGGTAAATAGGGTGGTTGTGGAGTTTAGGGGTGGAATATAGAAAATAATGAGGAGCAACTCCTTCAACCCTCATTGTCTCTTGACTCATTCTTGAAATGAGAATAATTACATTAATAAAACAATTCATCTGTGGCTTAGAAAGGGTTTGAACAATTTCTGTCTCACCCAGTATTTATACTCGGTATTGAGGAAGGTAGTTCCTTGTGTAGGGAATAACGTAAGAGAGGGACAGACCTGAAGCAGTAATTCCTGGCAAATTTAGGCTCTCACTGACTTCTCTATGATCTTAAGTACTCCATGTGCACTGCTTTGTAAGTCCCTGCAGCATTTGCAAGCAGATGGGAGCCAGCCCTGCCTCACTCCCAGGCAGATGCCTCCCAGCTCCGCTGATGCCGTGCGCTGGCCGGTGGCCACGAAGCCATGCTAGCCCCTAGAGCCTGAGCCACGGGCTCTGCTGTGCTCAGGCTTCCCTCAGCTAATCCCAGACCCACGCTGTCTGCCTGGGCATCACGGAGCACACCCTGCTTTGCTGGCACCACCTGGGTACATGGGCCTTGTTTTCATTTGCCTGCATGTAAAAATGTTCTAGCACTCCAGGAACCAGACCTTGTTCTGCAAGATTTATTACAGTTTGCTCATTTCTTTCAGAAATGTGAAAGATGATGTATGCAAAACAATCAAAATGCAGTTTTACCATGTGTTTGCATCTGACATAAACTGTAATTTACAAAATACTGAATTTATTTCAAAGCTACCCGTACATTACAATGTAAACCCTTCATCTCATGCTGCTGAAAGACACTCCAAAAGAAATAGTTGCCTTTGCCCTGTAGTAATAAAACAGTCGAATAAAATTTATTGCCAGCTCAAAATGCTACTAACACCTCATTTTCATTGCCAACTCTTCAAATAATCTTTAATTTGTTTTCTTTTACATATGTGTGCAAGAGTTTAAAGGAAATACTTAAACAGCTGTATAGCCTGTAGAATACTTCACTCCATGTGCATTAATCTGTAAATGGTTGGGTCACTGTGCCGTGTAAACTGGCTAGAAAGGGAGAAAACATGTATCAGACATCTGCCTTAAGAACTGGAGGATGACAGCACCTGAGAATCTTACAAAAATAGATATTTTTGGTTTACTTTACATGTGCTATGAATTAATTTTAAAAAATAAGCTTGATAGAAGAAATGACAAGACAGGCAAGGAGCTTGGGCACATGTGAATGGTCATGAATGGGAAAAAAACCAATGTGATGGCCACCTCTTAAAACACTTGCAAGATGTAATTCTGATGAAACATGTAAGGAATTTGCATGCTAATGGAAAAAGGATCCCTTTTTATGTATCGAGTGTTTAAGAGCAATTGCCCCCAGCTAAATTTATTAAGCCAGAAGAATCTTGTAAATTTCTATTGAAGATTTATTAGTCCCATTTGTTTCTGTTCTTCAGAACATGAATATTAAACTCAATCTTGCAAGTTTGTCACAGGTGAAATTCCCTTTCAAATTAAAGGCAATTCTGGACCTGTGCCAAAGCCAGTTAAATACTGTACTGACTTCGTGATGCCTAGGTAAAGGCTCTTGTATGCTGAGCTATTTAGGATTGATCCTGGTCTTTGAGGGTTGAGTGAATAGGGCAGAGGTGGTTTGAGTATTTTTTTTTCTTTTGACTTCTCTCTCATTTTGTTTTAACTTCTACATGGAAGAAATATTTCTAAATAACTTCAGAAATGAAATTAACAGAATCTGGAATCCCATCAAGTAAAATTGATCAGTTACAATCTTTCTGGGAAAGAGTAATCTCTTCTAAATTCAGTTAAATTAAAGCATCTTGTCTGAGTTAGTCATTTAGGCATCTTCCATAGCAGGCAGGGAGAGACACTCCCCAGAGTGACAACTTACTTAAGTCAACTTACTTCTTTCCCCTGCATAAATGAAGACCAACATGACCCATTCAAACTTACCACCAGTTGCTGAGTAGCGCCATTGCAGGAGTTGTGTCTCTTCCATGGAGGCTGGGAGGAGAGCTTGTTGCTTCACAAGCTGTGCAGGGCTGTGGTATAGATGGATGGTGTTTGACCTGTGTGCTGATGGGTAGCCAAAGATTGCTGTGTTTAATGAAGTTGATAGTTTTCTTGCAAGCCTTAAGTCTACTTTCTGGTGAATTTAAGTACTATGTAGTCCCATAGTTTTGATACTTGGTTTTAGAATATATACCCTCTCACACTTTGCTTTTTCTCTTAAAGTTATCTGTTATTCTGCCACTCAGTTTTTCTGTTACAATGCAACTTAAGAAGAACAGGCAATCTTTATTTGTGTAGGTCTGGCTTCCCACAAAACCTGGCCAGATCTTGTTTGTTTTTCTTACCCATGTGAGCAATTGCCTTTGTCTTTTGATTTTTGGAAATCAGCTGAGTGCTGTTTACTTTTGGGTAGATTAAGTCAGTAGCATGTGGAGTAGTGGTGACAGGATACAGTACAGTGCCACTGGAAGGTTGCTTGAGTTCACTGTGCTCTCTTCCAGATTTTGCTGAAGTGAATGAGGAATTCCCTTTGTCTGAAGTTCATGGTGCTGCTGCCATCATGGCACACAGGAGTATTACTGGGAATACATTTGGCATCAAAGCCTGGTCAAAGTCACTCTCCTTTACCATGTGTATACAAAAAGCACTGTGAACTGCATTTCTGTTTTTCTGTGATATAACCTCATGTAGGACAAATTTGTGGAAAGCAACACACAAAGTGTAAGACACCTTTTGGGTTTTCACTTGACTTAATCCTGAATATGGCAACTGCATTCACCACCTAACTGCTTGTATTGAAAGTGGGCAGATATGTCTGATCCATTTTCAGGAAATTTTGAGCAGTTCTAGTGAATCCATAAACAGATTCTTTCAACAGATGTAGACATTTTTTTAGAAGTTGTTTTCTTGCAGTTTAACTATCTTGTGTTAAATTGCTGTTTCTGTTTTTAAGATAAAAAGAGCTATTCACAGTCTACTGCTGTTTTCTAGGCCCCTGGTTTAAGACTGGGAAAACAACAGTTCACAGTTTGTTCATTTCAGAATTTAAGGATGAACAAATACTGTGATAAATGCCTTGGAATACATCATGACAGTTTTCAGAGATGAATGCCGATATGCAGGAATTGACTACTTAAGAGTAACTAAAAAGTTCAGAAGGAGAGGTTGTGGTACAGATAAGGATGCTTAAATGCAAAAGGGGACCTTGCATGTTGGCCCCAAGTTGTAGAGTTCTCACTGCATGGCTAAAAACCAGATAGGGGTTGAAATGGCAGACAGGAATTTGCATTGCTCTATCCAGGTAATGTCTGGCTGAGTATAAGAAATAGGAAAGACACCAGGCTGATAAGGCAAGTGAAGCTTTAGGTGATATCTATAATTTAAAAATCACCCACGTGTTTTGCAATGCTGCAAGTTAAGTGCAGCATAAGTTATTTGGTAGTTCAGGGCTGGTGGATCATGCAAGGTCAAGATCTATGACAGGTTTCCTCTGCACACTGGTGCTCTGACTTCAGAAATGCATTCTTCTACTGACAAGTCTAAAAAAATTTTGTAGAATACTACTCAAAGCTTGTGTTGTCATGTCAACCGACCATGCTGTCATAGCAATAAACCAACTGGTGGAAGTTTGCATCCTATTTCCCAGTGATGTTGGTTTCATTCTCTTACCAAGGATTTCCTTTTTATAATGTCATTTAGAGAGAAAAGAACTTTTTATTTAAGAAATGATACATAATAATAAACCCAAATATGAGCAAATGGGCATGAGAGTGAACAATGCACTGTTTTACTGTGGTTTACTCCTTTGTCTGCTAATTGCTTTCTGTTTAATACATCAATATATAGCGTCTTACATTAAAAGGTCTATAGATTCCCTTAGTAATACTATTCCCTGAATACATTAGAACAACACAATGAAAATAATTTAAAAGAATTCATTTTATTTTCTTATTAACATCTCTTTTTACTAACATATATGCTGCTTATTTACTTTGTGCATGTTTAGTATTGTGAACTTTACACAATTTAGCCTTTTGTTTTTCTTAAGGCTTTTTTTTTTCTTCTGTTATATGCTCTTTTGCTTTAGCAATACAATTTGTGGTATTGTTGAACTGTGGAAGTTTTCCCCTTCAAAAGTCATCTCTTGATCTTTTTTAGAGAAAGACAAACTGTTTGGTCCCAACTCTACCTATGAAACATAGAAATGTATTTTCTTACAAGGCTTTAATGTGTCAGTGTCTCACAAATCATTATGACAATACTTGATGCCAGTTACAGAACCACAGCAAAATATTCCGCTTCTATTGCTCTGTCTCCCCTCCTCTTCACCATCACCATCACAGCTTTGGACTCCTTTCAGGTGCTGCCAGTGCTGGTCCATCCTGGGAAGTGATAGCAACATCATCAGCACCCAGGTGTATTTGCAGCCTTTAGCGAGGACCCTTACCGTGCTTTTTCAGTGTCTGACAGCTAGGCCCTTAGAATTACTCTCAGTCAGGCTGCTTCTTTGCAGGTTGCTTGTATTCTCGAGGGCTGAGCTTACGGTGGGTGGTTAACCAGGGCTCAAACAGCACGTGAGTTTTCAGTGCATCATCGTCCACAGTAATTCTGGCTGTAGAGTAACCTGGAGGTCTTTCAGGAACTACAGCCCCGGACTGATGAGAAGCATCAAAACAGAGGACCTCTTCTGCCACCTTCTACAGTAGCTGCTTTGTTATTCTTAGATTCTCCCATGAATCTATTAAGAAGCAAGAGTTTGTACTTAAATTTGCTTTGGAATTTTATACAAGTTTTGAAAAGCTGAAAGCAGCTCAGGAGCTGCTGTGATACTGTAAGCATTTAAAAAACTATTGAGATTGTACAGAATATCAAACAGTACATTTGATTTTTTGCAGTGAATATTTTTTATGGGGAGTGAAGGGTTGTTATTTCCTTTGTTACTTTTGATATGTTGGCATCACGATTAAATCTCGTGTGTAGATAGATTAGATTATTAAGACACTGAAGAATGAATGATAATTTATACTGTTGTGAAGTATAAATTTTGAAGATAAGTTGCTTTTACTTAAACCTAGAAGAGAGTTGTTCATCTTAGATTGAGATCCTGTAGGTCTGGCACAAGCATGAATTCAATATGTAAACTGAAATGTGGAGTCTGTAACAAGCAGTTTGTGAGCTACAGTAAAGAATGGATTTTGTTGTATCTCATCTTGCACCATGTGCAGCTGGAAGTCCAAAATAACATCTGGGCTCCTTTCATTTGAATTAAACAAAATCAATATTCAGGCATAAGTTTTTTACTTCCATGTTGAGCAAATTAGGGAGTCTAAAAAGGAATACAATTGTTCCCTGGGGAAGGTATTATAAAGAAAATCTAAAAATCTTAACAACAGATGCAAACACACTGCTAGTGAATGGGAGTATCTCCAGTTTGTACTCTGAACTGGAAGCTTACAAAAGCTTACTGGAAGCTCACAGCACTGTATAGCAGCAGTGTACATGACTTTGAAAGGCAGTGTACATTTGCTTGTTGAAGGATCACATGAGAGAACTATGAATAGGTCAGACAGCTATTGCTGATCCTAAACAATCTGTCAACGACTGTCTTCATAACAGGCCATGTTATTTTTCTGATTCGGGGGTGACTTGGCGTGTCCCTCGCCTGCCCTCAGACAGAGTGGTTGGTACGGCAGCACATAGCTGGTATTGTCCCCCTGTAATGTCAAAGGCTCAGTTTGGGCCAGTTTGGATAAAATCAATTGCACTGAGATTATTCATGGACTGGTGAGGAATTAAGCAATTTAAACAGTAAACACTGGTGAACTGTAGGATAAGTCCTGAAGAGAAGTTCTGCAAGGCAGGATATAGTTTGAATTACGGAGTCGTACAAGATCCTTTTCTGATCCTTGTCTATTAATCTCCCTCTGTGAAGAAGGTGAAAGAGAAATGATGGTGTGAGGACTAAAATAGACAGCATGCTGCTGTAAACAAAGAAAGGTGCAGAGAACATCTTGTCAGGCCTATTTTTCCTTGAAGTAAAACTCTTTTAACAACTGCATCTTTTAGTGGCTTGGGTGGCACACTGAGAAAATGTACTTGGCCTTTTCATCTTTGGGGCACAAATCTTGGTTTCTGTTGAAAATGAAAACTAGTTTTGGTGGTTTCTTCTGAGCAGACATTTGTCTGCATCACAAAACCATTCAGTCTGGCACCAGAGCTCGTCGTTGCCTGAGTGAGGCCCAGTGCAGGAGAGCAGGGGTGTTGCAGGTCAGGGCTGCAGTCGGGACTGAGCGTTGAACACTTGCCCAGTCAGCCCACTCTATCGGACTTTAGCCAGTGCTATTTACTTTGCTTTCATGAGCATCTATTTCTCTCTGTCACTTTCTCTGTCTCTCTTCCTCATGCACACTTAAAGAACAAAAACCTCTTTTATACAGCTAAGCATTTTAAATAATTTTTCCAAGTCAGAAAGGGAGAGAGACTGGAAAAAATTACAGCACAAAGCTCAGCTTGCAGATGAACGATTGCCTTGTCATCCTAATGTCCCCCTTCCTTCCCTTAAACCTCAGTGGTGAGTGGGCTGTAAGCAGTAATATTGGCTGGGCTCTGCTGGAGTAAGTCTCCAGAACAGGACTTTCTGCTGCCTTTCCTTCATTGTACAGTTGCTTCTCCGTGGTAGCTCTTTCTGCTCTGTGCACAGCAGATAATGAGTGAGTGACTTCAGAGTCAGAAGTCAGATGAAAACATCTATCTACAGAACATCTGTCTGTCCTAGATAAATTCATTTATTTTACCTGATATTAAGTTCTGCCTTTACTGCTGTTTGCCTGCAAGAGATTTCTCCTGGAGACAAAAGGTGATCCTGCTACTCTTTCCTGGAAGGGTAGCAAAGCAGGAGAAAAGTTCACTAACTCCAGGAACCCAGTAGAAAGTAGAGAATAAGGATTTAAGTCATAAAGTTGCAATGAACACTGTAGACATACCCAAGGTTATTTAATGGAGTTTGGCTCTGGGCATCTGACTGTTTTAGGATGGAGCTGACCATGGGCTCACTGGCTGTGCTGTTCCCTCATGCTGTATGTTTCCATAGGTGGTTCTGTTGGGCACAGGCAAAGTCTGTGTTATGTTGCAGTCTGCTGTGGAGGCATACCTTAAGCACTGATATACATTGGGGCAGTTGCAGCTGGACTTACAAGTACGTTGTGAAGCTCTTGAAGACCCCACATGTCTCTGAAAATGGAGCTTAAGTCTTGCATTACTACGTGGTTCTACAAACGTTATCCCAGGAAAAATGCAATTTAAATACTTTGAATTTAGTGGCCTGTTCATCTGCATGTGCTCTTTTTTTCCCATTTAAAAGTGTTTTACTAAAGCTCCTTTGAGCAAGAAAACTCTAGATCTGAAATACCAGCTTTTGGAGGCATGGAGAAGTGGGTGATTGCTGATTAAAATGAGACAAAGTAGTATGTCCTGAACAGAGGGAAAGAGCTCTGTCATATGGTTCAGAGTGGGAAGCTCTATTTCCTGTTTTGCTACGTGGGACTTGGTTCTCCTAATGCACATGTTCCACTCCAGTTGCCCAGCTTTTGTTTTCTTCATGTGAAAGATGACCCCTTTGTTCCAATACATTGGGTTTTTGTGATTCCAAGTAGAGACTGGTTTTTCTGTCAACAGTGTTTTTTTGGATCAAAATCAAGGAAGGAAAAGGTAGCTAATATTAAAAGTAGGGGTAAACCAGTTCTTTTTCAAGGAGTACCTAGTTTATAAAGTTGGAGTGAACAAAGGGCTTGCTGCTGAATGACTTCCCGAGAACACAAGAGTGTAAGGCTGCTGCGGAAATTTGGACTGAAAGGATGACCAACTGTCCTTCAATATTTCCAGGTATGAGAGGCGGAAGTTTTCTGTGCTTATGAACTTCCAGGATTAATCTGAGCCAAAGGCAGTAAAAGCAGAAGTTGTTCAGATCCTCCTCCCCTTACTTGTCGATAAACCTCAGTCATGGCCTGTGATAGTCTTGGCCAGTCTCAATCCCCATGTTGTGGTGTTTACATAAACACATCAATACAGAAGTTCTGTGCTGGTTTTCTGTCATGCAGATAGATACCTTTCGGAGTTAGGCTGAGGCCACCGAACTTTTTTCATCTGTATTTTTGCTCAGACTTGTGAAATCTTAAAACTCTAGAGTGTTATTATGCCACTGTCTTCCTAACCACAGTCTTCTAAAGCATTTCTCCTACACATAAATCAAAGACTCCAATTCCCTTCCTCTGTTAGGCATAGGGTAGGAAGTAACTCTTTTGAGGAAGACACTGTTCCAAAGAAAATTAAGGTAAATCCATGTTATTAGAAATCTTTAGGAGGTGAGGACTGGTTTTGTTCAGTGCTGTGAGTGACCATACAGGGATACATATGTGTTCATGTTGGATTAGTCCTAGTGCAGTAAAAATAACAGTAAGCCCTTGGATGCATTGACAGCAAGTATCTAATTCTTGGTCTTCCTTTTGACTGTGACCCAGTTAATTTTCCAAAGGTACTTACTCATCTGTTTGACAACAGCCAAGAGAAATTATGTCCTACATTTTTTTCGGGTCTTACAGTCATATCTGTCTTTAGGTGTTTCTTGGAGGTGGCTTGGGCTGATGGATCTGATCTCCATCGCTGTTATCTCAGTTTGCTCAGGAAAAAATGTTTATGCTACTTGAAAGCAGGAAACTTCATAGCAATTCTCAGAGCATCTCAAAGGCAAATTTAGTAACATTTAGGGACTTTCTGGGATCAATTACAATATACCCCTCAGTAGATGCAATGGTTTTCAAAGTAATAGCTGTCTTTCCTTTAAATGCATTAGGTATTCATATTGTGAAATGAAGGCGAACTGAGGTTGCATTTGTCAGATTCTGTGTTGTAAGAAGCTATGGAGACATCAAGGTGCATCATCTGATTTTCTGCATGCAGAAAATGCCAAAGTATATCTGTAGGAAGGCGGGTATTCTTCTGGATTATAGGAAGATCCGCTAGGCTTTAGACACATGAAATAAAACAGAGACAGAGATTTGTAGCTGATAAGCTTCTCCTTTAGTACAATTAACTTGAAAAAATGTCTGCATTAAGCCCAGGTTCTCTGCTGGTGTCTCTCCAGCAGTGTTCCAGTTCAGATCGACTCCTTGGGCGGTGTATGACTCCGAGCCAAACATCTTGTTAAATACTTGCAGCATTTCCCATAGCGGATCTTACTTTAATCAAATAATTCAAACGTTTCTTTTGTAAGTACAATAGAAGGGCTGGGCTTGTGTTTACGAAGTATTCAGTATGGAAATCCTGTATTAATTGAGGTACATTTACTTCACTTAGGACAATCTCCACATAGTAACTCTTTAAATAAAGGGCCTTTTGCTGTTGCCTGTTCCAGAGAGGCAATCACATGCAGTGTTAACCCATCACATACAGAAAATCATGAGGAAATTGCTTCAGAGATGTGTAGTGTAGGCAGCAGAGGTGTTCCTACTTAACAAAGGCAATTTTATGGGTGATATTCTCAGTGAATGTAAAAGAGTGTAGTTTATAAAAAGTAGTTTTATATCTGTGGAAACTACTAAATAAAGAGGCTGTGTCTTTCTCAATCTTCAAGAATGATTAGCAGGAGCAATGCCAAATTTTTTTTTTTTTTTGTAATATCATGGATTCATATAGCCTGTGATTTAAATTACTATCTTTCTAAGGTAGCAACTGTATTTTCTGTGAGTAAACACAATGTGCATCTACCCAGCCCCGTGCAGAATCTGGAGCTTTTAGATTACCAGTAAAGCATTTAGAGTTTTGCATAAAGAGTATATAAAAAGGGAAGATAATATTATTACTCAGTGATAATATTATTACTCAGTAAAAGGTAAGCAGAATTGGGCTTCTCTGAGTTCCTTATTTTACTGTGCCAGAAAATGCCAGAATCAAAATAACCCATTCACAGAAGAATTAATAGAGAGTCAACGTTTTCCTCCACAGTGAGTTGGAAATTGCATGTTGCTTCTAGGTTTAATACATTGAAATTTTTTTCATTTTTTTTTCTTGAATTATAGCTCTGCTATAGTTGAAAATATATTTTTGCCAGTTCATTAAATACCTGGCTAAAGGAGTGTTCTAGAACATTTTAGGTGAATGTAGGTCAACACAAAGGAATCATACAGTTGGAAATATTTTCCAGTGTTTATGTTCAGATGTTGAGACCTGTCTGGCTCCTCTCTATTTGCATGTGTTGGGATTATAGGCAGTCCGGCTACATTCCACGTTGATTTATATAAATATATTGCAGATTATTAACCTCCAGCCAAATACCAGAAAATCTCACTTTTCAGGAAGGTTTGTGACTTTTCACAAAGCTTATTTACCATGTACAGGACGTGTACACCCCATTAAGGGAATCTTAGAGAATGGTGTTTGTCGTTACAAGAAATGTGCCAGCACATTTTCTTTTACAGTCATTGTGTTACCATAATAATTAATGTTTGTTTGTTCAGATGATGATTACAGATGAAGTGCAGATTAGTCTTCAAGCAGAGGTAGGGTGACAGTCTTTCCATATTCTCGAACTCTGGTTCCTAATTTATTAATTACTGAAAAGCTTCCTTAACCTAAAATGAATGCACGTGTATGCATTTTCAAAATATGGTGGCTAATAAACAATTTTTCAGTGTCAAACCAAAGATTATTTAGGAAATGCTGTCAAATGAGAACGCAGCCTTACCGTGGTAAATATTAAGTGAAAAATACTGCTCTCTTAAACCTGAATTACATTCTTCTGAGGTGCTTATGCCAATTCTAGTGTTTCCTTCACTTGTGAAAATACATTGAGATTTAAGGTAAGAAGTAAAATCTCAGTGCAAGATCTCATGTACATGTTGTCCTTGTCTGTTTGTCAGATGTCCTCTGGGAAAAGAAGGGAGCCCCAAGGCTTTGTGTGTGATCAGTTGTCTTCAGATCCTGCCTATAAAGCCTTTAGTCCTTGAACAAACAACAAAAATATTACTTGATGACATTACCCGAAATCCTGCACTTCTTAGTTCTAATAAAGTAATTCTAAAGAAGAGTATAGAAGATAAAAGTAATACAACAGCATCACTGATACGATCTTGGAAAAAATAAGCCTAAATATCAAGACTAGTTTGGTCTGTTATCAGTGAGAGATTCTTCAGTTTAACTGTCTAGACCTTTTTCTCAATAACTCCATTCATTTTTAAAATCTATTGTCACCTAGTAAAAGCAGTGATTTGTTTTTGTGCCTTGCCTCAGAGAGAAATGCAATCTGATCTTGGAATATAAAATTAAATGAATAAGCACATGAGTGAAGTATGTGAGCAGGGAAGAAATGTCCTTCTGGCTGTTCAGATGATTTCCTATTAGGAATTTGTAGAAGTGGGATGTGAGGAAGGATAGTGAAATTCACTAGTATGAATATAGGTGTGAAGCACAGAAGGATGGGCAGATTTTTTTGGAAAAGGTAAAACAGTGGTTAGAGCTGGCATGAAGTGGAGAGGATGAGAGAAATCCTACTTAAAAAGAGAAAACAATAGAAAATAAAGTAATCAAATAGGAATGTGGTATTATAAAGAGCTTTGTAAATTAGTTTGGTGTTGTGCAATAAGGTGAAATGATAAGTTCCTGTAAAAGAATGACCAAAAGTGATGAAAAGAAGTAGTGACGTCTTGTGCACAAAGCTTTTTTACAAACTGTATGCTGACTCTGAAAGTATTCCTTGTGTCCGGGAATTAGCAAGAGGAATCAGCAAAAAAATTCTGTTTCTGCTGAAGGAGATCTAACTATAAAGCTGTGTAATGGTATATGTGGGAATTATGTGGAAAGAAACTAAAGATGCATGCAATCACTCTGTGTATTTTTTTCAAACATATTTCCTTTTTTTTTTCTTTTTTTTTTTAATGACTGTAATTACTGGAGCCTAGAATGTGGATGAATATGATGTAGTTTTCTGTATTAACTCCAGTTGTTGTGCCAAAAAAAAAATTCTTTTCATGTAATTATTTGACATTCAACAGCTGATGAGTTCTTAGTTAATCCTATTTCAGAATTCACAAGTGAAAGACTGAGATGGAAATTTCGATGTATGAACTGTAATTGGATGAATCAAGAGCTCAAAGATTGGTCTACCTTTGGAAGGCTCTTTTCCATTCTTTATACTGTGAGAAATTTAAATAGACATGCTTGAGATGCAAGGTAGATCTGTACTGGCTCCTGTGTACTTACCTCTTCTGTTCTTTTCCTCTTCTCAGATTGTTTGATGTGTGCACCGTGTCACGAACAGACAGAGAGACCAAGTTAACATTAGTGTTTGAACATGTGGATCAAGACTTGACTACTTACTTGGATAAAGTTCCAGAGCCTGGAGTGCCTACTGAAACTATAAAGGTATTTAAAGAGAAAGATTTTAGGAGATAATATTTCAGAGATAAATCAGAGAGACAAACTGTGTTGGGATCCCACAGGATTTTGTTGCATCAATATTGAGTAGTGCCCAGCTTGGGACATGAACTGCAGCACAAAATAACAGATAGAATCTCTTTGTGAATATGCTGCACATGGGCTTTTATTCCTCTTTCAGAGTTCTAAATTTACTGAATCTCTACTGTTGTACCAAATGTAGGATTCAAGCATAGGAAGGATGGGGACCTGTTGGAGCAAGTCTGGAGCAGGGTCACCAAGTTCATTAGAGGGATCTTAAGAGGAAAGGCTGAGAGAACTGGGATTGTTCAGCCTGGAAAAGAGGAGGCTTAGAGGTAACCTAATTGCAGCCTTCCAATACCTGAAGGGAACTTAGAAGAAACGTGGAGAGAGAGAGACTATTTACAGGAGCATGTAGTGACAGGAGAAGGGGGAGTGGTTTAAAACTGATATTATATTATTAGATATTAGGGAAGAATTTGTTATTGTGAGGGTGGTGAGGCACTGGAACAGGTTGCCCAGAGAAGTCATGGCTGCCCCACCCCTGGAAGTGTTCAAGGACAGGTTGCATGGAGCTCTGAGCTGCCTGGTTTAGTGAAATGTGTCCCTGTGCATGGCAGCAGCATTTTTAAGGTGTTTTCCAATACCAGTAATGCCATTCTATGATTCCATGAAATTCTGTGAAATCATTAAGAATGACCTTTGCTTCCAGCTGCAGGCAGATGATTCTGTTATTGTTCATGCAGAGGCTACTTGAACCTTCCCTTAAAGGTGAAGTGCTGGATATTGTTAGAATAGATAAAATAAATCCTATGCTCCTTAACCCTTTTCCTTCGCCTTTTTTTTCCCCAAGAGACTACTTTTGTTTTATGTCCTCTTTGCCACGGGAGTTTGTGTACATTCTGAGAGCAAGAAATTTTCATTGTGGACCTCTGGTGTGCTCTGCAGAGAGGATGGGCTGAAGGGTGAGGAGAGTCATGACCAGTTGTTACAGAAACTGGGAAGGCTTTCAGTAACTGGGAGGACAATAATGAAGTTTATTGTCATGATATCTCTTATTCTGCATCTGTAAGGGAGGATAGGATGTGCTTCTGTTATTGTTAATAAAATGGATATACCGACTCCTCTGCTTTTCTGGGAATTTCACAGCAAAGTGCCACATTGAGGATCACAGCTTGAAGTGTTTGACAGAAAGTTTATACCTGGGAAGAGAAGCAGAGGGATTGATGTTGCTACATTTTGACTGTGTCTGTTTAACATTTCTTTCATTTTCTTCATGTTTGTAAGGAGAAATAATTTATGGTTTCAGAGATGCATTTCTTTCACTTTTATAAGTACTTTCTGGAAGTATGTTGTATCATCTTAGTCTGGCAAAAGTCCCCAGGGAGGAAACAAAAACATGAAAACTATTGAAAATTTAGTTGTTTTAATAACTTTTTTAACAGCTTCAAACTTAGGAGGTGTTTGATCTTTCAGTATAAAATTAGAACTAAAGTAGATACAGATCTATTTACTGGTGTCAAAGTCACATATGTAAAGTATCAGTCAGTTCCACCAACCGTGTTTTTAACCAACCATAGTGGATAAAATAAAATTTTTGAAAAATGGGTTTTGATTCAGTCAGAAAAAGACTGGAAGGTACCTATTATGTTGTGGAACTGTTTTATTATGGTGCTATTAAGGTTCTGTTTTCCTCCTAGGACTTCGAAGCTACTTACATGCTGTATTTCAGCTCGAATAACATTGTAAAAACAAGATGCAAGCAATATGACTGGCATATTATCTAACTAAATATATTGAAATTGATGGGAACTGAAAGACCAAGCCTCTGAAACCTCAGTTTGAAATGTTTTATGATCCATGTTTCATTTAAAGGAAACACAGGATATGAGCGCTGTACCAAAGTATTTGTGATTCCAAAAATTCTGTTCTGAAATTGCGCTATGAGACTGTCAAATATATGTTTGAGAGTACATTTCATGGAGATTTCATACATATACTGATGAAAGAAATCATTCTGCTTACATTTGAAAAGCACTATTCTGCATACATGGTGTACTAGTTAGCCCAGTTGCTATATCTGATAGTTTGGCACAGTAAAGTAGAAAAGCCGCACAGAAACAAAGAGGAGCAATTTTGGTGTTCTATGTACAGTGCAAGTTCCATTGCAACCAGTGAAATTAGTGACTGTAAAATTCAGTTTGTGGTACATAATCTCTTTTTAAATGGGTGAGGAAAAATGTAAAATTGCTGTTAACTTGACCATTGCTATTGATTTCAACATTTTCACAGTAGCTGATGTGTTTTTTCTTGAATCCTGTTTGGCACAGGAAAAGAGAGAGATTCAGTTAACTTAAGTCGTACTCAATTGCTTCATGTTCCTGTCAAAACACCCAGTTTACGGAGATACTTTTGCTGATAGTCAGGACTGATCACATGAGGAAGGGTTTCAAAGCTTATTGTTAGTATCTTTCAATACCTTTGTAATTATACAGTCTTTATGGATATTCCTGATAGAAATTGAAGCAAAACATACTTCTCCTGGCTGCAGGGAAATACTGCGATTTTTTAGCAGCTGAGCATTTAACGCAGGGCACGTACATCGTTAAATGACTAATCTGACTTTTTATAGTTTGGCTTTTGAGGTTAATATGGATTTGTACTTCATTTATTTTCCAGAATTGCAGACAATTTGTGTAGAGTATTTCCCCTCACCGCCAGCACAGTACAAAACAACTGCCAGTATTGTAAGACCATCTGTTAGAGTTCTGCGTGTGTCAGCAGCACAGAAGTGCCAAGTGAGCCAAGGTCTGGATAGCTTGAAGCTGAAGGATCTAATGTACCTCTTTGGCACCGTGGTGTAAAATCAGCAGTTGTTAGTGGACCTTGAATGACATAAAATTACTGTCAGAGAAGTATCAGCCCCAAAAAATTCTTTCTGTGTGAATTGACTACCATCATTACATAACATTGAGGGGAAGGGAGGCTCAGCTTTTGCTGGTTCGGGGCATGCTGGGGTTTTTGGCTACCAGCTGTCGAGACATAAAAGTCACACCATGGTACCATTTGAAGAACTTCCTTTATATTTTGCAGGCAATCGTCAGACTGTAGCAGCTCAGAGAAATGAACCAGATTGATCATTTAAACACAACTAGAGCTTTTGTCTTAATGCTGCTCAACAGTACCTTTCCAATGCCTAAGGCCCTGCAGTAGGAGTCACCCCAGAGGGTGTTTTAAGGAAGATACAGGCAGGTGTCCATAACATGATAGAAGTGAAGTAGTTTTCCTGTGAGACATTGCCGGGTAGTGGAAATACACACCCAGGATGTAGAGCAGACATACTCACTTCCCTTTTCTGTCACCAGGAGTGTGAGTGCTCTTGTCCATTAATGTGACTCTGGCTTCTGAGCTCCATGTTTTTCTGGACAGAGGAGTTTTAAATCTTTCCTGCTGAAGCCCTTCCATTATTATTTAATGCAGTGTACTCTGAGCTAGAGGGATGGTGAGCACTATTCCAAATTCTTGTGGACATAGTGTTCACTTTTGAAAGAGAACTATATTCAGCCTTTAATCTACTTAATAAGCCTCTGTAACTGCTGGATTGTAGTCACGCTCGCACTTGCTGGCTTCCTCTGTCAGACCTGATTAATATATGTTCCATATGGCATTAATCAGAATCAGCAATGACGACATCTTCCTTCTTTCCTCTCTACCCATCGTCTCCTCCCTTCTTTTCTTCCTGGGATACTCTTTAACTTTATGCAGTTTATGTGGAAATTGAAGGTATGAGTTCAGTTTCCTTTGGACACAGCTGTTAGTCATGCACAGGCCTTTGGTAACGTTAATGGTCTTAGCAGTTGAGCCTCGGACAGACTTGGCTCATTAGGAACTTTTGTTAGTTGACATAAGGGTAGTGGAAGTGGGAATGACACGTCTGCCACAGAAAGATGATTTTCTTTTTAAGTAGTTAACAGACCACTAAAGCATTTTAATGTCTTAGCCTTGAGACAGAAGCATGTTTAAGCTGTATGGTCACATTTTGTTTTGATGCTTGTGAGACTGGCATGGTTTCTTTTCTCCTAAGTAATTTTGATATGGACATGGTTGTTATAACACTAAGTACATTTTTTATGTGGAACTAATGCATGTGCAACAAGATGATGTTTCTTGATTTGAGATACTGCAACATATTTAATAATACTTAGCTTTAAATTAATCTGTGCTTGTGATGGCTTAGTCTATTAAGCTGTACATTAAGTGGTTACAGAATGGTTCTTTGGTGTTCCTTCCAGTCATCTTGTGCTGCTGGACCAAAGAGCCTGTAAAAGTGAGAGGAGACAACAAACTGTTGCTGAGGTTCTTTAATTTTAGTAATGAATAAAGTTAAGTTTGCGAGGTAATGTCATTACAAGTAGACTTGTGGCTTTTTGCAATAGTTTTCTTATAGAAACTTAGGCTACATGTGCTAAGTGGGCTGTGGGTGTTTCAATCTGACAGTCAGCACAGGAGGGAACAGAACACGGGTTTCCGGCATAGCAGGTGCTTATGTTATCTATCATGGAATGTTGCAAAAGCTGGGAATGACCTTCTACCGCGGTCGGTGATTAGTGAATCTTCACGGTATTCCCTCCAGCCTTGAGCAGGGCAGCCAAATCACAGAGTGAGCAGGGTTCAATGCATATGCTTTTCTCTGCTGTGTCCTGGTTCTTCACCCAAGTGAATGGCTTCTGTGGATATTTTTTGGATATTTACTTTTTTGCATAGAAAGCCGGTGTACCCATCTGATTCAGGTATACAGATTTGGGTATTCAGATTCCTAAAATTCAGAAAGTACAACAGTGAACCTAGTTCTCTTTTGTGGACTTATCAGATAGTAGCCCCTAAACTGAATTTTTAAATATTAACCTCAGTCGCGGAATACATGTTATTGTTGCATCCCTGTGCATGTCCTCAGTGTATATTACCTGCTGTTAAACCAGGCAGACTGGTCACATCTTTGCAAGACTTTTAGAAAATTAGTATGAAGATGTTGTTTTTCAGAAAGCAGACCAGTGTTCATTGTTGTGAGGTGACTCAGACATATGCCATGGTTGTACCTACTCAGTTGATCACGTATGAGATGTGAAGCAGATGTCACACAGTCATGCAGTTCTGAAAATAAAGCAAGATATTCCAGGAAAACAGATTCACCAGTACTGAGAGTCTTCAGAGTGTGGCTGCATTTAACAACATCAAAGTTAAAAGTCACTAAAAAAAGGAACCTGCTTGAATTAATAAGAAAGATACTAACAGAAGAGCTGTTATTATCGTTTTCCTGTCAGTACTTTTATGGTAAAGAAAGAAGCAAATCTTAGTGAGGAATTTGGAGTGTACAAGTAATGGATCAGATCCCCAGTTGATACTAACCAAGTGTAAATCCATTAGCTTCAGTGAAATGGTGCCCATTTACAGCTGCTAAGGATTTCGTTTTTGTGGATTATTTTGCAACAGATTTTGTTCTGAATCTGTATTATAAGTTAAAGAAGAGTTGCCAGTGAAAAATAAATGAAAAACAAAAGGGCTGAACTAATATATCATTGTGGGATAAATATTTTCTTTTCTTTCTCTGTTATCCTGCTATTAGGGGTTGGACTTCTTCATGAAAGGGTAGCAGGAGAGAGAGTAGGTGTCCTGCATAAGCTCTGAAGGAACTAAACATTAAAAAGTGGATATTCTCCAGTGTGGTCATTCCCTCTGGAGGTGATGTAATTTTTTTCCCATACTGTGCTGCATGTAGAGGCACAGCCATGTCTCCTCTGACTGGTAGCAGGTAGCAGTGTACAGGCTGACCAAGAGGTTAGGAAAAGTCATGATTCTGTGCATAAAGGGACTGCAGCTCACAGAATGTTAGTCGATATAGTCTGGTATCCACGTCGTTACTTTTTTAGCTTGGACCTTTTTACTGTTAGCGTACAGCCAGTGATTTTAATTACGGTGGTGTTAAATATCTTTGAATTCCTACCATTTCCAAATTCAAATGCAAACCTTTTCAATCTGATGATAGTGTATAGCTGTATTTTGCAGTGCTGTAGCCTAGGACTGCTCAGACCTCCATTGCTTGGAAACTGAGAGCTCATAAAAATGTGAGGCACTCCAATAATTTTAAATCACTCTGTCCTGACTAGAGTGATTTAAAATCATTGGAGCGCTTCACATTTTTTCAGTTGTTCCAGTTTGGAAAGCAGTCAAGCAACACTGGAGCATAATGCATGAAAACAACCTGTCTGAAATAATAATTTTAGTCTTTCAGAACAATGACACTGAATTGGAAATGTCACTGTGAAATGATGTCTATCAGGGATTCTGTAAATAGACATCTTAACCTATTTTTCTTTTGTAGTCCCTACTCTCAAGGCAGCATTACAGTCCTAAGGGACACATCCTTTTTGAAGTCAGAAGGAAGCTATTGTTTTCAGTAGATGGAGGGCCAGAAATCATCTTTATTCAGAAAATCGGAGGAAATTAAGAAACTGAAGAGATTCTGAATTGTGGGCAGGGAAGGAGATTTACCCTTGGTAGAATGGATTTATGATCAAGTCATTGCAAAATTGCAGTATTACAAACACTGGAAGTGAAATGTTGCTATCAGCTCATTTCATTTCTCTTAGTTCAGCAGAGCTGGACATGAATGTGATGCATAAAGTTTATGGGTCCTAGTGCTCTGCATTCCCTTGAGACGCTCTCAGATTATTAATGACACTGGTTTTTTTGCTTCTGGAACATCAGTATGGTACCAATTGCTATGTGAAATGCTTTGATGAAACTGAAAGAAAGGGAGCACGTGGTGGGAATAATTGTTGATCAGGTACAGAAATGGGGCTGAGCTGCCAGGCAGCATGTCAGAGACAGTGCCTCACTGTTATGCATCCAGCCAGTGACAGTTCCTTCAAGTGCGGAGCGTTTTTGAGATGCTTTCCTTTTTCTCGTGGTGGTGGTGCACAGGCACAACTTGTTCTACAAGCACATCCTTCTCAGCAGAAGTGTCACTTATTCAGAGTTTCCAGAGTCTTTCTGTTCGTCAAACACAATATGCCACATTTAAAGCAGTTAAGACAAAACTCATGGTGCACGTTAAACAGTGGCAGAAAAATAGACTGAAATGTTTGGATTTACCCATGTTCTAAATGTGCTTACAAGCCATGTGCTACTTTTGACAAGTAATTTGAAGATTGGACTGTGAGGTAAAGAGAAGATTCTTGATTTTTGCGGGGGCAGATAAGAATCACTTTCTTAATAGTAGTGTCTGCACGGGAAGGAAATCAGTCTCCTATGCAATATACCCACGAAGTTGTACTTCATCCCAAAACAAGCACACAGAGATGAGGAAGAGTAGACAGTAGCACAAATTGTGACAAGGTAGATACTTGGGGAGACTGGGCAACATATTTTTTCTTACTGAACTCAGGATTCTAAGGGTCAAACTCAGCTGATCTGGGACAAGAAGCCTTGTAGCAGTATACATGTACCATCTCGGTCAACCCAAGTTACTGCAGCTCAGATTCTCTAAACTAGAATATTTACAAAGTTCTCTATTTACTCAAAACAATTACAGAGCCATAGTGTAAAGCAATTCCAAAGTTGGCCGCAGATAACTCATAGCTAATAGAAGATAATAGAGTAATCAAGTAAGTTATTTTTCCATATAACTGTTTTCTCTATTCCATCCCAAGAGAAATTTAATACTTGTGGATGAGCTGTATGGACTGGTTTTATGCCAGTGAATAGGCAAGTTATTGTATCCCCCAGTAAAAATTAATTTGAAGCGTGTTACTTTAATGGCGTACTGATTTAATCAAGATATGTTTTGTTTGTTTCTTTTCCTGCATAGCAGATGTATTTAACTTTTGCCAGAAAACAAAGTTCCATACAAATGAGCAGAGATGGAATTTTTTTGTATTATATGTTTTCATGTAGAATGTAAAGTCAGCTTAAAGAATTTTCTGTTATTTATGAATACATAGGCACATAAACACACATACGTATATAAATGTCTATATTAAAAAGTCCTCTAACATACTTGCAGGAAAAAAAAATACTCCTATTTGAGTGAGAGAAAGGGAAACTATGATCATCACTCTACTGTCTCCAGAGTTCATTTTCTCAAAATAGGTGTGGCCCAGAAAAGGCCAGAACTGGCAACGCAGATGATTGAAGACTGCACAGCTACATGAGGGGTAACACCAGTTCTCCTGCTGTGCCTAGAGAGTGGTTTGGTGAATATTGCCTTTCCATGTGTACACATGAAAGCACACTACACATCCATGTACACACACATACACATGGGTGTGTGTAGGTATGAATATATCTGTATATGTGTGTGTATGTATATATCTGTGTTTATGTGTACAGACATGTACATGCTGATTCCCAGAGTCCATCTGATAGCTCATCACCCAAGACAGCTGAGCTGTTACATTCATAGGGAAGGAGTAAAATGAGACCCAGCTGAAGCTGTGCCTCTCCCTCCTATTCAGTGTGTCAGATGAGAGACACATGGAGAGCCGTGTCCCGCCCGCCCCTGTGGATACCAGAGCAGACGCGGTTCCTCCCTGCTTCCTGTCCCCAGGCCATCAGGCTTGAAACTGCAGAGAAGCACCAGCCAGGGGCATCAGCCAGCTACACTCAGTTGCTAGAGCTACCCAAGCCAAAAGCTCTTGACACTCAGAGCTGCTTTCAGTGATTTCAGCTCCATGTTCTCTGCCTGTGCAATTCCTATTTTTTGATCCCTTTGCTCTTTCCCTCGCTCTCTTTCACCTTTATTTTTTCACCTCACTTTCACTTCGTTTTACACAGTAAAGTAGTCTTCTGTTCTTTCCCTTCCTCCAGGACTTTTCATCACTTTTCTTTCTGTTTTGCCTGTGTCCTCCTGACTCTACTCCCATAAAAATACAGCATCATGGAACTGGGGTCTGTCCTGTCCATTATATTTGTGAGCTCTTAATGGAAGAGGCTGTGTGAAAAGCATTGACTTTGGTGCTCACCATAGTAGGTCCTCCTTTTTGACTGATCTTTACACAATACCAACAGCATTATTTGTGTGAAACAGTGCTTCTCCACTGTATTGCTGTTTCCCCACCACAGTCACTTCACACGTTTATGCAACTGCTTCTTTTATATATCAGTGCTCTATAATCAGTGGATGGTTCATGTTTCAGGTTTCTCAGGTTTCAAAGTGAAATAAAATGAGCTTCCTTCCATTTTGAGAATATCCTTTTTAAGAAGTCCAAACAAAATACACACGTTATTAGTAAATTTGCAGGCAGCTGTCAGAAGACAGAAAATTCAGAATGGAAATGCGAGTGGAATAACAGAAATACCGTTTGTTGTTTGTTCTTGGTGCAACAGCAAGGGAAAATACTTAGGAATGTTAATGATAAAATCTTTTGTAGTTTTAATAAATCAGATGTGGTTTTGTAGCATTTGCCAGTGTTGGTACTCCAGAGCACAAATCCTTCACAGGAGGTCAAATCCTTCTGTGGTGTAACTGTGGGATTCTTGGGGTTCCTCTAGGAGTGAGTGTGGGGCAATGCTGTTAGCAGCAGCAGGCAAGCAGCCTTTCATTCGTTTTGCTGCAAAGCCTGAATATTTGCCATTAAGAAAGAGCAAATTACAAAGGTTCAAGCTCCTGTATCAAATCTGTCCTTCATTTTTGGATTGGAAGCCTTATCCAAAGGCTTATAAACATCACTATTTTTTACTTTCCTTTTACTCCTCCTGTACCGTTACAGCTATACAGCACTAACACATCTATATACATAAAACATTTAAACTCATGCTGGAATATATACTTGCACTTTCCTCAACTGCAATCCCAAAGGAAAAAACCTCAGAGGGAGCAGAGGCTCTGCTTCAGCAAAGCTCTTAAGCTTCTGCTTAATTTTATGTCAACAGATTGCTCCAGTATTAAAAATGAGGTTGAAAGACTGAATTAGAGGAGCTAACAGAGGAGAATCAGTTGTTATCCTTTGCTACTGACCTGATGAATTCTAAGGTTAGAACAAAGAAGAATTGAAACCATTGTTTCCTTAGTCTCAGATTAGTCATAAAACGTGTTTTGCTTGTGTTTAAATGCTTTGTCAGAGAGAAGTAGTGTTCCCTCAAAACTTAGGTGTAAGCAGTGTCTGTGCATTTGGAACCAGACTCCTGACTGTTCACAAAAATGTGTCATAGCTGGTCAGCATGGTAGATTGACTCAGTAATGGGGAAGGGCTCCAAGGATCACAAGGTTTGGTGGGCTGTTTTGTTTATATCTGTTTTTCATTAATATCATAGCTGTTGTGGCCACAGAATATCCTATTTGCCTTCTTTGAAAGTAATGACCCTTGAGAATACCCATTTCCAAGAAGAAGCTGTATTTTACCATTGTGACCAATTCAACAAATATCATCACATTCTGTCTTTATTAATGTTGAGCAGTGTCTTATACCTTAAAGGGCCCTTTGAAATTAGTGGCTTAATTGTAACTAAAGTTACTGCTCAACAGTTTTCAGTGTTGCTTAATATGTGACTTTACAAACAACGCTGAAAAATTGTAAGTATTCTAAAATGTCCCACTTTTTTTGTCTATACAATAGGAAGCATTGCACTGTAACTTCAAAATACCAAAGATAATCAAGAAGACATGTTAACCATCTCTTAAGAGTGCTTAATTTCCATGCCAATAAACTCAGCTGCTGAATTTTTGTCCTTTGTTTTAGGCTGTGATAGTTCTGTTGCATAACTACAATTAGGAAACTTCAAAACACTCCAAAATGTTACAATATTCTGTGGATGGAAATGCAGGGTTGTTTTTCCTTTAGTTTTACAACAGGGAAGGGGCACTGGAATGGCAGCATGTTACCTTTTCTTAAAATCTAGTTTATGATTCATGCTAAAATATTCTTTCATTTGGAGTTAACTTCAGATATTCCTGTTCTGACTAGCAGGGTAAATATTTTAGCAAGGACTTTTTAGAGTGAAATTTTGACAGTAACATACTCCTCCCTTAGTGTTACAAAGGAAATACTTGCTATCCAAACCCAGAGTTGTCATTTTAATGGAAATGGTTCCAAAAGAATACGTAGAACATTACAAATGTAAAATGGAGTTAATGAAAGAGTATACAGATGTCTTTAACGCATTTAAATAAAAAACATGTAAATTGAACTCTGAAAATGTCAACAGTGATCTCTGAGCCATATGCTCGTTATTACAATAGTATGTTGTGTATAGCTGTCATTCAGTGAGAAATAACACAGACCAAAAGGGAAAATACATACAAAAACATTAAGTTAGAGGAGAGGCCATGTTACAAAGCATTTTGTATTATGTTTTTGCTTTGCTTAGAAGATAACATTTTTTTTGCTTTTTGCTTGCTCACATAATTCCTGCTGATGTCTAAGACATTTATTGAAGACATAGGAAAAGGAGAATAGAGGCCAAGCTGCGTGGGCTATAGCGAACCAAAACTGCAGAGAGATGCATGCTTCACAGGGAGTTTAAGATGAAAATAAACCACAGTTTCTTTGCTTGGTTTCTGGAGCAGAAAGTCGCAAAACAAGCAGAAAACTTTGGTTCTTGATGAAACGGTTCCTTACATCATCTACTCTTGAGTGTTTCAGACCTTAACTTCTGTTTCAATTAAAGGAATTTAGACCTAGCTTGACTTAGGTTTATCTCTGTGAATCTGGGGCCTTGGAGAATATTTCAGAAGTAGTTTTAGCCTTATGTTTGTGTTTTGTTCTTTTGCAAATGTGGTAGAGGTAACCTTGATTTGCTAATTAGTGGAGTCACGCTTTATTGTGACAGAAAACTAAGAACAGTCCTTCAGTGAAAATAACAAAGACCTACCCCATGGTGATTGATGAGAACGTTGTACAAGTGAAATGAGCTGGAAAGTCATCATCTTGTCTTTTCCTTTGCCACAGGAAAAGCATAACAGAGAGGTTTCTTTTCTTCTGGTCCTGATAAGGAATCTAACGAAGCATAAGGAGAGGTTACAGAGCATGGAAATGTGTCACACCCAGCTGCTCACTAGCTTGCAAAGCTGCAGTAAATAATACAGTTGCTATTTAATAAACAAAAGAAAACAAGTCATTTGATAGTGATCCCTAGCCTCTCTCATTTGCCCTTCTGATGATACAGTTTGTTTCTACTTAATTGACTGTAGTTTTGGAATAACATAGAGTTGGATATTGGATTGCATGTTTTGTAGTTATTTTGTTGTTGTTGACAGGGAAAACAAAAGACTTAGGTTTCTGGGACCTGATTCAGCAAAGTACAGACATATGTGGTCCAGGTTGTCTGGATCATAGCTACTTTTTTTCTCATAGGTTCTCCATGAATAGTTACAGTAAAGGCACACAGGAATACAAGTAGTTTTATTTTCCAAACTGCATAATTTAATAGCATACTTTTCTGCTTGTCACAGGTTACCCTTTTGAGAAGCAATGTTGCATTTGCCACAAGCTGCATTTCTCACGTGCATCATTTGTGACACTTCACTTTCAAAAGACACATCTTCATGGAAGCAGTTTGTTCCACTGATTGGCCCTTTTTGCACACTAACTTCTAACATACCAGGGGCTTTTTATTAAAAATGTCTTACAGAGTTTGCTTTGTTTAATATTTGGGGAGGTGAAGGGAGGAATAATCCTCTGCCTGTAAAACCTCAGAGGCCATCTTCTCCCCTCCCAAGAAGACTGTCAGCTCTCACATTGCACCTTTCCTCTCACCCCCAAAGTAGAGCTGATTCTTGTCCATTGTGTTAACATTAGGAAATACGTAGGCTCTTCGCTCATTGTGTCACTGTAAGTTGAAGATACCTACTTTTTTTTTTAGAATCAGTCAAGTGTTCAAAAGAAAACAAGGCAAGGTTTACACTAACGTGTGCTAATGTAAATCAGTGTCATTTTGCTCAGAACTGGAGGGGCTGTGGCACATGTCACTTGGAGAGGCTCAGCAGATGTGTGGGACCATCTCCCACCGCTGCAGCCACAGCAGCCATCACAGTCACATTGCTGCCTGCTGCAGTTTGTTATATCTGAAATCCAGAGATGGACTGCTGAGGAATGGCAGTAGCTGGCATCTTCCAGTGACCTACCTTGCCTGGTTATCACCTGGGCTGTGGGAGGCAGCAACCCAAAGTGATGGAGTAGTGTGTGGGGGTGGGTGTGAAGTGGAACAGGGTGCAGTGCAGGCATGACAAGAAGGGTCAGAAATGGGAATGGGGAAGGAAGGGGCAACAAGCCTCATGAAGGGAGGAAAGAGAGACATAAAGGAAAAGGTAAGAAATAAGAAAAGAAGGGAGAAAATGGTAGACCATGTAAGTGCAATAGAATGCGTAGCCATTCCCCTAGTGTGGTGCTAACAGCAAACTTCTCATTCTTGCAGTGAGAACAAAAGTCTTTGTGTATATGCTCTATTCCTCCTGCAAAATGTCTTCTCTTTGCCTTGTCTGTAGGATGAGGGCCTTGCCGGTTCCCTTTTTAAAGCTGTTGGTTCAGGAGCCATTGTTTTTTTTAATTCAAGTTAATAGAATTGCAAAGTAATTGCTGCTGTAAACATGAAGACCAACTCGATCTGCTGAATGCTTCCAAGAAACTATTATCTAGTTTCCTGCTTTTAGTTTAGGTGTAGTAAGGCATCAGTAAGATGCTCATCCTGAAGACTATTTCAAGAGCTCAAACAATGCTATAACAGCATTGCAAAACTGTATGTAAAGTTCTTAGATGGGAGATCCTGGGCGAGCTGATTCCAGTAGGCCACTGTCCCCTCTCAGTTTCTTTTTAAGCCTGTTTTTTCCTGTGAATCGTATAAAAATCAAATCTTTGCTCTTCTATATATCTGTGATTTTCTTCAAGCTCGTGTTAAGCCTTTATAACTGAAAGCACAGTCTAATTCTCTGGAATATTTAACAAACATTAACTAGTTAATCTTTACAACGCTCAGAATTGGTTAGCCATTATCCCTGAATTTATAATACAGAGCAAGAGAGGCAGCAAAGTTAAATGTGGACATTTAGTCCTGTGACTAGAGCTGGGGTAATAATAGACCCCAATGTTGAGCCATTTTACAGCACTTAGGAGCATCATGATTCTTCTGCTGTGCCAAGTATACTACAAGCAAAAAAAATTGAAGTGACTTTTTAAAAGTACACAGTTGAGCTTTATTTATTATGTATTCCCTGGAGAGATTAGAAAGAGATTGTCTTCTTACTTTCCTCTGTGTTCACATCTTTAATAAAAGCTGTTAACTATTTATTAAAGGAGTGTCTAACTTCAGAGAATAGTAGTATTTTGATGCCTGGTGTCATGTGGACATTTTTGTCTCAAGGAAGATTGGTTACATCTGTCTGAAGGTGCTGTTGGTTCCAGTGACTATGGGAGGAAAATGGGAAAATAAAAAGCAGTGGGACCAGCTTAGGTCTTTGAAAATTGATGGGTAGAGTCCCAGTAACTTCATTAGTCTTAATTGTACCTAGTATGAGGCCATCTTCCTCAGCATGCAAGTGCTCATTCATGACTATGCTGAATTCCTCAAAGTTTCTACAATGGAAGCCCTCAAAATTAGGTCCAAACTCTTCAGTAGTCTCAGTTTCTAGTACAAGAAAATGACTCTGTTTTCCAGCCACCTCCTTTTACAGTGCCTTGAGACCTGATGTATCTGTATAAGCCACAGATATATTTCCTTATATATCAGGAGATTGATCAGGCCTGTGTTATAATAAGTTGAAACAAATTTTTCATCAAACAAAAATTGCTGGAATGAGTTTATAACCGTGAAGGAGCCCTAGGAATTATGTGCCCAAGTCTTACTGATTTTAAATGATGGTTGTGTTCCCAATCTCCAGGATCCTATTGACTGCTTTTTTCTCAGTTAGAAAAAAAAAGTAACTTGTTTTCTTGTTGCCATCAGGTGTTTCATCAAGAGCCTATGCACTTTCAGTGGCTGCTATTTAAAAAAGCAACTGAAAAGAGAAATTAAAGGAACAATCTTGAATCTTTTGTGTCTAGCTAAGGATCTGACAGTTTTCAAAAAAGTCTGGGCTGAAAGGTACAAAGCTGCCTTGGGTGTAACACATGAGATCATCCAAGTCCCTTGGGATACTTCTAAAGGCTCATCCTTTGTTGTTATATATCAGCGAATAAACAAATCAGTATAAACACTGCAGACAGATTCAATGAGACTTTCTGTAGAAATGTCAGTAATGTTGCCAAGGTGTTAACAGACCATTAGGAAGAGTAGTCTGTCATAAATCTCTATATATTTACATAATTTGAGTGCTCCTTTGGACCATGTGGTCTGAGCTGTTAGCACGTGATTTTGAGCGCATCAGGATGTTAAGTCTTTGTTCTGAGGTTAGCCCTTCTTGCACTTAGGTGACAACGTAGGCCAGTCGTCTTCCAGGGCCTTCTGCATTATTTCTAATGTTAGTTTATGTTAACAGTCCCTAAGACAAATTTACAGATTTACTCTTCTAAGATGCTTTACCACCTAAGTCCGAAGCTGCTTGTAAAGCATTTTTCTTGATGTATGTGCACAGCGTTGTTTGAGCTTTCTAATCACTGACCAGCTGGCTTGTTAGTGAATAGAGCTGTGGGCCCCTTGCCACATTTCATGTGAGGTCTTGGCTGGGTGGCCAAGCAGGCAGCCTGCAGCCAGTGTCAAAGCAATTCAAGAGGTATTGGCACAGCAGTGTCCCCATTAATTTCTGCTTGTCACATGCTGTCATGCAAGTTACACCAGAGAGGAAATGACCGTTAAAAAAGAAAGTACACTTGTGGCACTTGGTCCCCTCCAGACGTTATCCCTGAGGTTAAACAAGTGGATACAATTAGCTGCTGTCCACAGACAGCTGCAGGGAAGGAGAAGCCGAGATCTGGGCCTCACAGCAACATGTCCTTCCTGTTAGCAAGGAGTGTCGTCTGTCAGCATATGCCATATTTTAACCCTTCCTGGAGTTTGAGGAAATTGGGAAGAGCTGTTATGACCAATGGCATCAGGAAGGTGCTGGTAAAGAGCTGTAGTGCTGCTGGAGCAGCATTCTTCTTAGAGAAGAGGGTTTGTTTGTTGATACCTTTCCTCATAAGGACTAGTGTGAGAGGCACAGGAGGACAATCAACTCATCAATGATTGATAATTTACTGTAGTTTTTAGATGGTAGCAGGGAATGAGACAATGATTTCTGTGCACTCCTCCCCAAAGCATACTGAAGTAGTTTAAAGGGACTCACATCCAGCTTTGTGGATATTCTGGGTGGACTGATTTCTCTGATTACATCAGGAGAGCTTCCACAAGGATTGCAAGTGATGATGTCCCAAAATACAGATGGGTAGTAATGCAGAAACAAAGACTCTGAAGAGGAAGTGGCAATGATATCCCACCGTGAGAAAAGGAAATACATACTATTAGGAGCAATCAAAAAATGAAAGCACTGGGATTCGATAGAGATAGGGGTATATATGCAGTGTTCCAGAACAGATTGACTTAGTCAGGCTAAAATCTGGATTTTACCTCAGAAGAAAGAGTCTCACAGTGTCAGCTGAAGGAAAAATGTGACTTATCCTGTTGAGAAACATATTTAAAGAAGCTGTAATTATATGAAAGGTGTGCTCCAGAATTTAAACTGCTGCTTGACCTGCTGTGATGCTTACATACCAAATCTGTGCTGGTGTCAATCGCTAGACATGTTCTAGAAGGGTCTTTGCAGCCAGTGCTTACAAATCACAGGTGCTATTACAAGTCATTTATATGGAACTTTACCAGCTGGGTGGGGCAGTAAAGAATTTGGGGGATTTCATGGTACATATTAGTCCTCATCTCTTTTTGAGATTGTATGAGGAATAAAAGGACAGAGGTGTAACAACTTGACAAACCAGGAAACTTGGTGAGAAACTGCTGTTTCCAATACAGTTATAAAAAGCTTGTAATAAAAGAAAGGAAGTTTTCCAGAAGGTATTTGGGGATGTACAAAACTGTGATACCATCATCCAGAGATACAAAAAAGAAGCATGAGTGTTTTGCTTATCTAGGCTCAGATCCATAAATTCTGTTAAAAGCTGAGCCTTGTGATTTTTTCTGCAGGGCACAAAGAGTGGAAGGGTTTGAGCACTGAAAAAGACAGTTAATCACAAAGTTACATCTACCTGCTGTAAAGCTTTCCCAAATGGGTCAAGTCTTGCTAACAGTGCCACATTTGCCAGTTTCTGTCACAGTGTTAAGACAAACTTCCCCTCTGTTCAGTTCTCATGTATTTTATCTGACAAATACCAGTAGCTAGATAGGAAATATTGGTTTCATTTGCATGTCTGGTAATTCCACTTCGGCAGGAATTTTTGGTACCCTGAATGACTGAACATAAGTAGGTTTCTTTTCAGTCATGCATATTCTTCTCATCAAATATGAAAAATAGTAGATGAAAAGTAAGACTTGAAAGATCGAGATTGAAAACTGACTTGACAGGTGTTGAGCTATAAAATTAGAAATTGATGTGGAAGGACTTTATAAACTTAAATAAAATGCATCCACATGTGTGCCCAAGTATGTGTATGTACATAAGTCCCCCAGAGATGTTAAGTAGACATGTTATATACTGAATTGTTCTTTGGTTCACAGCTACTGAGATCAGCATGGGAATCTGTCAGCATTAGGGTTCTGGTGAAATAGACATGTATGTACTTAGATTGAAACTTTTAGCAACTCATAAAATATGAATCCAGGTCCTTATTTTAAGGAGGGTAGACAGAAGGTTACTTAGAGCAGTTCCTTGAACACAGTCAGGTTCATCTGTTGTCAAAGTCTAGTCCTACTTATGTTGCCCCTGCTGCTGGTGAGCTCTGGTGTTTGAGGCGTGTTTGGAGCACTCCAAAATATCTTTGGTCAGGTTCTCCTGTGGCAGTACAAATTCAGCAGTTCTTTTCTAACTCAGAAGGAACAGCTGGCAAGTTAAAGCAAAGGGACTAGAAGATGTTAAGCCTGCTGTGGTGGCTGTGAATTGAGTTCAGTCTGTGTATTGGTGCACAACAGGGGAAAACAGTGCCTCAGTATACTGGAAGCTGTGATATACATTAATGAAATTCAGTCATAAGCTTGCAGCAATCCAGTAGTATTGATGAGCCTCAAAGTTTTTCAAATACTGCCGTGGACCTTTGTAATTCAGTTAAAATTTTGCATTTTTCCTGAATCTTGTGCCCAGTTGCAGTACTTTTGATTGGGACTCACACATAATGCTCATAATGTGCAGGCAGGGCTGTGCATAATAGTGACGTTTGCCATTTTCGATAGGCTGGCTCTGAACTAATTAATGACTTACTGTATTTCAGAATAACTTATTTAGAAATTTCTAATCTTGATTACATTGCTACTTAGATAGCTACCAAAACAGTCATCAAAATAGTGTTCTATAGACTCCACTCCTTCAGGTGTTTTATCTTTTAAATTGCTACACAAATAATTCTAGCCATTAAAAAAACAAACAAACAAAAAACATTGTAAACCAACAAAAGACAAAACCAAACAACACAACTATATTCATTTCAGTGTTTATTGTGGTGGACTACTATAGATAGCATTGTCTTCAATGGGATTATTCAAAACATTATAGTGTGTGTATACATACATGCATGCTTTTGTGAGTGTGCGTGTCTGTAGGGTTCTTCATCCTAACAGTTGGATAATCCAAAATCCCTTGTATGAGCTGTGCTTTCTTTCTTACAAAAGCAGTTCAAAATAGATTTGAGTCTGTTTATCAGAATATATTTTAACATATCTTTTAATCTGCTCTTAAGTGCATTAAAGTACCTTTTATATGATTAAAATAGTTTTACGATTCAAAGGTAATTACATAAGTATTTTACTTCATGTTTAAAAATATATATAACTTAATTATTTTTCAACAAATTATTTACCTGTAGGGTATCAGCATACCCTAAAGCATACCCTTTCTCTGCACAGTATTTTACTCTGTGAGCAGAAAATGAACATGTTGTCTTGTATAGTAAGGTTGATTAATATGGCTAAGTGAATAGATCATTTATATTTATTGTTCTCTTATCAAAACAGTAAACATATTTAAATTGAACATGCTGTGAAGTTCACATTCTCTTGGTACTTCCTAGTTAATTGTCAGGAGTATCACAGCAGTCTCATCTTCTGAGGAATGACCCTTACATTTATGGAAAGCAATAGGATTACTCTGAGATAAATAGTTACCCAATGTAAGGAAGATGAAGAGCTCTAAATTCTACATAAATTTGGTTAGATCATGGATGAGTCTTGAGAAGCTATAATGTGGCTAGGAGAAGGCAAAGACAGTCTCCTCATCCCCTTTCTGAATGCCCTGCAGGGAGACTGATCAGAATAGCTTTCTTCTGAGAAAAGGAACAGGGCACAAGGGCAGGGGTCTGTCTGCCTCTTACTGAGTCCCAGCCAGCTGCACAGAGAAGAGTATCCTGCAGCTCCGCAGACAGTGGCAAATTGCATCTGCCCCCACCATCACAGTCATGGCATTCTAGATAGGCTGATGTGATAAGTTCCCAGCCCAATGTGAGGAAAAAATTAAAAAAGAAAATCACTGCATTTAACAGGGAATCATTGCATTATTGCTAATGCCTTTGGGATTCAGTGTTACAACATTAATCATGTCTTTTGCTATTCATGTATCTGTACTGTGTAATTCCTCAGGAATGCCATTGTTTTTTTGGCATTAATTAATGTTGACTGTTTGTTACAAAGTATAACCATAGAAGGGCTGTAATTATTCTGCTTCAAAAATAGACCTCAGAGAATGGGACAGCTCTTTAAACTTTCATTCCAGCATGTGTAAAATCACCCTTTAAATTGAAAGCAATTCAGTGGTTGGGGATTCTATATAACTGAGTAGGATATGAAAGAAGCCTCATCCTGCTCCACTCCTGCTCTGAGAAGGTCCTATTCCAGTGAGAGGCAGTGAGCCTTTAATGAAACTACCTTGACTGATTCATCACACACTGCTGTCTAAAACTCATCCCCCTTGTTTACGCTTGTGGTTGCCTTTTACGCAAACACTCCTACAGGAAATGTTCAGGATGAGTATTCCAGCACCTGCCATGTAAAATAGGGACATTCCATTCTGCTCAGCAAAAAGAAAAATGAGTTGCAGATAGATGGAAACTCTGGGTGAAGGATGCAAGTTGAGAAGGTGCATGAGGCAGTCCACAGAAGAGTAGGAGAAGCGTTAGGAGATGCCAAAGAATTGTTGTACTTTACAAAATGTTAGCATAGAAATAGAGCCGGAAGAGGAAAATAGGCAGGTTAAAAAGACCCAAACAACCGTGTAAAACCTATGTGTTAGTACAAATTCAGGGTCTATTGGAGTTTGCAAGGCTCCATACTGTTTATTTGGTGACACAACTGAGTATATTTGTGGGCTTCCACTGAATTACTCTCTTTGGTATTAGGAACTCCTTTCACTGTAACAAAGGGCAACCTGCTTAAAAGGTTTTTCTTTCTTCATATTGTAGGCAGTGGAGGAAAATCATGAGCTTCATATAAGCAGCCAGTCATAAGTGTATGTTACCTTAGGGTGCGTGTTTTCTCTGAAGATATATTTCTCTTGGTGTTTTCCTTCAGGTTGCATTTACTGTATTCCCTTTTACCAAGACAAAACCTAGCATCCATACTTTACCATGGTGGTGGGTTAGCCTAGTCCAGCAGTCAGACTCCCATCCAGGCACTCACTGACTTCTTCCACTCAGCTACATGAAGTAGAGAGCAACAAGGAGCAAGAAAGCTCATGGGCTGAGATAAGAGAGGAAGATTGCTTACCAAGTACTGTCATGGGCAAAATAGATTTATCCTGGGGAAGATCAACTTAGTCTAATGCCATTCAAGGTAGAGATTTGCTAGTTCAAGTGGTGGACAAAAAAGGGGCAGATGTTCAGATAACACCCTCTTCCTGCTTTTTTTCCAGGCTATACATCACTTCTGACTCTCTCCAGCCCAAGCAGCATAGGAGGAGCTCCTCCCACCTGCTCCTTCCTCCTCACAGTTTGTGCCTGCTCTACCCTAGGTCATCTCCACAGGCTGCACTTCCCTCAGGACTATCTGCCTGCTCCACGAGCTGCAGTGCAGATAACTGCTCTACCGTGGACTACTTTCTCTTTCTCCTCTCACTTCTTTGCCTCCTCTCTCGCCTTGGTGTTTCCTGTGCAGTTTCTCACTCTTTTTGTTCTCTTCTCCTCTTTCCCTGCAGCCTTTCTGCCCTTGAATATATTTTCATGGAGGCACCACCGTCCTGATGGGCCCAGCCATGCGCTGCGGTGGGTCCGTCGGAGCCACCTGGAGCTGAGCGTGTCTGGCAGGGCACAACCCCTACTGTCCCCTGGCTGAGACCCCTGCAGTCCTGGCTGCTGCTGCCTGGGCACTGACACTGAAACCAGCTCCATCATTTCTTTTGTCTTTGAGTAGATACTTGAATGTTTTGGTTGGCAGCCATGCCATCTTCTTTTGGAGTAGGCAGGCAGAGTCCTCCAGAGAATCTGACAGGTCTTAAACAAGCAGTGAGTTGCTGCAGATAATTGACAGTTATTTTTGTTGGGAGTCAAGATAGTGAGTGACTCAGAGTGGTATTTGAAAGCCAATGGCTTGGAAGGGATTTATGGATCAGATGGTGGAGGAGGGTTAAGAGGGGTCAGTGAAGCATAGAATCAAGAGGGGATAGGACAAGGTGGAGACAAAAATGTCTAGGAAATCACGGCTTTCTGTTCCTACTGCCTGAGTTGGGAAATGTGAACCATGAATATTGCCTTTGGCAGAGGCAGCAGAAGCAGCTGCTCAGCCTAGCCCAAGCCCAGCCCAGCTGATGACAGAGGAAGAATATATTTCTGTATATTATTGAGACTCATGACATAATATGGTGTCGCTTGAAAAGGTCATCATAATTTGGTCCTGACATTCAGAGCTGATAAAGTCAGAAAATGTCAGACTGAGCAATCATTGTCAATATCTTATATGGTGGAACAAGCAAAGATGAAGCATTTCCATAACAAATTTTGCTCCTGTTTTCATTATGAAACTTTTACAAAATTAAAGATACATATTTTCCTCTAAAGAAAATGTACTTGTTCATTGCATCCCAAAATAGCTCAGTTTTCAGTTGAGTTACAGGTAAATGTTTTATATTTGCACATAGATGGCATTGAAAATGTAGCCTGAAAAAGAGAAAAAAATAGTAAAGCTGTGATTGTCTGAAGGTAATTGCAGTGGGATAATGTGTGCATGTATCTTCAACTCGAGCAACAGCCAACTGCCGTAGGTTTTGTGATACTAGAGCATGGCAGAAATCTCTCATCTGAAACAGCAGGCACATTCTGTGTCTTTATTTGCAAACCTACAGTATCCAAAGAACACTGATAGACATCAGTAGAGATCTGATCATGACTCATTTGAGCTTGTTCCTTCAATCTCTTACAGCATAAAGGTTCTTGTTTGTTGAATAGAATTGATTGTTTTTCAATTAACTTTTGAAATATGATTCTCTCTGTAATCCCAAAGTGTGTTATGCCTATCTACCACAGAAAATTTCTCAGGGAAAAGCAGACATGGAAAAAACTAATCCTTGAGGCACATGAGGACTCTCTTGCAGTTATTTCTAGAAGTTTGTAATTGAGATAATACTGGGTATTCGCCACTAATAAAAATGGATGCATTTCCGTTAGATGAGTGAAATTATCTTGATTTAATTAGGTAGTGATCTGGCTTGTGCATGTTTACAGCCGTTATCCAATTTGCTAGCAAAGGTTAGTATCTTCTGATGTTAGTTACAGTGTCAAAGAAAGCACAGAGCCCAGACCCTGGCTTATGTTTCTTGCAAGTGGCTGACGAAGTGAATGAAATCATTTTCCAAAAGCAAGGCCTAATTGTTTTTGACTAGGTTTACGTGCAGCACAAAATTCTAAGCTGCCGCATTTGTTATTCCGTATTTAAAGTTAATAATAATAAGCCTATGTTGTGATTTTGGCTTTGCTCTTCTTCTGACTTGCTGAGAGTTTAAAAACAGGGCAATAATGAATCACAAATAGCAGACAGTCTTTTTACATCCATGTGCCCTTCTTTACACACACATAACTTTGGGCTGTTCTTCCAGATAATTTTGAATTGAAATCTATTAATACCTATCATAGTAAGTACTAAGTGTAATCAACAGTCCAACCTGAATACTAGAAAACAGCTTATACAACCAACCCTTCATTTTCTGGAAGAGGAGATGTAGCACTTCTTTCCCTCCAGTTCTTCTTCTACTTACTAACACCTTTTAAATTTACACTTTCCCAGTACACTTTTTTGCAGCACATTTTATTTTTTGTATGTGAGGAGAACTTCTGTAAATGATATTTATCTTTTGAGTCCAGTGGGTAGACAGGAAGATATACCAATTTCCATTTTTAAATACTTTCTTTTTTTTACCCGTGGCTGGGAGAAGACTCTGAATTTAGAATCTGAAGACGTTGCTTGCAGCTTGAAATTAGCAGAGCAGAATTGTGTTTTGCTGACCTTGAGGAAGAAAGTTGAAACAAAACCAGCATCAGTAGTTGGAAAAAGTATTCTTGATATGTTTGGTAACTGCCTGAATTTACAGAGTTTAAAAAAACTCTGAGTTTACAGAGTTGACAAATGAATAGGATACATAAATGTCACCAAAAAGGGACTTACCAGGGTCTGCTGACTAATACTTCAGTTCTTTAAATCATTTTCTTATTTGATACTATGTCAACCTGGTATAAAAAGAAAAAACAGGCCCAAATTCAGTGAAACAACTAAGTTCATATTTAAAATAGCCATATGCCTAGATGTTGTGGGCATGTTCTTCACATCTGCAAGACTGATCCAGAGACTTCTGGGATTTGGTAAAAGTTAAAATGGCGCAGTGACCAGATATGACATATATTAATTCTACTGATGACTGAAACCTGCAGAGCTGTAGCCCAGGTTCTTACAAATTTCTGAACTGCAAAAAAAATTTTATAAATACTAGAGGATTCAATATACTTTGTGTATTTCTTTTAAAGGTCCAAACCATATTAAACCAGTTGTCAAAATTATCAGTTTCCATTTTTTTCTGGGGAAGCAAAGGAAATAAAAGGTATCAGCTAGCAGGAAATGGGGTTCTCAGTTCATCACCCTCCTTCAGAGGTGATAATAATTTAATACTGTCACAGCATCCATAATTTCATGGAAAAATCTCCGTCATTGGGACCTCCAAATAAAATCTGATTGCTTTATGAGCTGTCTGTATACAGAAATGGCCTGGTTTTATAAGACGTCAGGTGAGATCTTCCAAACTTAATATCTATATATTTTGTAATATGTTCTATATCAATGATCAGGAAACATTACAAAAAATAATAATTTTGTATTAAATTATTTAGCAGTATCTCTAAAACCTACCTTAAAAATGCATCCAACTTAACCAATATCATCAAGCTGAATGTTGGGAGCTATTTTTACACCCATGTTCAGATATTATTCCTTTCAGTAGTTGAATGTTTACTTGCAACATGCCTGAGTCGACAGAAGAACAAAAGCAACCAAACTCAAGTTATCCTTCTTCCTTTTTCATGCCATGCCCTTCTCCAAGATCCTTTTGGTTGCTAACAACAAGATTGGAGGACACTCTGCTGCATGGATTATGGACAGGGCATATGCCATCAGCATAGAGAGAACTGCAGTTTCATGAGCTCAATTCGGTTGCATGCAGAAAATAAACTTCTTTATCCGTTTTTTTTTCTTTCTTGTTGCAGCATCTTCTTGCAACTGCCTGTTCTGCAGATATGATTTTCAAGTTGACAGTATCCTTCTAATTTGGAATGCAGGGGATTTCTAGTATTTGGTTTTGAGTCTGCTGGTTCATTCTTTTCACATTACTAAGATTGTCAAAACATGAGTACAGATAAAATAGTTTCTTCAGCTGTGGAAATGTGGTGGAAAATTGTATCACTATAACAAAACAGAAGAATCAGAATTATGATTATTACACTGTTTTAGTGCTGAACTTTCATCTAAAGGTAGTTTCTGTCCTATTCAGTAAATTCTTTACAACAGGTTTTGCCAAGTGAATCTTTTCCCTCTATAACATTAAAGAAAATTAAATTTGTCATTTAAATAGTTTTTCTGTTTGAAACAGATCCTTGTGCCTGTTAAAATGAATGATAAAATTTCACTTCACCACGGCAGGACAGAGCATAAGCTAGTGAGAACGCAAAGTGGTGTGTGGTTTAAAGTTAAGAGCAAAAAACTACTATTTTTTGTACTTGGGCAGCATTCTTTTGAAGTTGTCCAGGGATTTAAAGACACACTTTTGCTATTTTTTTAAGTATATTGATTTATCTTTATACTACTGTTAATCAGCCTCAGGTAATTCAACTGGAAACCATACATTAACTTGATAAGGACATTGGTTCAATTCCATTCGTTCTAGCAGCATCCTGTCCATTTTATATTAATAGTTGGTTTTATCTCCTGTGCACATATTTAAGTCAATATTTATTGAATTAGTTTTTTCAGATTATGACAGAGGATTTACTTGTTTGCCTGCCACCTGGTCTTGATAACTGCATATTAACTGCATGATAACTGCATGGTTTCTTCTTTATATATAGGATATGATGCTTCAGCTGTTTCGGGGGCTGGATTTTCTCCATTCTCATCGTGTGGTGCATCGGGATCTGAAACCCCAAAATATCCTTGTGACCAGCAACGGGCAGATAAAGCTAGCTGACTTTGGCCTTGCCCGAATCTACAGTTTTCAGATGGCTCTTACCTCAGTGGTAAGTTTCTGAAGGCTTTTATTTTGATTTTATATACATAGCAGTGTGAGCCATGTCTACAACTGAAGTTACTTGTGTCTCTGAAAACAATTGCTTTCCAGCCAGGATTGAAGCTGTGGTGATTACATTGTACAAGTAATCAGTTACTGACTTCTGGCTCTAAATTAACTTGTGACTGATTACAGAGGGATAAGGAGGTGCTGGTTTTCTGAAACTCTCATCAGTCAAGCTTCTGTAGTGGTATTGACTTCCTTTGTGAATTAAGTCAAACAGGTGTGGTTAAAGTTTCTGAAGTATCCATTTTAAGATAAAGCTCCTGCTGAATCCCAGGTATTTTGCCTGAAAAGAAACACACAGATCCTTGTGAAAATGCCACACCACCATGCTCTGATTTTTCACCTCTGTGAACATCCATTCAGTGCTTCCTTCCATATGTTACTGAATGATTCCAAATAGGGTTGTGCTGGAGGAAGCTCAAGTAGACCTGGCAGCCGAAATCACAGCTGTTTCCCAAGCCAGCTGTTAAAGAGCACCCCCCGTATCACCAGATCTCCTGCCACTGCTGTCCCTCTCCCACCAGCTCTCCTGGTTGTCCTTGGTTCAGACATGATCTCACTTGCAGATTTAGCTCTCTCCTCCATTAATGCTGGAGAAACCCTGCCAGCTCCTTGCTTTTTGACCCCATTTCCACGCTTGCTGGCCCTACCCCTAGAATCAGCTGCTGTAGCTTGGCACAGCATCTCTGAAGCATATTGAGGAGTTGCCATGCTGTGTGCGTGTTGGGTGTCTTTGGGGTTTGTTGCCTGCTCATGATTTTTTGTTTCCTTTTTCCGTACTGAATATCCCAACTGCCATAACAGTAACTCTTAAAATAAAGAGAGAAAAGGCAGAACTGCTGAAAAGAGAAACTGAAAGGATCCACTTTGCATTTTACACCATACTGTAAAAATTAGCCCGGCTCATGTTGATAAGAAGCAATTAGTTCTTATTATTAGTTTGTGCAAGGGTCTTCCCATTGTCATGTGATGTAACTATGGACATCTGGCTTCTGAGTGAATGAAGGCACGAGGCAACAGAAAATGACATCATCTTGCTAAACATAGGGGAAGTATCCTTGTCACGTAAAACATATGTAAACTGTGTTTTAGGGCTAGTTTTTGTTGTTGTCTATAGGATGTAGTCTAATCCAAAGGTGAAAAAGTCTGGCTGCTGAGATCAGGGAAGATTGGTCATGTAACTCAAAACAGAAGAAAAGGAGAGAAAGGTTCTTCCCAAACTGCTCTTATTTTGTTTCCCAGCTACCAGTCAGTAGCAGCTTCAATGAGTGTTTCTGTTGATGCATAAAATCATTTAAGCTAAAACTGCAGAATGTTACAAGCTGTCCAGCAGGACATTTTTGAAAGTTTCTGCGTGAAATGAGAAAAAAATATCCGCAGAACTGAACAGGAGTTTTTCCATGTAGCCTTCTTTGGAGGGAAGTTTAAAACACCAAGAAATCTACCACAGCAAAAGAGAACATTGCCAGGATTGCTTTGTAAAGTATGTACATTTGCTCAGGTATCTAATACTTGTGTGCTAGAAATCACGTATTAAAACCTATAAGCTGGCACTCTTTGCTGTGACCTGGAGGTGTTCAGCCTAAGGGATTATCCACATGCCAGTTTGTACGGTGATCAGATAAGCATCCAAGTGTCATTGCAGCTAAGCTAAAGAGTATTAAAACAGTTGAATTATTCTGTGGTCAAGGATAAATCAAGTATATGGGCATAGACATAAGTAATGGCTTTCACACCTAAAATTTAGTGCGTCATGTTTTTCTTATTTAAAAAAAAAAACAACAAAACCAGCTATGACTATGGCATTTTTAAGCTAAAAAACGAATAGTTTAAAAGTTAAATAAAAAGTTAATAAATTATTTAAAAGAGTTTTCAGCTTCTTCAAAATAAACTTGTGTCTGGGTATGTACGAAACTTTAGGGGTGTGTTGTTTAGGATGTGATAAATGTGATATGATTTTTAATGTCAGTCTTCACTGCTCCTGCAAACTGATTGCGGGTTAGAAACTTCTAATAATGTATTTTAGCTATCAGTTTTCCTTTTCTGATTTTAACTTCTACCTTTGGGTAGCTACTTAGATGTGGAAGTGCTGCTTTTCTTTTACTTTCATTGAAACTTAGTACAGGAAACACAGTTAAACAAAACAGCTCCAAAATTCGGGTTTTTAAACATAAAGACATTCTTGACTTTACGATCCCAAAAATAGTCTAAATTGCAGTTATTCACCAGGCAGTGAGTAAACTTTCATGGACTTCAGCAAGACCAGCTTGTTTTGAAGTGTTTGCAGAAAAAAAGTGTCGCATTATAAAATACAGAATATATCTATATATATGTCAATTAATAAAAGTCACAGCTTGCGAAGATTTGCTTTGGATAGTGATAGTGCAGACGGCCCAGTGATAAAAGACTATCATTGTGGTCAATACAAGGGCTCTGCAGCGTTTCCTTCAGAGGAGAAGCTTACTGCAAGATAAACTACAAGAATCATCTTTTGGAGTTTCAGACCATTCCCAAGATGCATCGTCATTCATCGCTCACAAAGAAACTCTTCAGATGGGACAAAAAGAGCTTGCCATGCAAGTAGCCCAGTAAAAACTGATCCAGCCCAAGTGCTGTGGGTGCTGCAAATGGTAACTTCAAAGCAGTCTCTCTCTAACAGCCGGTTATTTACACAATGCTGAAGCATATTTCTGGCAGACCGGTAGTCCAGGCATATTGCCTGGACTTCACTTAAAGAAACCTCTTGATATTTCTGTCAGTGAATGAATGAATAAAAGATTCAAACTAAGGTTACGCAGGCTGGGGGGGCAGGGTGGAGATCACTGCTCCCAGCTGTGTTCAGACTGAGACCTGATATGGGTCTGAAATAACAGCACTAGAAAGAATGAGGTTGGGCGGGAGTGTCTGAGATGGTGGATAATAAGGCATGCTTTTGGTTTTGTGCAAAGTTAGACTCTTTTCCAAGTGTTGGTCTTGGCCCTTGGGGAAATTTTGAATGGGCTTTGTGATAACAGAGAAGCTCCGTAGGACAGAGGAAGTAGATTGATGTCACTGTAATTTTAGAGTTAGATAGCAAAAGCTAATGAACTGTCACATCTTTCCTGGTGCAGAAAAATAGGCACTCAGTTCTGACTTTCTCTGGGTGTCTGGAAAATCTGAAGTTGTATCATCAAAAAGTAATAATCCATTTATCTACTTCGTACGACTCTTGACTGCATTAAAAAAAGGAAATGGAGTTTAATCATGGCATACAAGAATGTTAAATGAGATAAGTGCATGCAGTTGTGATCAGAGCACCTAGGTGGAGCTGAGGCTATCCAACTCTTAAAACCTGGCCTGCATCAGGATCTTGAGTCAAACTGGCAAAATATTAGTGTTTGTAACACTTATAATACTTTCTTTGAAAATATGTGTGCTTTACCTTAGATGTCAGCACTACTGAGGTTTTTTTTTCCCCTCATGAAATGCCAGAAAAAATGGTTTATGTCTTCCTTTTTAAAAAAACCCACTTGTTTTCAGATTTACCCAACACAAAAAGGAAAATACATCACATTCTCTGCCGATGCTGTATGTTGTTGAGTACTAGACCCAACTAAATAGATTTTCTGAAAATAGAGGACACAAAATATTCTGCAGTTACTTTCAGTAAATCATTTTAGATTATGCTAGCATATTATTTGAGTATTTCTTCAGGATAAAAACTTTCCATCCATTTCTGGCAGTCACTTCAGCACAAATGGTTTACATGTCACATCATGCAAGAATTTGGATTTCATTTTGTTGATGTAGTAGCGAGGGAGCATAAAATAATTTTCACTAGCAGGGCTTTCCTTGTAAAAAAAAAAAAAGTGTAAGTTGGTTACAGCAACAAAAACAACACCACAAAATGACAGAAAAAACTCTCTTCCAAAGAGGAATGAGTACTTCTCTATTTCCTGCCCATTGTTGCACTGTCATTTTCCAGTACATGCTCCCTGTTAGTAAATAACATGTAAACACTTGTGGGAGGCATTATGGTTGATGAGAACCCAGACAAAGAAATTTTTTTGTTTTGCCTTGGTTTTTGTCATTTTTTTCCACTTTTTTGTGGCCACCTCTTCCAAGTCTCTTGCAGTGCAGCTTTAACCTGAGATCCATTGAGGATCCCTAAATGGACCTGATTCAGCACAGTTACCATCAGACATTAGAGGAAACGTATGGAAATTAAGCAATCACCTGCCACTGGTTAAACTAAGTGTTAAAGAGTGTCCTGATGAAATCAGTACAGTGATACTTGATTTTATCTCATGCATGATTTTAAGATCATGATTCTTCCCCCTGTGACAGGTGGAAGTTGCACTGTTTTGGTGTGCCCTTCACTGTTGTGAGGAAGCACGTCACCCGAGATCTGGGCCCTCATCTCCATTTCTTTCATTATGCTCCATTTGTTCAGTCCACCCAAATGTCCCTGAAAAGGAAAATGAGGCACAGACAGACATCCAGTGGATCAAAACATGTGGGTTTGAGCTTGTCAGTGCTGCTGCTGAGAGTTTGTGGCTATTTAGAAGTGCAGTAAGATCAAAATTGTTGTCTTATTTAAGGAAAATCTGTCTTCCCTACTAATACACAATTCTGCATAAAAAGTCCACGCGTCTGGCTTTGTGAAAAAATTAGTGAATTTTTCTGATATTTTAACATCTGGTGGGATCTTTATTGCATCCTCCCAACACCCTCTAGGAAGGTTATTTCCATCACATAAAATGAGTCATTTATCTCTGGAGTCATCTTAAGAACAAAAATCATTATCAACACATTGACTGTAAGGCCTGCAGATGACTAAAAACAAGATATATTTGTGATGACTTGACTCAGATGAGATCAGATTTATATGAAGACCAGATTTATGTGAAAATGATGATGATAAAACAGATCATTCAATGTCTTAATATTAATCAAAGGGCAGGATGGAAATACACATTAACAAAATTAGGAAATTAGAAGTTTCTTATTCATCTACATTATAATCATATAAGATAATTTTCAAAACCAACTTAATTTTTGTTGCCCATCATAAGGACCTTTACATTTTTAAGGCTTGTCTGAAAGAGTTGTACTGGCTACCCTCAAAGAGACAGAGGATTTATGACAAGGTTTTTATTTCTAGAGACATGTTCTAGAAATAATCTACAGGTGTTGTTTCATAGCATAAGTAGATGCAACATTTTTTCTGCTGCTGAAAGGGTGGCCCTGCTTTTGACTGCACACTTCCATCACTTCCCTTTCTTTGGCATTATTGGTTGCTCCCTTGCAGTCTGACTGAAAATGAAGCCTGTATAAAGTAGTTACTAATTTTCAGGTGGCTTAGTAGATGCAAATCGCTGCGTGGCCACATGACTGGAAGCACTGACACGTGGGGGTGGGTGAGCAGGAAGATGGGGTCATCCACTCCCTAGACACCACCATCTTAGATTTGTTGGAGTCAGTTATGAAACCACATCTGAGGTGCTCAGCTGACACCTTGAATAAGTAAAGTAACTCAAAGGCAGAAATGTTTTCCAAAGCCTCGCAGCTCATGCTGTTTTACACTGTTCTGAAGCTGTTAGATGAACCAGTCAGCTGGTTCATTTAAGGCTATTACTGTATCTGACTGTAACAAAACTTCTAAGGGCATCTGTATCAGTGTTTGAAGTATTTCTTACCCCCACGGTGCCAAGACCTGCATTCAGCACTCAGTGCTGTTCCTCTGCAGCTGATGCCAGGACTCACCCTTGAGACCTGTCAGGAATGCAGGGAATGCAGCCCTCTGCTCTGATTCAGACCCAGGTTTATCATGAACCATAAAAAGCCTATCTTTTAATCTTTCAAAGAAAGTAAATTATTTCACAGTAAACAAGCAAATTGGCTTCACATGAGAATATTTTCTTTGCCCTTTTCCAGAAAACCCCTTTCCAGAGCTGCAGGCATTAGAATATATGATATGTGAGGACAGAGGTTGTCCACACTGCGCTGAGCATATTTTGCAGCCGTGCAGCTGCACCAGTGCAAGCCTGCAGAATAAATTTACCTCATCCTGGTGAAAAAAAAAAAAAAAAGGAAAAGAAGTGCAACTTTGAGCACAGCTTATATCAGAACAAAGGAAGTTTCAGCTGGGCTGGTCCAAAGGTTGACTGTGTGCTCTATCAAAGAGTAATGTTTAAGAGAGGATGCTTAGGAGGGAGAGAAGAAACAGCTTTCAGCAATCAGAAATGTAGCAATTTCCAGTGCTGGAGCTTGTACCTAAGATCATTGTCTATAAAGATTACTGAAGTACCCATCTTTCATAAGCTAATTTCCTTACTTTTTGAACCATTTCTACTCTGGGCTACAGTTAACTTTGGCACAGTGAGAAAATCTTTTTATTTTGT
>VXBQ01008662.1:185063-262369 GCA_013400175.1 Phainopepla nitens | reverse complement strand
TTTTTATTTTGTTTTAAATCTGGTGCCTGATATTACTTAGCTTACTCTTAATTCTGCTTTTGTGAGCATTGCCTTTTCACCTCAGGGTGAAATTTGGTGTTATTTTGCAACAGCACAGTTCCATTGGTGCAGGAAAAATGTACTCAGTGGAAATAGGCCTTCACATGTTGATGTGAAGATAAAATGGCATGTTGTTTTTTCTCCTCTTCTCTTCTCTTCTCTTCTCTTCTCTTCTCTTCTCTTCTCTTCTCTTCTCTTCTCTTCTCTCACTTAATAAGATGCAGTAGAGGTTAGTAATGGTACAGTACTGCGTTAGGGGTTTCAAAGAAATATCTGGGGAACAGACTGTATCATGTAGAAGTGAGTTTATAAGGAACAGGCTGTGGTTAGTCTGCTAAAAAATTGGGGCAGAGGTTGTAAAAGGGAGAAAATTACTTCTGTGTATTTTCTCTGTATTATAAAAGACCATCCTGCATTTGTGTGACCATACTTCTGTCTCCTGTTTTCAGATGTAAAAATACGTGTTGCATTTCCCCCACCCAGTGAGTTACATCTTCTTTGTACTGTTTTTCTGTTGATTTAAGTGACTCTGTTTTTACATCTACTCCCAGAGATAATTGAGTGGGTTGGATTGTAAAAACAATTTGATTATTTGACAAGGTCTCTCCCTGTGTATTTACAAAACTGTTCCCACATAATTTCAAACCATCCTGAAACACTGAAATACACCCTCAGGTTATGCTCTTATCAGAGCACATAGAATAAGCAGGCATGGGCCTGTTTGGTACTTGAATGTGAGACATCCAAAGAAAGAGGAGCAGACCAAATAGCATACTGTCCTTGGAGCTCCTGCTGCTCCAGAGTGGAGGCAGGTGTCTGTACAGTGCTGACAGAAATGCTCTTAGGGCTTAATGTGTAATAAAAATGTTGGCACTTTTTTTGCAGTGGCAGGGAAGTTACTGTAAATGTTCTCTTCACACTGGCTGAAGTCCTGCTGTAGAAGGCATTTCTAATTGAGAATTCCCTTGTACAGGTACAGCCCAGGAAATTCCTCTTAGCCTAACAATATTTAGTACTTGTTCAGCATTGCTGGTGTGGAATTCTTGAGCTCAGAAGGAGAAGAGCTGAGAAATCATCTAGTCCAGTGAAACAAGTAAGATTGTTCTCTGTTGCATTTCTAATGTTTTGCCCATAACATTAATGTGCCCAGAAATAGGGTTTCCATCACTTCCCAAGGGAGCGTTCCCAAACCTGTATATAATCACTTTCAGAAAGTTTCTTTGATGTCCAGCCTTCAATGTCCCATTCTTAATTTAAATCCATTATATTCCTTGTTATTGTGTGCTAAATGGTGGCAGATGACCAGTGCCTTGTAGTTCCATTAAAAAGGTCACTTACCTATATTTATAATACATTCATCATTGCAAAATGTGGTAAGATAAATCATTTGATAAATAGTGGAAGTATCTTGGCCTTAGATTTTCCAGACTTCGGTAAACTATAGGGCAACAAAGAATTCAACTAGATTTCTTTAGATTTCTGATTTTCAGCATTTCAGTGGATAAATCCAGAGGAAGATATGTTACACTAAAAGTTTTACTGAGCTACAAGATTAATTCCTCTGTTTTGGGACCTTACAAATAGCTTAGTAGCAAGCTGCAGAGATCACATATGGACTATGAGTTATCATTCAGATGCATGAAAAGAACATATGAAAATATAGACCGTTACCTGTAGGATAATTTATAATAAATAATAAAATACTGATGCCACAACACACATTAGCTGATCAAACCTTATCTCAAATCCTGTTAGCTGCTCAGTTTCTCTGTGGCTGAGATATGTTTTTGGACAGGAACAGTCTTGAGGAAGGACAGATTTCTGCATAACAGTCAGAGAACAAAGGACACTCTTTCTGTGAGGCAAGAAGAATCTGAATTACTTTAACAAAATGAATCAAAACAGTAATTGCCTAAAAACATCATCAAGGACACAGATAGGGAGAACACGTTAAAAAACCAGTGATGGCATGAGAACTAGTTAGTTTAAAGTAACTTACATAACTTCAAATAACTCAGATAACTTCTGTCAGGGTGTTAGAAAACAAGTAGTGAGATTCTGAAACATCCTACAATAGGGCCACTACAGGCAAGAAATATAAATAACTTTGAGAGGGAGCATGGCGAATTTCTGTGATGCAAGTTGGCGAAATTTGATAACTGTAGTAGTCTGTTCCAGTTCCATGTCTCTCTATTTGCCCCTTCAAGATTTGATGTGCGTTATATAGTCAGCTTTTTCAGAAATGCAATTCATGAGCTCCTCTCGTCATGGAAAAAGCTGTCAGCAGGCCAGAGGGATTGGCATGAATGTCAAAGCCAAATTCATTTTCCATAGAAAGAAATCATGAAGCTTTATTAAGATGAGACAGAGCAAGTAATGGAGATGGTCTTCAAAACCAAAGGAGGCTTCAGTTTAGAGAAGGGTTGTGAAAGAACAAAAAATAAAAATGAGATGTAAAAGAGAGATCGTTCACTAAAGAAGCAAAAGTACAGCCTGAAAGTTTCACAGGTAGGGATGAAAGATGATCTGAAAGCAAGAACTGAATCCTCGTTGGGACAGCAAGTTGAAAAAATCAAGATGGAGTGGGAAATCTGGTTGCAATGTTCCCCATCTGGAAATGGGATGAATCTGGCAAGTCACATCAATAAATGACCACCAACCTGGTCAGACCTTCCATGAAACAGAGGATGCCAGAAAAGCTTGGATAAACTTGGAAGTCGTTACTAAAAATAACCTTCAAAAAGGACTTGAGCAGAAAAATCAGCACAAGCGAATAAGAAGGAACATAGACTACTGTGGAAGTAAAGTAAACACCTGGACCTGAAACCCATCAGGAGACTATTTATAATTTTGTTACTTTTTGTACATCCTGTAGAGTTATGTTTTCCCAGCTCAAATAATAGAAATGCCTGCTGAAAATCCCAGGGAAGCTTATTTCAACATTGTACACTATATGTATGATGAGGAAAAGGACCAGAAAGGAGGTTTCTGGTGACCTTTCTAAGTAGCCCAGCACTGTCAGTGCTTCAGAATTTATACTTGGCCTCAACTGCTCAGGTCCACTATAAGACCATGATATGATATGTCAAGGACAGCCATCAATCCAAGCAAGATTGGATACTGAAAGCTTCAGAGAGGAAGAACAGAGAGACACCCGAGGACAGTTGCATTCTTACAACACACAGATAACCACAGAGGTTGACAGTGATGGGGTTTTTGTAATCAAGGTAAAGCAAACCAAAAGGGCTCTGGGGATCTGTATGATTTGCCATGGAGATGGAATATTTTCTTATTGAGAGGAATCAGGAGATGATACAGTTATAACAGAATCTGCTTCTCTGAAACTGCAGAACAATTCTCTGTTTAAAAGACAATGGAAAAAGAGATTCTGATCAGATAAACTACGTTTGTTTGTAAGTAGTAAAGATACTATGGTTTATAAAACAAGAAAAAGTCACGTAAGTGCCAAGATTAAGAACTAATTCAGTTAAATAGAAGTGTCATGAAAGAGGATTGTAGAATGCTTTTCAAAAGTACAAAACCAGCCAGGACATCTTAGTATATATCAAAAACTCCCAGTATAGTTCAGTAAGTTGCACCTGACTGGGAGCCAGACTTTGGAGGTACAAGCAAGGGCTTGAGATTTTGTTTAGGTCTGTCAGAGGAGTAGCAGTAGTTAAAATTGGTGTAATAAAATGTACAGCTGGTTCTGTGAAATATGCAGAACTGTCACAGATTAATTACTGAATGAGACATGCTAAAAAATTAAGCAGGAGATTTGAAAATAAAACTTATGAGGATTCTAAAATGCACAAAATTGTTGTCTGCTGCAAAAGTCTGTAGAATTCAGGTGTGAGTCAGAACAGCTAAAGGAACAGATAAATTAACCATTGCATTGGATTTTGCTATTTCTGTAATGATTGCAAAGAAAACTTGTTCTACAGATACAGTGTATGAAAATACCCATTAAAGTTGTGATCAGCATGGAAGAGCTGATCTGTGGATAACTTGTTTGCAGTCAGCAAGTTGTTCTGCTCTCCAGGGCAACTATCGTAATGACATCGGCATCTTGGTAGTAGCTTTCCAGTAAAGAAGAAAAAATAATTAAAAAATGGAATGACTACATACTATTTGAAGACTCAGTATATTTTTTACTTTTTAAAGCTGAAAGTGATTTGAAACAGGATCAGAGTTTTCATCATTTACTGGGCCTGAGTGACAAAGAACAGATGATAAAAAACCAAAACAAACTAGCATTAAGAAACACGAGCAGTTAATCTGCTAAGCACAGAAACAGGAGAAAACTGATGCAAAAAAAAAAAAAAAAGGAGAGAAAACAACCACCTGCAAGTTCATGCTGATTGAGTTCTGAGGTCATGTTGTGGATTTAAATGAGGAATAACAAGAGTAGCGACTTTCTGCTTAGGAAGCAGGAGATATTTTTTGATTTAACAATGATATAGGTTGTACCATGTGGGCCCCATGCAAGATTGTAACCATGGAAACCTGCCATGTAAACAGCTAGTTCATTGTTCACCGGCAGGAAAGAAGAAATAAGTTTTGAAGAATTATGTAGAGAAAGAGATGTGCTTGCAGCTAGCTCTTGGGTTTTACCCTTAGCTATGATTCAGAAATGACCACACCATATTTTTTATGGCTATTATCATTCAAAATTAATAACCTTATCTTAAAATAATTGTTTATTACAGTGAATAAATAGTACCATTAATGCTGTACTACTTGCTTTTCACCTTAACTGTTGTAAGTATATAGTGTCAGGCAAGTGCGAAGGATGGGGAAAAAGGTACATTATCAAGAAAACTTAGGAGGCAATTCAGAACAAGAGTTCTTTAGCTGGAACAGGAACAGCTGAGTAACTGGTGGAAAAAAGACAGTCCACAGTATTTCTTTCTCCTGTACTGCATGGATTCTTCTGCTATACTAAGGGTAAATGTCCTGGGTTCAGAAGAAACATTTTCAGCAGCATTATTCCTAGCACAAAGGATCTGAAAAAGCATGTATTCTGTTATGCGGAACTGGAGGAAAAATGCTTGGTGGACAGTGAAATGCTTCCAAAAGAGGTCTTATACTTTGCACACACAATCTGTGACTGAGGGAGTTTCCGCTGAAGACAAGAAACTTGCGGCTCTACAGAGCTGTCAGCTCCACAGCCACTCACCTGTACTGGACATTACATTTATTTATGCATTTCAACATTGCAAAACGATTTGGGCTGAAAAGTTGCATAAGTTAACAAGAGTCAGAGTTTTTAATTTTCAGTGTTGGAAATAGTTCTTATGCGTTCTTCTCCCTTCACCTATCACTTCTTAAAACCCTTTCAGAACTGTTTCTGTTCATACTGCATAGAAATCCTAGAGCTTACAGTTCCATGCAAGTATTGGCTTTGGATTAACAAGTTTGGATGATGATCGTATGTTACGCCACTCAACAAAATCCAGACATTTAAAGTTGCGTAAATCTCTACAGTATCTTCCCTGTCATTTGTATGAGAGAAAGTTTGAGGACAGAACAGATTGAGCACCTTGGTGAAGTTCTGATTGCAAGTGCAACATTAGGTGGAAACATGAAAAATATATTGGCAAAAAAAATACATCCTCCAAAGATATTTATGTTCTCTTTTCATGTAGTTTACAGAAGATTGGATGTTTATGGCTTATCCACTGGGGCAGCTGGAATGATCCTCTCCTCTAGGAGAAGCTTCCAGACAAGAGCATTATGATACATGAGCTGAAAAGTTTTTTGGCATGTGGAATTTAAAATGATCTTTGGATAATGCAGTGATGATAGCAGATGGTATTAGTCTGGAAGTTAAAGACAAGATACAGCTACAAGGAGTGTAGAGAAACATCAGGTGATACCTACAGGTATCAGTGAAAGAAAGATTCAGCTGTGCTTGCTAAACTGTTCGCATTTTTGGACTGGGAAATCCCTTCTTAACCTAGAGGAAGAATTTTATTCGGTGGAGGGCATGGAGAAAGTGGAAAACAAGTGCAGAATATGTACTCCATGGTTGTACAGCCACCGAGTAGCTTCCCAAAAGGCAGATCCAACTTGCTACTGTATCACTGAGAGCCACAGTGAAGCACACAGCTGCTGATGTGTTGGGACCTCAGAGCAGGGAAGCCCGTCAGGCAATGCTAGATGGTAGCAGATTGCAGGTTTTTGAGACGGCTGAAGGTACACAAAGCAAGGAACCAAGAGGCCTGACAGTAGCAGACACTGTAATGAGTTCATTCTTCACTAGTTACAGGATCCCAGGCAGGTTGCACACAAACATAAGGGAAAACTTGTGTCCAGAATCTGCAGGTTTGAAGCTTTTGATACAAAACAAGAGTTTAGCTGTGTAGACCAGCACAAAAGGGACTGGAGTCAGCATCTAATATTCGTTCTGATAGCTTATAGAAGTTGAACCTGTAGTGTGCCTCCGCATTTCATTTTGTCTAGGTATGAGCTAGTAATTTACATTTACATCATGTACACTGCATGGATCTGCAGGGACCATGATCTGCCTTACAGGAATCAGATGTTGAGCTTTCCTCTTTCCGAGGAAAAATTGATGAGAGGAGCAATGGGAAGCAATGCACAAATGCAGACACTAACATCACAGACATCAACCAGAACATATACAGCAAAATGCTGAGAAATATGAGAGTTTCTGGGTGGACTACTTGGAGTAAGTCCTAGAGGGAAACCATATCCTCTTGTTTGATTGTTTCAGGAAGACAGGACTTCCTACACCTTTTTTATGGAATAAAACAAATGCATGACTTCTACCATCATTTCACATCTTCTTGCCCCTCCTTACCTATCCTGTAAAAACTAATAAATTCCCTCTTTTAGTTAAATTTTCAAGCAAAAAATACTGTCAGTTAATACAGGCTGAGGATGTTGTGTCTTTGAAAAACAGGGAAAGTTTTGTATATGTATACATTGTGAAAAGACATATAGGAGAGGTTTTGAATTTGTTTTTGATAGGTCATGGGGAGAGGGGTGTGTGTATTTAAAGTGCAATGTTGGAATCAAATTATAAGTGAGCACACTTCCCTTTACTATGTTTTTAAATACCTTCAGTGTGGCTATTGAGTTCATTTCTTCTAATTTTCTGTAAGAATAATATCTACTTCTTATGTCCGTATGAGGCAGAGCAGTTTTGGCTACCTTGCAAGTGTATTACTGATAACTTCAAAGAATGTGTTCCAGCACTGGTGTGGTAATTTCATTGACAGTACATATCAGGAAAAAAAGATGCAGATGATGCCTTTTAACCCCATTTTATTTATATGTACATCTTTACACACGATTCTTCAAAGTTCTGCTTCGTACTGTATTTGCAAGGACAGAAACAATCAATTCTTAAAATGCAAAAGAAGATTACCGGAAAATTTGAAAATCTTGCTGTGAAGTTTAGTATGCTGGGTTGATCTGGGAGCCATGATACATTAAGAAAAAACACATCTCAAGACATGCTCACTATGTCATCTAAAGAGAGAAGATCAGAGGTAGATAAGTATCTTCTTAATGTAATGATGTTTTCCTTAATTTTGTTTACATATTTATATTCTTGCTCCATAAAATAACAACCAGTTCAGAAGCATAGCTTAAAAGTTGAAAATGCTTTACTGGTTTTAATTTTCTTATGGTTATTGCAGTAGTTTATAATAGCCACATACTTCAGCTGATGTAAATCAGCAAGGCTTCAATGAATTAAGCCGATTTATAAGGCAAAGAAGAAGGCCTGTCTTTAAATTGACAGTGACTTTTGCATTTGGTTTGGTTTTTTAAATTTTTTTTTTTAATTTTTACTTAAATGTCTTTTAGGTTCTTTTACTGTCTGATGGTGCTCAGACAGTACGCTTTGAAATGAGTAAAACTATTTAAGTTAATAAAAGCACATCTGGCATTGTAGATTGATAGATATAAATTATTTGGGATGCTGAAGACATCGTGCACCTTATGTAATGTAATCACTAGAAGAATTCAGTAAGGAGGGGCATGTGCGTGGTATCAGTTCTTGTGGGAAAATATGCTTCATTGACTTACTGGCACTGTTCTGGAATGTGGCATTTAAAAGTACCTTTTTACAGTGGGAAAGAATTTGGTCAAGAATAAACAGTCTGACCTTGCTAAATGGACCAAAGTCGCTGCATAACCTAGTTTCAGAAAACTAGTTTTCACCAGTCTGTGAAAAAAAATCAGTTTATGAAAAATGCAACTAGATTTTCTTGAGAAAAGATTGCATTGATTGAACAGAATGGGCGAAATCCCCCCCGTTTTTCCAATATGGACTTCCCTGATTTGTTGGAAGTTGGCTTTTAGGTTTAAACATGGTTTGAACTGTGATTTCAGAGGACATTAAAAGCACTTTACATTGTAAAGTGTCACACAATGTAGCCAGATGAATTCAGGTCATTTAGGGCATAAGTGAATAATTTTCAACAGAAATCAAGACCATTTGTATTACTATCACTATCTGAAAATGTAAAAACTTGAGTTTGTAGGAAAACTGTATTTGTGCTATGAACTAAGTCTTAAACACAAAGCTTGGTATTTGCAGATCCACTAATTTGACTACCAAGGACCTTTTGATACAAATGAAGAAGAAAATGATGCCATTTTGGTTTTAGCTTCAAATTTTGCTAATGGGAAACTGACATGGTAAACCTGTACAATAATACTGAATCTCCATGCTCTGAAATCCTAGCTTCCATGCAGTTGATGGAAAACATCCTTTTAACTTCACTGTGGCCAGAATCTCATTCCAGGTTTTCATATTCTGTTTGAAAAATACAAACACATTCTGTGAACAAATATTCAAGCTGCTTTGGAGGAGTGGAGTATACAAAGAACAGCAAGGATTGTGGGAAATGGTATTGATATTAGTGCCTATCCAGTCCATGGTTTTGGCCACAGAATTCTCATTAGTACTTTGTAGAACACAATCCCCTTTTTCTTTTTGACACGACAGTGACAAGTTAACATATTAAAACTCTTAAGGCCTGGCCAATGATCCATTTTTTTAATGCAAAAGAGATTGAAAAATCTTACGATGGCTCAAGAATATGAAATAACATTGGAACAATTGTTGAATTGTACTTTTGAGTGCATCATTTAAAACTGTAGTAGCCAGTTGAGAATTATTGCTGCATAAAAATGAATATGTATCCATAACTTCAGTTATCAGCAAAACTACTGAGAGCTGTAATTCCGTGCTATAAAATGAAATTTGATGCAAGCAGTAATAGATGCAAATGTTAAAAAGTAGTTTACGTAAAACAAGTGAATTTAAGAAGAAAAATACATTTGCATCAGATAAATTCAGATTAAAAATTAGAAGGGGTGTACATTAGGTTTTGACAAGTTTGATTAAAGAATCTGTATTAAACCAGAAAAGAAGAAAGCTTGTCTCAATGTAAGCACTGTTTTCAGTTTTTATAGTCAATGTAAACATCTTCTGAAGTTAGCCTGCGTTTCCTGAAGTCTGTCTCGCTCGACTTTGTGTTTACAACATCAGCTATATATTTACCCTGCAGAGATTTTTGGAGGCCCTCAAGGGGGTGGAGTTCCCACCCTGCTGTGAGGAGGCTCTGTGCATTTTCTACGTATAGTCACATGTGGCATCGCCTCCTGCACTGCTTCAGTATTGAACCATGCAGTTCTGAAAATGGAAGTCATAGACAGCTGGATATGTGCACAGATTATCCCCTTCTGTAGTTTTGGACATTAACTCACAGAAAAGCAAGGGCAGAAACAACAGCTGTTCTTAGAATTTACAAGCAGTGCTAGATACTTTCATCCCCTAACTTTGATTTTTCTTTTTTTGTTTTTTCTTTTTTTTTTTCTTTATGCATACATGCTCTTTTTTCCCCTCTCTTCTCAGTGCTGTTTGTCATCCAGATCAGTCTGATAACTCTGGCCCTCACCTTTTTAAAGAAATTCGATTCTTGAGAATTGACTCACTGAGAAAGGATTAAGGAGCTATTTTTTACCCTTGTCTATGTCATTAGTGTGCAGCATAGTGTGCAAAGACCAGGTTGTCTGAGAGGGGAACTGCTGTGCTGATGTAGAACTTATTTTCCTGCAGCTGATACACTGAAACTGCAATCTGACCCTCTCTCTATTATCAAGTAAAATGCATAAATCCTTCCAAAACTCCTAGATTCTTACTAAACTGAGGAGGCTATTAGACTGACTAGAAATAAAAATGTTCATGATAAGTGGATGCTAATTCTTCTTTATATTGAGTAACCTGTATCACTCTGTGTACTGTTAGCCTTCATGCAGGGTACTAACTAGTAATTTTTTCTTATTATTTTTCATGCCAAGGGATGAAATAATTCTCTTAATAAAAGGACTGTTAATATTTTCCTGTATCATAGGCAGTCAAAAATGTAGAAAAAACCTGAGGCTTTCTAAGTCATTAAAAATCAAAGAGTTTTTGTTTTCCTCTCTGCCTTCAGTAGCTTCACAAGCGGTGATAATAGGCTACAGTACAAGATAACAGAATTAAACAATTGAAGGTATTTTATACTTTATCTTGAAGAACAGCTAAAAGGGAAGGGATAGAACCATATATTTTGTGTTTCTTATGCATTGAAATAGGCTCTCTGATCACTTGCTGCTTTCTTTGAAGTAAGTCAAGATTTTTATACAGTCGATATTCAGGTCTTAGTTTTCTTTTTCCATGTTGCTAGTCAAATCATGACAGAGGAGCTTTCACCTTGTACCTTGAGAAGATGCCCACATTAGATTTTCTTTTGGTGCTCTGCTCTGCACTGGTGCAACCTCACTTTGAGTCCTGTATGCAGTTTTGGACAGCACAATATAAAAAAGACACTAAGCTATTAAAGAGAGCGTCAGGGGTGATGAAGGGTCCGGAGGGACAATTTTATGAGAAGTGACTGAGGTCACTTGGTCTGTTCATCCTGGTGGAGACTGAGTCTTGAGACCTCATTGTGGTCTTCATCATCCTCACGAGGGGAAGCAGAGGGGCAGGTTCTGGTGTAGATCTCCCTCTTGATACGAATGACAGAACTCAAGGAAATGGCATAAAACTGAGTCAGGAGAGATTTAGGCTGGATATTAGGAAAATGGTTTACTCCCAGAGGATGGTTGAGCACTGGATCAGGCTCCCCAGGGATGTGGTCAAAGCACCAAGCTTGACAGAGTTCAACAAGGATTTGCACAATGCTCTTAGGCACATGCTGTTACTCTTGGGGTGTCCTGCACAGACCCAGAAGCTTGACTCTATGATCCTGATGGGTCCCTTCCAACTGGGCATATTCTATAATTCTGTGATAAACATGAATAGCTGCATTGACAGTAGCTGCAGTTAAGCCCAGAAGTCTGAAAGAACAGCACGAGTATTAAATAGACAACCATACCTGTTGTCTTTTTGTTGTCATTTTCTTCTGAGGATTGCCTACATGTCCCTTAGGCTCTAAATCCATTCAGAGGTATGAACACAAACCTCTCAGTAATTCCTGGTGAGTGAGGCACCTGCTAAAATGGAGAAGCCCTTTCATCCTGATTGAACATTCATTTCAAGGCTGCAGTATCCTGCTCTGAACACTATCCTGCTTTGGGTGTTTCCAAGAATTAGTGGGTCTTTATAAGCACCTTGTCCAGGTGAGAAGCTCAGCAGAAATATTCCTGCATGCTTCCACCCTGTTTTCAGATAGAACAGGGTTTTTTTTTCAGTTTCAGAGTTTTTACACTGTAAGGCATTTCAGATTTGGTCAGTGGAATGTGAAATTACAGCACTGTCCTGTCAGCTGTGGTCATTTGGAGAAACCATAGATTTCTGTTCTGACATTGGGAGAGAATTTGTCTGCAGTTAAGCTTTTGCATCATAATCCTCTCAGCAGAGACGATTCATTTGAAACTCCATCATCATGGAACAGAACATCATTGTGTTACATGGTGTACAAATTTGAATCAAGATCTGGTTTTCTGTTTGAATCAAGATCCGTTTTCTGTTTTGAAGACATTTTACCATATTATGTATTTATGGCCAAGCATTAAATTTTTCCATGATGATAAATCCCTAGTTAACAGACTATTTTTTTCAGTTAGTCAACATATTTTTTTTAATCAAGGATTTAACATTATCTGCTATTCTTCAGAGGAAAGAAGATTTCTTTATGGGAATATATTAGTCTCCTTTGATATTTGTGAGCATCCAGATGTAGTTATGCATAATGCTTTTCATTCTCATGGTTTTACCCTCTGAGCAATGTCATTAAAATTCATGTAGATTTAATTACTGAGTTTTTACATTAGTAATTTAAGTTTATTTGTTCAAGAAGTGAAAATGGGGAAGAATCTGGAAATCCTGGGAGCAGCTTGGCCTCTGTTACATCTTAAATGTCTTGTCATAAGTATACTGCATTTTTTTTAAATTATACAGTACAACTTGTAATACAGTCCATCCTAACTCTTTCTTTGAATCCAGCATCCTACCTCTTTCTTTGAATTCAGCTTAGCACCTAACACCTTTCTTTCCCACAAAAATTATATATTTTATGGCACACCCATAGCAGTCTGTAGAGTACACGGAAGGAATTAGGAGAAAAGAGAGCAAAAAGAAGTTGAAGAAGCATAAAAAGACAGTCAATGCATTGACAGGAAAAATTAGGCCATACTAAGTACAATGACAAGGATTTTTTTTATTGCTTTATACTTGGTTGGGTTTTTTTAATTTCTTGTTGCTTTAGGCCAAGGAGTGATTGAATTCACTTTTATTTCCAGTTGCTACTTTGCCTTCTAGACAGAAGATGCTACTTTTTTATATGCAAGCAGTTTAATTTGACTCATAACTGGAATTCTTTCATAGTGAATATGTGAAATATAATACCCTGAATATGCAATTAATATGAAAAATGTAATCTTTTTTGTTATATTCCCTGCTAAAGGTACTGAACAGGCAGAATTGTTCCAACTCAGTTATTAAATGCTATTTTATTACTGAGTGAAAGACTTTTCACTTTTAAATCTTGCCCTCATCTAAAACATTCTGACTTGTTACATTATTTTTTGCTGAAGTGACCACAACAGAAGATCTCTTGTGCTGCTTTCCATTCCTGTGATGGGTTGATGTATGAACTAATCAAACCACTAACATATATGTTGATCACTTGCATACCTAACATGGCAGTATACCTGTTAATAACAGAAAAATGAGCGAAGTTCAGTAACAGTTCCCCAGTTGCTCTAGAACCATTGCATCTTATACGGGATACTTGACTTTGTTTTGGCCCCCGTCCTTTGATATGCCAAGTGGCTGTGAATCCTTAATGTCCTCATCACCTATTTAAACTGCAATCAAAATCAGGCAATAAGAACTTAAATGCTGCCTTGAAGACAGGCAGTTTCTATCTTAGCTTCGTTTACTGGAATTACATCCTACTACAGTTGGATTCCTTTGAATGGGCTGTAACAACTAAAAGGTGAACTACCCACGTGGAATTTAGGGCCCCAGTTCAGTGTGCTGAAGTTAACTCATATGATGGGACCTTATAGCATCAGATGCATTTCAATCACTTGCACTTCTTGAATTGTTGGAAGCAAACTTCTGCATCATGTTAGCCAGCCCAGCATTGGTCTAACCTAAGATAAAAAATGCCACTGTTTTCCGGGAAAGCAGAATGACAAAGCACTGCCTATACACCTAACCCTGCACCGCCTAAATCCCAGCTGACAGTATTTTGAGTCATATGCTGACCTTACTTGGAAAGGGAACTTCAATTAGATGTCTATTGTGTTTTCAAATACAGAAGAATGGCTTTGTGTTCAATGGATTACCCCACTGATTAAGACAAGGAAGCAGATGCTGCAAGGGTGTATAGAGGAAAGAATTTAATTTCTCCCATTTTAGTATAATTCCGAATCTATTCCATGTACCAGACCAATTAATACATAAACTAAAAGCCTGCCAACATGTTCAGGCCAGCCATGCGAATTTCCCAATAGACGCAGAAGTACTGGTACCTATGTGCAATGAAACCAGCACCTTCCATGTCCCAGCAAGCAGATAGAAAGGATGGGGGAGGGAGGAGAATCATGAAGGGAAGTCTTTTTATTTTCTTCTTTTCACGTGAAGGTTTATAATTAAAGGGGAAAGTAAATTAATTACATGAATATTAAAAGGTTACTCTTCTATTCTAACATTTGGTCACAAGTTGTCTAATGAAAAGGAATGCAGGCTGGAGGGCTGCCATGCCTTTGCTTCTTTCTGCAGAGGGCCACAGGCTGAAGCAGTGATTGTGCGTGACAGATTCTGGGAACAATGAGCCTGCGCACAGATCATCCAGATGGAGCATGCTTTTCTAAATTACACCAACAACAGGGTGGCCCACAGGCAAACAAAATAGTTAAACAATACATAATAAAGTTTTTATTTGGTATTTCCTGTGAGCCTCTGCCAGTTGCCAGGGAGTGTACTGTATTTTTCTTCTGCTGTATTAATTGTTGACCACAACTGGCAAAGACCCAAACTAGCAGGGACAGATAAGGGGGGTAAAATGGCATCTGGACACTAAAGCCTCAAGTGTACTGGGAAAAAAAAGCACAAAAAATTACAGCATATATCTGGAATTTTCCAACTAACGATGTGCGGATGTGGTAGCGCTAGGGAAAAAGAGCCAAACTGAGCCTGCTTTGTTCACTAAGAGAGGCCCCCCTGTAACATTCCTTTTAGCTGTGCATATTTTGGCTTCAGTTCTACAGTTTTAACTATATACTGTGTATGAAGCAGTTCAGTTGTTGCTTCATGAATCTAATGATTTTGTTACAAGAAATAAAATTACATCAATGCATGTGCATTGTTATTGTTGTCAGGTGTTTGAACAGAAGCTGGGTTTTAAATGTTAAATCATAGGTGTTAAGTTTTCAGACGTAGAGGGAAAAAATTTCATTAAATACAACCCATCACAGCAACAGCTGCAAGAAGGAGACCCTCAGTAGTAGTGAATGCTGCCTTTTTAAACTCATCAGTGAAATCAGACCTTACAGTTATCTGGTTTAGGGAAAAGCCCGCAGTATAGCACTAACACTTGGATAAAAACAGAAGGCTGCATAAACATGCTAGTTTGATGCCATTTTTCTATTCTCTTTGTCGTCTTTATAAACAATTAAGGCGTTGGCATCTTTTTAAGGAAGTTTTCTGCTCCTGATTTACTATATGCAATGTTGTAAGTCATTTTGCTCTACTAGTACATAGCAGAGAAAAGAAACTAGAACAGATTGCAGGTATTGGGCCACCTCTCCAAAGAAGATGCAAGCTGATGTGAAGGCTGTCAGTTTGTTATGGGGAGGAGAACCATCACTGCACTAGGCAGTGACAGGGTTTTTAGCTACAACAGATTCAATCGATGAGAAAGAAGTTATTGTTCTGAGCTTAAGTTGTCGTATGTTTATACACCATTTTTAGAGGTACTTGGACCATCTTCCAATGACCGGTGGCCCTTGATGCAAAATTACCTGTTTCTTATTAATAATTGTGCTGTTACCTATGCATGGATGCCTTCTTCGTACCCTTTTAACCAACCATTATGTATCCTGTCACCTGTGGAAACAGATTCTTAGTCTCTTTAAAGACCCTCCACGCCTTATAGTCCCTAGTGGAATCTATATATGTCATTTTTTCACAGTTAGGGATGTCAGTGGGAGACAAGCTATCAAAGTGGTGTAGAAGTAGTAGATAAAGAAAAGGGTCAGATCTGTGAGAGAGATAAGTACAGCTTGCTCCTGATCACTGGCAGTCATGAGACTTAAAATTAAGTCCCCTAAGTCAGCAAAGTTCAAGAGCAGGACCATGCATAGCAACATAAATGTACCAATACCAAAATCATCTTCCAAATTACAGATTTGCCTTTCCTCATAAAAATAAAAAAAAAATCTTATATTTGCATGTAGTGAAGTGCTACTCATTACAAAATACTTAAAACTTCACAGGAACGTAGATTAATTAGAACAGGCTTCATTTCTCATAAGTGCACTGGTTCCTTCTGCATTCAGAGACAATGAAAGTCTTTTAAACTTTTAGAAATAAGCTGATATATAGCTCACTTATTATGGGAGTGGTATGTAATCTACTTTGTATTTGCCTGAGATGTAATTGATTAAAATTACACTTGTGCCTGACATGTGAGATACAACACATAGATAGCATTTTTTTTGTACAGCATTTCCCAGTGAACTGCTGTTCATCCCAGGTCCTACATATAGGAAGGGCAAGATGGTTAAGAGAGGTCATCTCCAGTACTCTACATTATTTTTCAGCCTGAAGATTACACCTCAGACTTGTATTAAGAAATACTGTTAGAATCCACATAAGTGGTTTCAAGGCAAGTTTCTGGACTTAACACTTCAGTTATTCAGAAGAAGGACTAAAAGCCTCTTTTATTGATACCAATAACACCTTTGCTGTAACTAAAAATCCATTCTGTTTTTTTCATTAGTTGTGCTGTTCACTTCTGTTTTCCTTCTGGATTGTGTTCATGCGTTATTTTAGTCTTGTTCCTACTTCTTTTCAACGAAGTTTCATTTTCAGATTTTCATGCAGCAGTCCAAAACAAAACAAAGTTTATCTGGTGTTTAAAGATGCTTTGTAAATAAAAAAGCTTAAGGAGGGGTCATTTAGACCCATGTTTTGTAAAAGCTTCATATTACAAAAACTAACTTGCTCTAAATTCAGCCTGAGTGTATCCTTCTAAAAACAATAATACTGTTAGCTCTTGAAAACACTTCGTTTTTGATCCCGGAATCATTAATGGGTTTAAACAGCAGTAACAAAACCTCATATTAACAGAAAAGAAAAATATTCCAATCTAAATATGTTCTTTGTTTACTATCATCAAAAATTCTTTTCCTTACAGGCTGCCATTTTCCTTTAAAAAAATAGTATTTATTAGCTACAGTTGTACACTCTTTAGAAAACAGAGTATTTCTAATTTTTTGTTTCTAAAACTACTTTCTAAAGTACTAACAATTAAAAACAAGCATAGGTCTAAATATCATTGATTTCACTGCCTGCAGATGTCTTCCTCTGACCAACCAGAGCTTCGACTGAAATCGCTAGGAATTATGTGCATATTTGGAGTTAGGTTGGAGCTTCTTATGAGATGTCTGGTTGTGTTTTTTTGACACAGCCTACTAACATTAGCCTTCTTATGGAAACCGTTTCTTGCCTCAGAAGAACAGCTGAGGTCCTACTGGCTTGTCCTGTTCTACTTTAAGTTTAGAACCACAGACAGTGCAGCAGCTCTAGAGGCTGTTGTATCTGTGTCAGAGCTGCTGATACTTGGGCTGGGTGTCTCTGCAGAAGCTCTGGCTGCTGGTACTGCTTCTCTCTTCTCTCCTCCTCAGCATCCATGGGGCCACACATGGATGCTGCACAAGTATTTCCTGGCCACATGAGGATGTTATTCACAGGACTTCCTCTAGAAGTTAAGGAGGGAATAGATGTTGCTCTCTCTGTGTGACTGTTAATACTGTGAACGTCTTCTGGAGATGGGAAGCACTCTTACTCCCCTTCAGGGAATATGTGGAGAATTTTTTGCATGCAGTGATTGTTCCTGAGAACAGATCTTTTTGGGGAAAAGGCTTAGACAAGTGTCAAAGATGATGGGAAAACATATTCCAAGGTTAACTGGTAGTAAGGTTGATGTTTTCACAGGAGCACTTGACTCCCTCTCTGAGACCATTAAAGCATCTGTGCTAGTGCTTGAATATTAGTTTCCATTGGATTTATTATCTTGTTTTCAAAGATGAGTATATATTGCAATAAGCAATTTAGGAGGCCTTTTTGGTAAATCTAGTTTTATCTTTTTTTATAAGGACTCTTCCTGAACTGTTAGGAGCCATGAGTGATTTACAGAGCAACAGAAGGGATGTGACACAAAGGAAGAGATCTCCTAAATATTGTATTTTACATTGTCAGGCAGGAAAGGGGCAAAACCTGTTAAAGCAGTACATCTCCTTTCCACCTTGGGTGCTCTGTTGTGTATCTTCAGTGGCAGTCTGTGGTTCCGCCTGTCTTCAGTTTTTAGTATCATTCGTCTTTTGAGGAGACCCCAAGAGAAGGTATTACCACTACCAGTAAACAGTGTTGCTACTGACTGGCCAGAGAAAATTAAAACATCTCTATAAATTGGATTTTTCCTTCTGTCCTGGAGACTCATTATGCTCAGTGCCTGTAAATTGATGTACCTTCCCTGGAGCTGAGAACATTCACTTTGTATCATGCAGAACACAGCTAAACTCAGTTCTGGACAACTAAAATTGCATCTCAATGCCACACTCCAACAGCAGTTTCAGAGTACACATATTAGTCCACACTCCCTTAAGCACGACTGAAATTGGGGTCTGTCAAACAAATGCCTCAGAATGGATCTGGATTCTCAGGGAAGGTGTTTCCTCCCTAAGGCCTCTCTGCACACAGCGTTCAAGGAGTTAACAGGAGAGCTACTTTGAAAATAGAGGCAGAAGGTCATTGTCGGCAACAGCAAAGACTCCTACAGCCTGCCATGGAGAGCCTTTCACCCGTCATTTCCCACCCAGGGGATTGTAAACATTGGCTCGCAGCCATGGAGTCCTACAGAACTGCTCTTTACTTTCAGCATATACATTTATATGTCTTAATGGAAACTGAAGCACGACAAGTCATTCCTGCGTGTCCAGAAGGAGAGAGGGAGCTTCTGTTCAAGTTAAAGAGATGGGAGGAAGAGCCATTACTCACATTGGAATTTGAAAACATAGAGATACGCTTGTTTAGTGGTGCTTCACGTGTAACGTAGCTGCTGTTCTCAGGCAAACTTTCTCAACTCACAGGAATGTGTAGAATGCTGTCACTTAATCAGAATCCAGAAGAGGTCTTTTATCTGCCATTTGTTAGTAACTAGCAATATTGCTCTTATCTCATTGTCCTTTAGCCTGATGCAGTGCCCTCAGACTTGAGAACTTGTAACATGAAAGCACTCATTACCTTGAACATTCCTGTTTGTATTGTCTTGAGCTATTATCTCTTTGGCTTAAATAATTGATGCTTTGTATCAATTTTGAGAGTGTTATCTATAGAAGTCTGATCTACAACATTATTTTCACAAATAAAACATTTTATATTTTTACAAGTCTGTCAGCACTCTGGAGTAGAGTCTTCAGTGATCTAGACTAATTCAGGTCTTGTTTATCCAACTGACACAATATGTTATCTGTAAATCATTTTCCTTGGCATATGGCTTCTTGAAAAAAACATAAATTAATCATACAAACTTCAATGTTAAAATTGGGAAGTAATGCCTATCAAGCTCTAGTATTGGACCAACTGTAACATTCTGGTTTTCTGCTAAGTCTTCAGATAATTTCACTTCGGAAAGTTCTGTAACACTTAGAAGTGGAGAAAATTTTCTTCCAGTTTCTTTCAGAATCTTGGGCTTCTCTTAGTGCTGTGAGCCCTAGTTTTGGCTACTGAGAAGTGTATCAAGTAGCAAGGGAGGAGATGTTGCTTCTTTCTCCACAGAAGAAAGCAGAGTGCTGTCTTCTAGAGTTTTTGTGAGTTCCATCCATTAGAAGCAGAGAGGTGGAATACAGTCTGTCTAGATACAAAGTAGAATCCAGCCTGGTTAATGTAATTAATGCCTGCTTTTATTTTTATCCAGTGATGGTCTAATGTAAAATGCATACACATTCCAAAGCAGTATCCGGAAACTCGGCTCCTTGCCCCTTACAGCTGATTGTTCTTAAGCATTCAGCTGCTTTCAGACACAGTCTTGCCCCGTGACTCATATACTCCTGGCAGAATAGTGATTTGGCTTCAGCAAAGGCAAGGAGAGAGCTGTCACCCAAAAAACCCCTAGCCTAGTGGTCAAAGAATGTGCTTGGGTGTAGGAGGTGCCAGTTAAATCCCCTTCGGCTGTGTTTCCACTTTGAGATTAACCTAATAACATTTGCACAAGATGTTAACGTAGATGCAAACATACACTGCTTCTACGACCACTCTTGGTTACAGGCTTCACCAGGTAGGGCTCCATATGGACTTCTGTTGAAAACATCCATTTACCCCAGGTATCTGTCTACCAAAAATGCATCACTCACAGTAGTGCTTTAGCTCAAACAAAGCTGCTTGTTTCTGCAGCACAGGTCTTTCTGATGTGTGTGACCTGTTACACATAAGACCTGCAGACACTTTCAGAGTAAGAAGAAGAATTTGATAACTAAAGATGCCGACAAAGAGCTTCTGAACCTCAGTGGATTGTGCCTGGCATTTTATTGGTCTTAAGCTCATAAAGCTACTTCAGTGCGAGATTCAGGCAGCCTGAAGATCCCTCTTACTGTTTTTGACCTTTCTCTCCAGTCCTTACTTTTGGCTGGAAATTGCATGTCTGCTGCAGGTCTTTGTCCTGGTGATGTTTATTTCAAGACTCAACTAATTTCCAATGATCTGTGGTATATTTAAGTATATATGAATGCATACACCTATGCATATATTGCATCTGTAAATGGAAAGTTCAACTTTTTCTTATTTTCTTTGTGTGTATTTACAAATCTCTTTTCACATTTGTGTTTAGAAAGAAAGATGTTTCATGAGGGTTTTGTTTCTCACATTCCCCAGGAATTCTTGGAAGGTATTTCATAGGAGTTTCATCTCTTTGGTATCACTTAAAATTCTTCTTACTTGAGTTTAAAGCCATACATTTATGTAAGGTCATGGTAAAAGCAACTACATTCAGTTTCAAATGTGGAACAGATTTGCAGTGTTCAGAGTTGCTCAAATTGTTTATGCTATAAGTGTTGGAAGGCCCAGCTCTATGACGGTTGTCATGATGATGAGGCAGTTGAAGTTTGCACCTTGTGAAGTCGTGAGGGCAGGTACATCCCAAGTGAAGCTTCTACTGCAGGGAAGCTGATTAGTTTGCAACCCTGGGTTATCTTTGAGCTTTGCTGTAACATAGGAGTTTTTACTCTAAGCTATTGCTTCACATGGCCATCTTTGATAGATCTTACTCCACCAGTCTTTTGTCTACTGTACCAGGCTCTCAGTGACATTGGTACTTCGCCTTCTTAGAACATTAGTTTCTAAGTTTCATTCTCAACTGAATGAAAATAGTATCTTGTAGAATTTGTTTCCACGAAATTTCTGCTGCCTAGACTCCCAAGCTGTCCACAGTAAAGCCTCTCACCTAGAGAACTGGCCCAATTTGATCCATTCTTAGTGGCTTTTCTGTGCATCTCCTCTTTTTGTCCAAGATGGCTTGACAGAAGTGGGCCTAAGTTCCATGGGAGAGCAGTCTGTGGTGGCCTTCATGGTTTTGCTTCATTTAGGCTTTTTCTGTTCAGGTCTGGAGTCCAACACAGCACCCCAGGAAGTGGGAATGCTTTTTTCTGTTCTGTGGGAACACTTCTGTCTATTTTTCAGACTCTGGTTTTCTGGTAGCACTGGAAAGCTGGTTATCATTATCAAGTCAAACTATAGGTGGTGAGGCTCAGATTCTCTAGTCTGACAAACCCAAGAAAAGGCCAGGCAGTCACAAGGGCAATTTTGGGGGATCTTGGCATGGTGACTACCATGGTTTGGTCCTTGGCACAAGTTAGAGCTGTGTGTTCTGCTCCCCGGGACAGGGCATAAGTGATGTGAGAGACTGTACCAGAGATAGATGCCATCCAGTGGGAATATTCAGGGTGCTAGATGAGTTGATTTTGTGGCTTAAAGATGTAGAGGAGAGCAAAGCAACTGAAACAAAGCCGAAGATGTGCTTCTAGAAGTTAGGACTGTTCCCTGAGCTAGCTAATGCCAACAGGTGACTGAGCAAGTGGAAACATGCCAAATTGCTGCAGCCAGACCCAGAACAAGGTCTGTATTCCAAGGCATAGTCTCAGGCTGCCACGTTTTAGATTTTTTTTTTAGGGTGTTTTGCTTTAGTTTCATTTTGAATTGTGGAAGGAAATGTCTTCTTCCTTACGGTGGGTGTTTGACTTGATCTGCATAAGAAGACAGTGGTGTTTATTTCTTTCTGCCTTTATGGGTTTTTTTAGTTCTGAGATAGATTATTAGATTTTGCTGTTTTGGTCTACAGATTTGATTATTGAGTCTTGAAGCATGATTGAAGAATGGCTACTTCTATTTGAAGTCTGTCACTCTCAGTGTTGTTAAGTATCTCTGTCTGTAAATACATTGCAGTATAAGCACAAGTCTCATTGCATGCAAAGCTGACCATTTATGTAAAGAATTGGGTTGTCCCATATTCCACAGAATCTGCACTGCAGCTCAGAGAAGAGAGAATCATGGTTTTGATTTCAGTACACAACAAGACCTGGCAAGTCTGACTTCTGTGAGATCTGGATCAGGTGGTGTAGTGTTGCTGATACTATTTTTGCTCTTTTCTTTTTGTATAAAGATAAAACACTTTTCACCTGAAGTCTCGGGTAGTCTTTCAGAAATGTTCACTATAGTGTCTCTGTAGAGGATTCTGTGAAATGCTCTGCTTAGTAGAAATACATTTCCTTGATGAGTTTTGAGGTAAGGTCTGAATCACTAGTGGTTGAAATATTACCTCATGTTAAGAACCAGTTTTCCTTTCTAGTAGCTGTTCCACACAGATGTGTAGTGCGCAGAGGCTTTTAAGGTAAAACCCACTGAATGTAGGTAAAGTATCTTCAGCTGCACACGTGATGTGCAAACACGCACGCACACACTTTAATGCCTTCTGACAACGGATGTACTTAGAAATGCTCTTCAGCAGCACTGTCACACTGGATGATGTGGTTCTTCCTAGAAATAAAAAAAGGAAAATTCTGGTTAGTTTTGTGTGTGTAGAACATCTAAGAAATGCATGGCTTCTTTATTTGTCATGTTATCTTACAGTAGGTGCTAAACCATGTTTCCTTCAAATCACAAATGTTTTAGCATCAAAAACAGGAGATCCCATTCTAAAACAGCAGCTAGATAGTGGGTGGTACATGAGATCAGGATTTGTGTCTTCTATAAATAAATAATCTTTTGCTTGATGATCTAACTCATGGAATGATAACAACATTCATTCAAGTTTTCATAAAGCAATTAATCAAGCTTGTTCCCAAAATGGAGACAAATGTGCATAAAGAGATAAAATTGGTATTACTGTGGCACTTCATGAGACCCATAGCACTAGAAAGGATTTCATGTTTTGTATGCTAAATCTTTTGTCAAGAAGTAAAGTGCTTTTTAAAAGCCACTAGAGAAGTTTGATACACACTTACTTTGAAAGGGAAACTATTTTAATGTTTCTATAAACAGACAAACTATAATCATCTTTCTCTAAGAAAGAAACATTCTCTCTAGTCATATCTGTCTCTGTGATGGAACTGAAAACAGTTAAATAACAGTGGAAGAATCACTACTCAAAAGAGAGATTAAACAAATATAATTGTTGGGGCAAATACTATCCCTGGAAACTAAAGCACATGATATAATGTAGCGATTATTACCTTCTCTATCACAGTTAGGAATAATAATAGGTCTTCAGAAATAGATTAAAGAGAGTCCTAGATTTGCTTTATAAATGCAGAATGCTCTAAGGATAGTGATAGGAAAGTACAGTAAGACAGTTGCCAGCAAGTAAAGGGAGACGCACCCCTTTTCCAAACCAGTGATGAAAAATACATCATTGTACAAAGGCTAAAATTTAGCACATGCTAAAATCCCCTATCTTGGCCTCATTACACCTGTGGGACAGGTGGGTTTTGAACGTGTTCTCTGCCTGTGCTGGAATTGTTGTGCATGGTGCTGCAGGGTGGAATGAGGCATTGTCTCTTCTCCCTTCCTCACCTCTTTTCCCCTTGCTCCTGCCTCCAGCACACCCCAGACTACCTCCTCCCTTATTTCCTTGGACTTACACGAAAACACACAAAAAAATCATTTCCCTATGCAGCATAGGTGTGATCCACTTCCAGACATCTTTGGAGTATTCCTGGGGGGTATGAAAGTTGGCAGGGAGGTGGGGAATATCATCGTTGCTGGAACAGAGCAGGGCATGGTGAGGACGTGGTGGTGGATCTGTTACACAAGAGGGCAGGAAAGTGGGGAGGACTCAGAGCAGCACACAGGACAAGTGTAGGGCCCATGATCCTGCAGAAATGCCATTCATGTCACAACCTAGTGTCACCAGCCCTCTGGATTGCCACTTCTGCCCTGCTCAGCCCTGGCTGTTGGTCCATACTCCAAACTGAAGGCAGTGAAGCATTATTAAACAAATCCTTTCTTTTCCTGAGCAGTTTTTCATATTACATTGACTTCATTTTAAGCAATGTTACACTGTTAGAACAGCGAGCCATTTTAGCATATTCAGCTCAGAAAGTACATTTCTTCTTTTCAGTCTATGTGGAGTCTTTTCAACCGTGTTTCTACCAAGTGAGAGGGAGGTGGATTAGGCAGAGAGAGCCTTTCTCTGCAGTGGGGATTCAGTCAATATGCTTGTCTGTAATTCTGTCCTCTCCAGCTAGCCACAAATGTGTCAAGCTTAGTCGTACAGCCGAAAAGACATTTTTTACAAAGCTTCAAGGAAATTCTTCAAGTTGTTTCACAGTCCCAGAACCGAAGAACAAGTCATGAAGTAGCAGGTTCATAGTGAATTTTCTGAGATTCAACTTTGAATCCTTGTGAACAGTTTGAAGCAAAAGATTTTTTGTGAAATTGGAAGACCACGAAGCTACTCTAAAGAGCTTGACTCTGCATACTATACCATATATTTTGTAGCTATGATCCCTCATTTTACTCAAAAAGAAAGGACAAAAATAAATGAAAAACAGTCAAAGAGATGTCCTGAAGATCATGTGAAAGCCTTGTTAGTGAGAACTGAACAAAATGAGTTTGAACCATTGTAAGGAACATTAAAAAAATAAATTTACAAGTATGTTTTGTGAGATTTAAATGCTTTAAGTAACAAAATGAGCCAGCTTCTAATGGCAAATATTATCAACGAAATCAGTACAAAAAGAGCACAGAAGAAACCACAATCACGAAAGCGAAATATTTGCAAGAAGAATTTTAGTTGGATTCAAGGGTACTTTATGTGAATTTAAGCATCCTGCTGATTTCTTTTGTGGCATTATTTCTATGAAAGTTAGTGTTTTAAAAGGTTTTACAGGCCTCTTCCAAGCCCCTTCAGAACTAGTTAGTATAAAATTAGTCTCATCTGGCTTTGGATATCTAAAAGGATGGTATCTACTTGTCAGATTCTCCCCATGGATGGTAGTTAAATGCAGTGTGTGTTCATCTGAGCTGTGCAACACATTTGGGATAAAGTAAGACCAGTTGCTGGGTGAGATGAGGAATAGGCCATGCCTCCCGCACCCCATCACTCTTGTGGAGCCACCTCTGAATCAGAGGAGATGAGGGAAGCATAGCAAAATGCCTTCTTTCTGGAGTGAAAGGAAGACCCGGGGCCACAGCGTGACTCACTGGCTGGTGGATTAAACAGTGCCAGAAAACATTCGTGGGTACTGGAGCTCAATTGTCTATACTGTTAAATTATTAGAATGGTTCCTGGCATGAGTTATTCCAACCAGCCCTTCCCCAGACAGTTCCTAGGCACTGGCAGTTAAGCATGGACCAAAGACCATTCCCAATAAGCAGTTTGCATGCGGTCACCTTTTTTGGGAGGCTGAGAATTTAATAATATGGACATAGGCCACTCTGTACTTTTTGGTCTCAGTGCCAAAGGAACATTTCCTGTCCCATTTAATTTCCTAGCACAGACATAGCTGCTGTGTTACAGTCTGATCCTTGCTTTGTTCGTGTAGCTGTGCAACTGGGCATTGGTCTGTGCTTAAAGTCTGTGGCGAACTGAAATGTAGTCTTTTGTGTCTGTGTTACTCAACCCCATCCCTAAACCACTGTTTGTCTTTGTCTTTTTTGAACTGAATGCTATTCAGACAGCAAGTATATTTGGAAAAGGCTGTATATTGTGCAGATCCATTTAAATGAAACAGTTATGCAAAAATGAAACTCTGTTCTGTAAAGTAAATGGAAATTATATGAGACTGACACAATGCCTAGATCTTCTGTTCTGTTGCTAGTGAGTAGACACTTCCCACTAATTTGATTTTACATCAGAAACAGGTGACTTGAAGGATTGAAACTCCTTGGGCTAGGTGGTGCCCGATAGCCACATCTGTCAGGTGTAGTAAGGCAGAAAGCTTTATTTCAAAGTGAAGTTCTCTTTCTTCACCTGACTCTAAATGCAGCTCTGCCCTTGCTTCTCACTGAGCACATTTCCTTCTTCAGAGAGCCAGACACAGCTTCGGTAGACTTTTGCAGATGTTCTTTTCCTTTCTACTGCCTCTCAGATACACATCATTTAGTTTCATCATGAAGTGTTGCCTAAATCTGTTAACTTCTAAGTAGTTAAAAGTAGTGATCTGCTGCTACTGCTACTCTTCTTACCTGATACCATCCAATCTTATCTGGATATTAGAAACATAGAATGTGCACTGGGAAAGGAACTTAGTTACGTCTTTAGGTACCTACTTCTTCCAGTGTGTGAATATTCTCAGTCTTTTCATATGGAGCTGGATCTATTAAATACAAATGTTACAGGGTAGCTTCAGAACAGGCAGAGTGGGCTAAGAAGCTAAAGGGGGAAAATGAGATCATTTTGCCCAAGAGCATTTGGAGGCAGCTAGAAGAAGAGAGGACAGGGTGTGAAATGTGAGGGAACTTGGAGGTGGAAAGGAGCTGATGAGGACAGGCAGAGCCCGCTGGATGCAGCAGGGCTGTGTCCCCCCGGATGTTTGCACAGGAGCAGCAGGGGATTGGGCATGTTTGGTGATGCTGGCTGGTGTAAGAGAGGAGGTGAAGAGATCAGCCAGGGTGAGCAGAAGCAAGGACAAGGCACTGGAGAGAAGTTTCTTGGGAGAGAGGACTAAAATGCAACATGGTCACGAAAGTCTACAACCTCCAAAGTATTTCAGAGTCTTGCACAATTTAGGATCTCCATCAGCACATGAATATGAATCTTTCTCCTACAGAGCAATCATCATGTGCTGCATTTCATGTGTGTCAGATTTTCAGGAGAGACAGAATTTATGTGAAATGCACTGATGCTTTTTTCATCCTAAAAATGGGACTTAATCAAGCAGTTCTGTGAAGCGTGCTGTCGCTCATGGAGACCTTGTCTCCCCAGTAGTGTGACTTACCTAAGCAAAGCATTTTTTCACTCAAAACCATGCTAAAGAGGAAGTGATGACCTGCTTGTTCAGCCTTACCATATCCTGTGTTCAGAATAATTTTCATTTCTACTTCTCTGCAAATGTTAATGGAATGTCCACAAATATTTTCTTGGTTTCTATGGTAAGAGAGAGTGTGAAACTGTCAAAACCACAGCATCATACTCATCATCCTGTGCTTTTCAGGAGAAGACCCTGACCACAGAAGGAGTCATCTGTGGCATTACTTGTGTGCGAACTGGCATTTAGTACATTTTGATCCCTTTCAGGTTCACATTTTGAAACACATTATGTTACAAACCATAATGGTTATTTGATCACTTTTGTAATGACGCAATAATGACAGAGCGTATCAGAACAGCTCAACACAGATTCCTTCCTCTCTGATATAATGCAGTCAGGAATTAGCTGACATTTAACTGTTAGTCTTTTGGAAATCTTTTCTTTTACAGGTTTAACTTTCCATATTACTCAAGTAAAATCTCCCAGCCCCCTATGTATGCATGCATGGAGCATAGCAGGGTGCAAGTGCTTGGGGAACTTGCCAGTCAGGGGTCACATGGGAGAAGCAGCCACCATCCTGCACACTTCCGCAGCCATCTGAAAACTGCACTGTTCCCTGAGCAAGCACGGACACGGGCAGGAGCTGTGACGCAGCTCTCAGGAAAAGAGCAGCTGTCCTGTTCCACACTTACCTGGAAGGGACTTAAGTTTGGGACATATGGTCCACAACTATGCATCTCCCAGTTCTTTGCCTGTGAGAGTGCAGAGCCCTAATGTTGCAGGGCTTGTGGGATTGGGGAGAATAAATCATCCTTATGCTCTGTGTAAGAAGAGCCATTTGGACCTCGAGCCAGGAATCATTTTGGTGGTATTCCCACAGATCAGAGATCACACAGCTCTTCCTCCTCTCACTGTACCCAGCCATTCACAAACAGTAATGGGTTGAAATTGTTATATCTAATTTCTCAAAGCAATATTACTTCAGTAAGCTTTTCCACAAATGTACTGCAAGAATAAAAGCATAGTTCAGTTTGAGAGATACAGCTGCATTAGGAAAAATAACATATTTTAGGAGGAATTATATCTGATTCTGACAGGGCATCTCCAGAGAGAATCTCTGACCTCCAGTTATATTAGTCTTCTTTCCTTGGAGTGAATCTCTGAAGAAACTTCTCTGGTTTTTATAGAGAGAAGTATTTCATAAGCATGACTGGTATGGTAGCAAATCTGGAACAAGACAAATGGAGCTAAGTAAAGCCAAACTTCCACACAGGAGTCTGTTTCTGTGGATGGGTATCTGGAAGTATAGCTTGCCAGTGCAGTACTTTGTACTGTGTTATTGAACTGTTTCATAGACAAATTTTGTAAATAAACATCAAAGTGTTTAAAAGAACTGTTAGCAAATATGACCACTCTTGCAAATATCCGTGAACCTCCCTTCAACAGCCATTCAGTGTTTCCAAAGGCTGTCAGGGGATGTAACAATTGTAATAAATGTTGTATTTAGTTTTGTTTCACCTGGCTTTGACCAGCAGATTTGGCTGATTACTTCCATCGTTATTTTTCTTTAGAAGACAATTACATTGTTATCATTAAAAAACTCCACTATTTTTACACATTTCTTGTGTTGGCCTTGAAATTTAGAACTCACTATCCTAGGTAACATAACTTTAAGATTTACTTTCATTCTTATACTTTTCTTTGTTTCTATCCCTTTGGTTTTTTCAAAGGTTTGGTTTGGTCCATGCTCCTCCTGAATGTTACCTCTCTCATCTTTGTGTTTGTTGAAGAAAAAAACAGTAATTGTAGAGACCCTGCCAACCCCTGTCTTAATAGTCAGGGGTTTAAATTATAGCACAGAGCAAGAAAATGTTGGCACTTAGCTGATGTTCATATGTTGTTATGGCTGGATTATAACTGTATTCAGGAGTGGAATACTCCTGTGGCTCTGAGATTATATTCTAGCAAGATAGTAGCTCACACAGGAGTCTGCAGAAGCCCGTTGTATTCTTCTGCAAATATCCTGAAGAGACAGTCAGCCTCATCGGTATTTGGTCTTCTTGTGGGCTACAAAAGGATAAGTATAAACTGTCCCATCTCTGTTGTGGGTCCAGTGAGCGGGACTTATCAAAGTACATTGATGGAGCGGTGCCAACAAAATTCCCACGGTGTCCCTGCAGCATGTTGTGACGTAACCACCAGGACAAGAGCAGCCTAAAAGCAGGCACTGTACATGTGGCATATGACCTTGGGAAAGAGTGTGTCGTTTGAACATACAGTGTGAGAGAAGCTACCGCTGGTCTGACCAGCAGCACGTGGGCAGAGAGAGTCACACAACTGTAAAGGTCAGGAATCTGCCAGGACTCCTTGTGCTGTGCTGCTTAATTAAAAACTGACAGTTTAGGGTTCCTTTGTGTGCAGGGAACCACAGCAGACAGAACTGGTGCCTTTGGTAAGGGACAGCTTTGAGAAGGGTTGGACTTAGGCTGTATCAAACTGATAAAAAACAGTTAGAGTTTCTTCAGTTTCTTCAGAGACAATATTGGGGTAGATCAAATATGTTCACCCTAATTGGCCTGTTAGAAAACAGTACGTAAACCATAAAAGGCTGAGAACAGACATGCTACAAGTTCTGAATTGTCCTATGGGCAAACCCACAGTATTCCCTGGCTTGTTTGTTTCCACTTTGGCTCTGGTGACTACATCCACGTCCACAAAAGTTAGGAAAACAAGGCCTTGTTCTGATGTTTGCCCTATGGAGAGTCCAAATCTCTACTGGAAAGTGTTTGGGGGTCTGTGAGCTGCAAAAGCTTCAGAAAGTTTCTGGTAGTGTGATGGGGTGCTATGATTGTCACACTAATGCTCCATTCTGAAACTGTAGTTTTGTTGTACCCTGAATTGCAATGTTCTTGACAAGAAATGGTCTCACATCCTGAATCATAATCACTGCAGCTATGGATACTGAGATTTTCCATACAAGACCGTTTCCTATGTGCTGGCTAAACCACTTGGCCCTAATATGAGAGTTTGTACAATACAGATTAAACTAAGTGGAACCTGTATATGCAGCACTTAGGAGGTTTTAATTCCGCAGCTAAGCACTCTCTTTTCTGTTCCTTTTTGTCTTGCAGGTTGTTACTTTGTGGTATAGAGCTCCTGAAGTCTTGCTTCAGTCCAGTTATGCAACAGCAGTTGATCTTTGGAGTGTTGGCTGCATATTTGCAGAAATGTTCCGTCGAAAGTAAGAAATACTTATCTTCTTCATGCTTTTCATTTGAAAAAACGTGCACTCATGCCTGTTACAATACACCGAATCGTGTTGCTATTGGAAAAGCCTGATAGGATGTTTTATTTGCAGTGCAAAATATAAATGCCCCTTCCGGATTCTTACTTGTTGCTATCTTGGAGTCTCTTTTGATGGGAGTCTCAGCTCTTAGTAAAACTTGCATGAGCATTGTTGTATTCTGGTTGAAGCTGAATCCAAATGCAGATAAAACTGGGTGAGAGAGGCTGTTGATCAATTTTGGAAGGATTTACCCTGAGGAAGGCAGGGCACTGTGGTCAGCAGCGTCTTCTTCCTCTGCAGTTTGTGCACTGAAGCATCAGGTGTTTGCTTGTAGTCTGCTCTGGGGATTTGAGATTTTGAAATTTAAGAGATTTAAGAATCTTCTTTGAGATTTAAGAAGCCACTGTAAAGTTGTTTTCTAGTGGTAATATTTTTTGAGAATAAGTTATGTAGCCTGAGTGTAGGGTAAAAGAGATGTTAAATGTAGTCAACCCCATCCCCCCAGATTGGGTTGAGTACATTTAACATCTTTTTTTAGCTGACTATAGGAAATCAGAACTATCTCACTACAAAATATTGTGGCTAGATGCAGGTGAGCTGTGAGTTAGAGTCCCTCTTGTGTACTGGTCTTTGCCTGTGGAAAGCCGCCGAAATGCAGGTTGTACCATGTAGGGTGTGGAGAGCAACAACCCTGCAAGAATTTTAACAGGGTAAATCTGTCTTGATACTAACCCAACCACTTACATTTTGGTTGAGCTAAATGCAGAAAGTGCATGTTGTCATCACCTGAGTGATCTCCATGTAGAAACTGTATAGCATTTTGTAACACTCATGGTGAAACCAAAGGATATACAGAAAGAAAATGTGAAAGAAAAATATATACTGGGTCACTTAAAACCCAAAGTCAGTACAATGTAAAAGGAGTTGTAGTGCTCTAAGGACTTGAGAAACAACCACGTAATTTATACAGTAAGTTCCAATACTAATTGAAATCTTGCAAAATAAATTTGGGATTTTACTTCTTATTAACGTTATATGGAAAAATCATTTTTCTTGGACTTCTTGCCTGGTCAAATGGCCTGGGTAGAGTTATCCTCCACCCTCTGTGATTCAGAAAGGAAGTCAGAAAATGAGAGAAAAAAAGAATGAGGGTTTTAGGAATATCACTTAAACACTCCATTGCAAACTTTTAAAGATTCATTCTTAACCCATATACTGACATATTCACAATAGTATTAAGCTGCTGATAGTTTTTCTGATTCAAATAGCAGAGTCAAAAGCTTCATTTTAGCATTTGCAGTAAGAGTGATACAGGCCAAAAAATGAATGCAGGACTTTATTACATGCTCAAAAGTTTTTTTTCCTCTCATTTAATTTGAAGCACTTTGACAGATAAGAAATACTGCGTATACAAACTCCACCAGTTTAAATTTTTTCTTGTAATGGTGTATGAGCTTTTCTGAATCTCCAAACCTACACAGTAAATTACATTTTCTACTTATATATGAATGCAAATACTGCATAAATACTACAAAATCCGTTTTTTTTTCTTAAGGAAATAAATCTGATTTGAACCAGAGTTGGGTAAAACCAGGACTTCTATTTTTCTTGCCAGATGCAGGGTCAGTCTGACATTCTCAGTCTTAAACATTTGGGAGACTGTCAAAAACTGTAGAGGTCAGGAATCTGCCAAGTCTGTATGTACTATGTTCTGTCATCACAGACAATATGACTTCTACATGCTTCAGTGTACAAGCATGATTTGGAAGGCTGTTCTCAAGGTTCTTTGCCATAAAGCCACAGCAAATAGCCCTGAATGCTGGCTCCGTGGGTTAACGTTGCAATACTCTCTGCATGAGCTGTGTTGTCTTTCGGATTCTTCTGATGGATTGCAAAAGAAAGCCCATGTTACTGTGACTTTGGTAGCAATAAAATGTAAAATTTTGCAAACTCCGTGGAGTATATCCGAAAGATTGAATAAATGCAATAGCAATTTTGCTGGGAAATGGTAGTGCCCTTGCGTCATCACCAATCTCTATTTCCACTGGTGTTGGTAGGAGAAGAGTATGAGAATGCAGCTGAAACTTGGCATGATAGATACGAGTTTGATATTAAAACAATCTTTTCGTTTTGCTGTCCTACTGGGTACTTTTTTCCTTCTTTTCCTACTGTCTTTTGCTTTCTCTTTAAAAGATCTTTAAGGTCTGTCATTTTTAGGAAACATACTGAGACTTCTGTGGGCATTTTTATGTCCCAGGGACTTCACTGGAATGGGTTTCATAATAAACCACTATACAGCATCACAAAACATACCAGAATCCTGTTGTGTCAAGGAGACATTGGACAGTTTGAGTTTGCTTGAATAGAATTTTGTAGGCTGTCACAAACAGAGCGAGGGTGCTTTAAGCTTGGATAAGTGCAGGAGAAAAGTGAGCTCTGTATGAATGGTCCAGTCTGTATGTTAGAGATTTTGTCTTTTGAGTGGATGGCACCTCAGTTTAAATCACCCTTAATCTAAAGCAATTTAAGACAAATGCAAGCCAAGTATTTATTGAAGAAGTAGATCTGAAATACATAGACGTGTATAAAGGACTTGGGCACAAAATAAATAAATATATCTTTGTCTAGGCACACCTAGAGTAAATTCGAACATTTCTCTCATCTTGGCTGATTCAGCTAAACAAATTACACTTTTCAGCTCTGCTTCTCCCACAGTATGAGGTTTGTATAAAGTCATATCTATTTTAAAACTGCACATTTTAATTTTGGTACAGATTTATAGGCTTCTGCGGAGATGAATGCATAGAGTTTGTATCCTAAAATCCCTCAGTTAGATTCCCAAGGATCCTGTTCTATTTACAGATCAGCAATAAACTGCTCAATATTTAGGTGTACATGTTATGTACACTATTCTGCTTCGTGTGTCTTTTCTGTCCATGTGTACTGCTGATGACAGCACCCCCAAAATAAAGCATTACTTCAAAAATTCCTTGTTATGACAGCTCCAGTTTTTAAATATGCTGTTTAGTTAAGCAGTTTGCAGTGACTTCTAGACATTTGGATGGAGTGTCATTATGTCACAAAAGAGTAAACATATTTTTCCTAGTGCTTGTTTTCTTTGTGATTTAAAAGCTCTGGTGCATGAGTAGTAAAAACCAGCAGGGGAAATTGTAAGCTATGCTATGATTTACTACCATATCAGAGAGTCCTTCAGAGAAATGGCTGGCAGGATTGACAGGGGCCTGAGGGCATGGAGACATCATTTGGCTTTTTTTTTTAATATTTAGGTTAAGATTTGAATTACTTATAAAAAGGTTGCACTTTGAGGCTGAGCATTTTCCAGGCCAGTAGGAAAGTGTTTGTAACTTCTACTAGGTGAACACCTCATTAAAGACAAAGGCAAAAATGGGAATAGCATCCATTCTGTCTGGATCCATAAAACTCTTCCAGCTGGCTCAAGGAGTTTGGGCAGCTCCTAAGCAGGAAGCCATAACCAGTGTTTTAGGGAAGAAGAGAATATCTGCTTGCTTAAATTAGGTAATACTTAATCCACATGAATGAAGGTGAAAGGGGGAAAAGAATGGAATCCCAGATTCAGATCTGTGTGAAATGCTCTATAAAAGAAAACGCAGATCACTAGTCTTGGTTTCTCTTCTGAATAGGCAGTCTTGAGAAAAAGCACCAGAATGTTTGGTGCTTTATCCTTAGTGCACCTATACCTGCCCAGTTTTCAAAACCACGCTTCTGTCTGATTTCAATGCTGCATAGACCAGGAGGTTGGTGGCTCTGTATGTGGGACTCAGGAGTCAGGCTATCTATGTAACAATTGCAGCTAGGCACATTTAACTATAATGTTAAACAAGCAACTGAGTTTGTCTCCCGTTGGGAGTAGATACAGAGCTAAAAATCATCAGAAGAGACTATTAGTTTTTGTAGCCTCTGTTACACTCACAGCCCAGTGAAACTGAAGAAGTCATACACTAGAGGATGGCCATGCGACTACATGTTTACAGGCACCAATTCAAACCCCAAACTGGAAAGACAGTCCTCTCCCAAAACCCTTTTCCACCTCCTCAAACCAAAAGTAAAACAGTATTATATCACTGCAACAAGCTTCATCTATCCAGGAGGGAAATTAATTCCATTCACATGGGTTTCTTACTGAGACTGTTCATGCACCAGCTCCATGGTGTTTTAATCAGCCCGCTGTTGGTAAAATCATCAGTCCCTGGAACTCATAAGCCACAATAGTGGCACGAATAGTATGAGGTTACTTTTTATTCATTTTTAAATATTAAATCATGTTTTTAGCAGTTGTCTCATTTTTCAGCCTACTGTGTCAACTCCTAATATATGTGAGACAGTTATTGCATTATTATTATTGAAAATTATAACAGCAGATAAGAGATGTATGACTCTACTAAAATACCTGTGGTGGGCACAAACAGCAGACACAGGGAAACAAGCTATTGGCATATAAGTCATCTTTCAATGGTATAAATTCATCCAATTATAGAGTTGCATCATTGTGTGTAGAAAAAGCGTGAACTTGGGACTTCGTTGTTCTAGTTAATGTATACAGTTGTGATAATATTAAAACTCTGGTGCTGTGAACATTGGATTTGGGACCTATAGGTTGCCTAGAGTCATAAAATACCAGGTTTTAAAAAACTAACAGTACATATATTCATTCTTAGCTACAATGTCTTAGGGTATTGAGTAAGTGTAATCATGTAAAGCACAAAAATATAGTAAATCTTCATTCCCCTTTCCAGACAAGCCGTGCATTCTTAGTACAGTTTGAAGTGCAGTCATCAGATCCATTGCATGTACTTTCCTGTATCAGTTACAGAACCAGGTGTAGAATTGGTCTGTGCAAGGAGACCTTAAGAATCGTGTGGCCAGCAGGACTGGGAAAGTGCTTGTCCTCTGTAGTCAGCACTGGTGAGGTGGCACCTTGAGTGCTGTGTTCTGTTCTGGGTCCCTCACTTCTGAAAGGACATTGAAGTGCTGAAAGGTGTCCAGAGAAGGGAAATGGAGCTGGTGAAGAGTTTAGAAAACACGTCCCATGAGAAGCAGCTGAAGGAACTGGGGCTGTTGTGGAGAAAAAGAGACTCAGGGGGACCTCACTGGTCTCTACAACTGCCTGAAAGGAGGTTGTAGTGAGGTGGGGGCCGATCTCTTCTGCCATGTCTCAAGTGAAAGAACAAGAGGAAATGGCCATAGGCTGGGCTGGGGAAGGTTCAGATTAGGTATTAGAAAAAAAATTTCAGTCCAGGAGTGGTCAGGCATTGGAATAAGTTGTCCAGGGAGATAGTGGAATCACTGTCTCTGCAAGTGTTCAAGAGATGGATGTGGCACTTGGGGCAGTGGCTTAGCAGTGATTATGGTGGTGCTGGATCGATGGTTGGACTGGATGATCTTTAAGGTCTCCTCCAGTCTCAGTGTTCCTCTGATTCTGAGAAGAGGGACCCACTCAGAAAATGCCCCTCACTTCTACCTCCACCTGACTGGTGAGCAAAGGAAGAGCAGTCGGCTCTACAGCTGAAGTTTCAGTTTGACTTCTTTGTGGGATGAAAATTATCAAGTGGCTGCAGAAAGAAATAGCCAAGTGTAACAGGAACACCTTTTCTTAAGCTGTCTCCAAAACCTGAAGCTGGATAGGGGAAGTTTGAACTTCTGCCATTGAGTGAAAAGACTAACTTTTTAGCAGGATCATGTGGTAAAATCTTGGTTTCGCTGAAATCATTGTTGAAATTAACCCTGCCTTCAAAGGGGATTGTAACCTCTTCAGAAACAATTCAGTGTGACAGGGTGGCACAAAAAGTGGCAAAGCTATTCGCTGTTAATGTGAACAGTACAGCTCCTAAAGCAATTGCTGTAAAAGAGTGCTGCAAACTGGCCAGGCAGGACAGGGTGTTATATAGTGGTGTCCTCAGCTTGCACTTCTTTCAGTGATGCTGTACAAGCTTTCAGCTGTCTCATGTGTGATATAAACCTGGGACTGTGAGACTTTTGTTCAAAATAAGGGTTGCAATATATGTGGGAGCTATGAAGTGCTGTCAGCTGAGAGTTGAGGCTAAGGGTGGAATTCATAGTCTCTCTTCTGAGCTTCGTGAGGCTGGACAGCACAAGAAAAAGAGTGTGTTTAAGTTAAATTTGCCCGAATTTAAGCCACTCTGGAAGTATGATTATTGTTACCTGTCCGCTCAGTACCACACACACAAACACACACACAAAAAGGTAGCCACAAAGGAAGTAAAGCCGTGACTATGTGAGCTACTGTATGCGTGTCCTTATCCAGAGAAAGATGTGCAACTCCCATTTGTTACCAGAGGCAACAAAGTGATAACTTGTAACAGAGCCTGCTGTTCCCTTGGGCTTTGAACGGGACAGGCAGCTTTTCTCTCTCAAGAGATCTGCAATCCAGTTCTTCCTTCAGTCTGTGCTAACTAGCATCAGTTTCAAGGTGCACTCATTTGGTCTGAATTAGCAGTTCTGTAGGTGCTAATCTCTCACAGATACAGGCTTTTAAGGTTACACTTAAAAAAAAAAAAAAAAAAAAGAGGTATACATCTGGCAACCTGTTCAACAGAGAGCCACAAGTTTTCAATGGCCTAAGTGTGTTCTTCATCTGGAGATTGAAGTAAAAAGGACACTGGGCTTTGGGTGAAATTGTTCACAGAAATGCTGCTATTGCAGAGAATTGCTTGGAAATTTAAAAGTACTATGTCCTCCACTCCTGACATAGCCTGGGTTAGTCATTCCTTATGATGAGTTGTTTTGCTGTTAAATGGTCTTGAGGAATAATCAATCTCTAACTTTGCAAATGCATACCCACCGGGGGAGGGTTGTTTATGTGTTCTAAATGACCCTCACTTCAAATTAAGTAACAATATGTCATTAGTTCAATTTTTATTTCCGTTATTATTATTCGGTTATCCAAACCATTGGGAAAGTTTTTGTTTAAAACCTGTTATCAGCAGTAAAGTATCATGTACTGAAACACTATCAGCAAAATACTTTGCAATTGAATATAGAGCTTGTTTTTTAAGTATAGGACATATTCCTGCCACAGCCCAAGTGCATTAGTGATGTGACTGCAGTTACTTGGGTTTGGATGGGAGCAGAACAGAGAGTATATATTCATATAAGCCACCATAAATAGAACTATCTCAAACTGTAATCAATTGATAAATTTAGCCTGATTTCTATAGGGAAGGATTATATTCCTTGTCTTTTTAAAATTATCTTTATTTGCACAGCATTGAGAATTGCTAACAGACTGGTCTCTTAACTTCTTGCTGTATGTGTGGATATTGCAGATGAAATCCTGGACATACTGAACTTGAGAAAGAAAGACAACTCTGATAGTAGTGAAGACTTCAGTTTTATTTCACCTTTCTGCATGTACAAGAACAATACCATGAATATGGTCTAAAAAGAGGCTCTCAAGATAATAAGGAGCCTCTAAAATACGAATACTGCCATGCAACAAATTGGGAGGCCTGTTTCTATGACGCAGTATCATTTCAGATGCATCTTAATTCCTTGTCAGTTATTTTCCTGTGCTTCAGCATATCTGATAATTTAGTCCTCACTGTTTTAAGTGGGCACAGTAGTTATGCAGCAGTAGGAATATTTGGCTTTGCCTGCTAGATCTGTATCCTTCCATATGGAAAATTTCTGCTGCTTTTCAGTTCTTAGCTTAACTTTTCCTTCTCATGCTGCCTTCTCTTATTTTCAACAGATTTCTGAAATGTCTTTCAAAAGCAGAGAAAAGATCTGTAATATATTTTCAATCTTTGGGTTGGAAAGAAGAGAGAACTAGAGAGAGCAGCAGAGGAATCTGTTAACAAAAGAAAAAAATAGGATCTATAACTGGATGTTGGGAGGGAAGGTATAGTAAAACCAAGACATTAGAGACATGGCAGAAAGCAACTGAGTAAGTACAGCCATGAATGCTGCTTATAAGTTAGGTTTTCCATAAAAACTGCCAAACATTTTAAATGCGGTTTAAGAGAGAACTGTTCTCTTTATCATGCAGCAATTTAAACACAGACTTTGCAATCATATTATCTGGTGTTTTCCAGTGAACCTTAAACCAACATATCTTGTGGACCAAGAGCTCCAAAGTGTAATCATTCACTTGTGTGCTTGCTTACAGTTGGATCTTGGTGGCAGAAAGAACTAAAATAACAACTTTTTTTTTCTGTTTTGTCTTTTGTTCTAACAAGCAGTGGTGGATATTGCAGCTTAGAACTGTAGAAGCTACACAGCTTAATTTGCAACCTTTGAACCGAAGTACTGTAGGATTCTGGCCTGAGTTTGTTTCTGCCATTTTTGGAAATTATCTTGTTTTGTTACAAGAATGATTTAAGTTGCAAGTGCCGTAGAAGTTCACCACAGTCCAGACCAACTGTACTGGGAGAAGGTTTGTTCCTTAGATCTTGTCAGCATTCAGAATTCTGTGCTTTGCACTTTTCATCCTTTATTTTTCTGCTGTGTATAGGGGTGTGTGGGAGGTTGATAATTTTGCTAAATTAGACCTAATAAAATGGGATTTTTTTCTTCCTCCCCAGATAAGTGGCCAGCCTATTACAAAAATTTTTCCCAAGTATTTTTGAAGTTGAATGGACACAAGCCACAGTTTAACTTAGTGACCTTAGTGATCTGATGGAACAACAATGACATTCTGTTTCACACTTAAGGAAACTTTAAATAAAAGGAAGCAGAAAACTGCACTTGTTCATGTTATTCCAGTTTTTTGGATGATGAGGATTGTTTTCTGTTTAACCTGACCTCCAAGGCAGAACTTGCATTGGCTTTAGGCAAAGGACAAACACACCTTAGTAGAGAGAAGGGCAAACAGTCACAATAATGCCATAATTATCGAGTAAGAAATAAATGTGTTTCCAAGACAGCATCACCTCATTAAAAGTAAAATACCATGTTGGTTTTTAGCTCACATTTTCCCTCAGGCCTTTTCTAGTTGATATCTCTTTGTCTGCAGTTGGGGTGATTGATAGCCGTTAGTCAAATCCAGTAACTGTATGGGTTTGTGGTTGGAGATGGGTGGTAAGTGCCAGGCCATTCACTTGTGGTTTTGCTTCTAGTTTCCAGCTGTGCCAGACTTTCAGTCAGAGGAATAGATCTGTTGGTAAGGGAAACCGTTGATAAACCATAGAAACCAAAAACTGCCACTACCCATGACAAGAAACTGGAAGGGAACCCTGAAGCAGTGGTACAAAGCCCCACAGAAGTGGTGCTAGCTGACCAAGTTTAATTTGACTGTTCGGTTCAGGTGTGGGGTCGTCAGGCAAGGAAGTGGCCAAGGGACCAGGACCAGGACTGGGTGGCTCTGGGCTGGCAGCCAGTGGCTACACACAGCTCAAGCCCAGATGGCAGCTCATGAGAGAGGTCTCTTCCTGGAGAGCTTCCCATAGTTTCTTCATTGCAGGTGGCACAACACTAGTCTGAAATCCCCCTGAACACATAGTCCTTAAAAATAGATGCATTCCTTAGAGGTGCAGTATTCCAGTCTGTGGCAATCTGAATTAGTCTGGCCAGAGGTCAGAAGAAAAGAGCTTGTGGTTAAGAGAAAGACCACAACATGTCAGTCTTGATGTAGGTATTTGTAAGTCCTTGGTATTTAAAATCACAGTATTTGCAGTGGGTATCTGGAAATGCAGCTGGCAGCAGTAACATCTGGATCTGAGCTGTGCTGGGCGCAGCTGCTGGCCAGTTGCTGTGAGCATGCACCACGTCTGTGTCCTCTGGAGCATCTCAAAGACAAGTTCCTGCCTGCTGTAAGCCAGAGCAGCCTGAGGGCTGCTGTGGTGGGGTCCCCAGCTGCAGATTGCTTTTAGCAGTCACTCCACCAGCCAGAGAACAGGAGAGAAGCAGAGCAATGTCATCTATGCCCCTTGCTCTCTAGCCTGAAGAGGGATAGCCAGCTGTACACTGCCCAAAGACTTTCCATTTGAAAGGGTCTCCTGGCTCTTTCACACAGCTTCCCTCTGCAGGAACTTGGCTGGGAGAGACTTTGCTTTTTGCCTAGAGTTTGGCTTGGGGAAACTCTGTGTACTTTCGTTTGACTCATAATACAACTAAACATTGTTTATATTTACTTTTCTCATTCATAGGAAAATGGCTACAAAATGGTATTTAAATTCCTGGGATCCTTTCCTGGACACTGGTGCACTCTGGAGAGGGGGGGGAAAAAGACTAGACTGTAACCGTGATTCATGTTGCTGAGCTCCCGAGTGTGGGAGTTTCCTTTTTCCAAACTGAGTGTCTAGTCAGACATTTTGATCCGGGCAGCCTTTACTGAATTTTCTGTGTTCGATTGTCCAGAAAAGGAGACAATATGTACCAGTTTAGAAGTATACAGGACAAATCTGTCTCATATTTATCTTTTTCAACAGCTTCAGACTGGCACTTCTCCATATGTATTGGTCACCAAGGCTATTAGATGTTCTTTGCATCCAATAAAACCCCGTAAATGTGCATGAGAGAAGTGGAAAGCAGACCTAAAGGAACAGACAATCTCTGGAATTTAAAAACAGCTAAGGATAGCAGAGCAAAACATAACAGCTTTCTGAGATATTGTACTATTTTGTACCAAGTAAACAATTGGCTGTGAGAGGAGACCTCAAAATGTCAATGAGAAAACAAGAACTTTGATATTTAGATTTCTGGAAAACAATTTCTGCAAGGGAGTCTCAGTGCCCAAAGGCAGCTCCCCACTGCCTCTGTGGAAAAGCTTACCTACGCTGCAGGTTCAGACCGCTGCAGACAACTTGCCAGTCTGTGTGTTGCAGACGTCAAAGACTAGATGGAGTCCTAACTTGGTGAGGAAGAGAGGTGGCCACAGCCTCTCCTGCATGTATGTGCCACCTGGCACAGAGCAGCACGTGTTACCCACGTGTAGCTGTAGCTGCCTTGGCCATCAGGGGCCTGGTGTTGGCAGGATACAGCTCACACTAAGTCACAGCAATTCCTGTCCCTTCTTCCTTTGAAGCCATAGCTTGCCTTGTGATATGAAAGCACGTGTTGTTGCCTTGCTCCTAATTTTTGTTTGCACATGGCCTGTGGCACTGCCATTACATTTGCTTGCTTGCTCTGCCTGACCTGCTGGCCCTGTACAAATGAGTCCATGTGAGACACAGCCACCATGGTGTGCTGGCTGCTAGAGGCAGAGCCAGGGTTTGACAAGCCCTTGGTGTCAGCATGTGACCTGCCTGGCTGTTCTCTTGTGCTTGTGGCATGCTTCATTTTGCAGTCTTTTAGGAACCATCCGTCTGGCGTGGGCAAACCATGTGACTTCTTCCAGAAACTCATGCATAATGTGCTCTGCTTTCCTTTTATAGATGCACTGAATTCCGTCCAGATGCAGCTCTTAAGACAAACTCTGAGAAAGTATTTCTTCTTTTACTTAAATATTCTCCATATTCATAGCTTCTCTCCTAACATATCTAAGTTTGCCAGTAGTAAGTGCTTTTGGAATATAGACATTTGTCAAATACAAATTTCATCCAAGGGATTACTTCATTTCCACTCACTTATTCAACTGAGCTGGAGTAAATTGGCATGAAGATTCAGTTAATATTGATTTTCACTGAGTCTGAATCAGTTACCTAAAAGTACATGATTCAATGAGCTATATCATCCAGAATTTCACCAACTACAGTGAACTATCAGATCTTCTTTATTAGGTTATGTCCATGAAACTGGTTTTATGATTATGTCATTACAGCATACACACTGTATGTCAATTTAATACATACAATTTAATAATTTTTAAGTGCTCTTTATATCCAAATAATTTGGGAGCAAGCTTTCAGCATCTAAAGAGATACACATAGCAGGAGATCCGTCTGTAATGTTTCTGTCTTTAGCTGTTAAATTAAGCCTGTTTGGCAGTGATGAATCATACTCTGCTGCTGTAAGAATGAAGATACTCGTTTAAGCCTAGATCTCATCAGACCATTAGCAATGAAAGAGTACATGTACAGAGTCAGAACTGTATTCTAGGTGGGTGTCCTACCCACTCAAGCACAGAAACAGCTGTGCTTCTCTCCTGCCTTGGAATCATTTTTCCGTTCCTATGAAGTAATTGCAAAAGGAGAGGTAGGTGTTGCTCATCTCCTAGATCTTTTAAGAGTTTGATTTTGAGGGCATTTTGTTGGAAAGTGCGAGTTTAGAGGGCCTAGACTTCTTAGCGAACCCTCTGTTTTTGGCAAACATGCCAACCACAGCTGTATGAAAAGCAAGGTGTAAAGTGGCTTACCATCCGAGGAGACTTTTACTTGATTATTCACTTACTGCAGAAGAGGATTCTGGGTTTTTTTCTTTAATTTTGAGCAAGTTAGGTTGGGGTTTTTTCAGAAATGACAGCCATCTCCATCTGGATCTTGAGGAACTCCTTGTAGTGGTTATAAAGGTGGTGAACACTGTGGTGATGTGGAGACAGAAGAGTTCAAAATATGGGGTGATTCAAGGAGCTACATGTGTTCAGTATTTCAGAGACTGAGGGAATGTTCATTCTGTAAAGACAGAGTTGTGTGCTCTTCCCATATGTCAAAAACCTGTAGAGCTGTACCACAGACAACACAAAAGGCTTATAGTTCAGTAATGGCAAAACAGAGATAATAGCATAAAAATTGTTGCAAAAAAAAATTGAGGAGCCTTGTAACACAAATCTACAGCACAAAATGTGCTGCAGTTGCATAGGGGAGGGTGGCATCTGAGCAGTGTCATCACCTGGAAGTTTGGTTTTCGGTTTTCTCTTTACTATGGAAATTGATTTACTCTTTCTTTTGGTCAGGATTCAAGTGAGAAAAAAGATGTAATGTGAAATCACTAAAAGCTGAACAGGATGAATAACCAGAGAGCTCCTAATAGGTGAACTCAGATTACTGTGCGCTGTCATGGGCCAGTGAATGTAAATCTTTCAGCTTCTCTGGCCTGAGTGGAGTGTATTGCAAGGGACAAAGTGTTGCTTTAGGGCAAAGTTGTATCTAGTTTAGCTGGCCTTTGAAAACTGTATCAGTTTTTCTTGCATGGTTGCTATACTTAACTTCCTACTTTAAATGCTTATCTCAAGCTTTTCTGCAGGTGTTTATTAATTCACTGTAAGCCAGGACAGCTGCTAAAAATTAAAGTATTTTCTTCACACCATCCTTCTAATCCATTTTCATGTCTTTTGACACTCAGACTCAGCAGCTGGGGAAAAAGGTTGAAATTGAAATTTAACCTCTGCTCACATAATAGTTTGCCATTTAGTACTGAAATGTTTTCCCTGCCTTTCTTGTCTGAAGGGTTGTAATCCACTTACAGAATTTTTTCTGACCAAGAGTGTTTTATTACAGCTGAGAGTGATGAGACATATTAGTTGTGGGTGGGCACAGTTCTGATATTTCAGGTTTGTCTGAAAATTTAGAGAGGCTTAGACCAACAGGTGCCATTAACACCTAGTATGGGGGCAAATAAAGTGATCACAGATCAAAACATGTACTTGGCACCACACAGGAGCAGGTGAAACCCACATGGAGAGAAAACCCAAGGATTCTGTCTCTTAGCCTTCAGTGTTTTTCCAGAAGGAAAAAACCCCCATTTTTCCATAGAATACATTCTGTATTGAGAATTTTACGTTCTAGATTGTGAGAACATTTTTGAATTCTTTTTCCCTTCATGGGAATTCATGGGAATTTGACATCTCTTGAAGCTGCCTTTTCGGAAGTCTCTCAGAGTGCCCATGTGCAGCCTCCATTACTTCATTGTCACTCTGTCACTGTATCGCTGCAGCTGACAGAAAAGATTGACTTACAGAATTTTTCTGATGCTCTTATAGTCAGATACTTGCTTTTTTGCCTTACTCTTCCCAGTTCTAGAGTCTGTTGGTGAGGTTTTTTTTTCAAGTTAAACTAGTAATTTAATCACACAGATGAACCATTTTCTGTGTTGCTCATAATGGTGAAAATAAATCATCATTTATGACATTATCCTTTCACATTATTTTGTATAAGTTCTTTTATCCATAGAGCATACTTTCATCTGTGAAGTTCCTTGCTTAGCATTACTAAGGTAGAGATAAAGCCCAAGAAAACCTGGGAACACATACTTGGATGTTAATTTACTCAGTATCTTTGGTGAGATCAAATGAACCAGTATGTAGACTCTATGTGTTTGTGACTTTCTTTTCCCTTTCATAAGGAAGAATCACAGGTAGGTGGCAGTTAGTTTCCTTTGGGGAATAGTTATGTGTGCACAGTCTTCCACTAGATACAGGAATGATAACAAGGTTAGGCATTTGGTTTAAAAGAATTTATTCTGAGAGAAGTCAACGTAATGGCATAAAACCTTTCAGCCTAAAGTTGTACCATGAAAGCAACCTGGTTGAAAATATATACAGTTTGTGAAACATTATAAAATTTTAATTAGAGGGCCTCAGACTTTAAAACCTTTTCTCTATCCATCCCCTTGATCGAAACTAGTCCAGCATTAGAGGCACTCTCAAGCAAAGCCCATTTTAAAAGGAATTTTCACACCAGTAATTATGGTAAATGTCAACAGATGAACTTTCTTGAAGTCATCTTGGCATTGCAAGAAAAATTGTGGAGCTACAAAAAAATTAATTCTGTGTCTCTGAAAACTGTGATTTGAAAAGATTTTCACAGTAAAATTTTATACAGGGTAAAGGAGTAGATACTTCATGTAGACAATTGCTTACATTTTATTTATGTAATTGATAAAGAATAGGAACAGAATGAAACTCCTCTTGCTTACCTTGAAGATTGGTCTTTTGCTGTGATATAAATGTTCTAAAACCATTTCTTTAAAATACAGCATTAAAGAGCTTCTTCATATTTTGGCTAAAATGTGTAATTTTGGATTGCTGTCTGCTAGATTTTTAAGTGAGGAGTAACTTACGGGTTAAATTAAAGAAGTGGTGAAAAACAGCTCTGACATGCTCTGGAGGAAGGATATAGATCTGTTCAAGGAAAATATGGGCAAGTTTGTTCACAGCATGAGGTTCTCTGCACAAACACACAAGCACACACACTGTCTGCACAGTGTCCTGCACACTGATTTGCACCATTGCTTGTTTGAATGAACAGGACAGTGAGGAGCCCTCTTGGCTCCTACCCTTCCATATAAGACAGCCTTTATCTGATACATACCTCAGTTATTGCCCTCAAACCCCACAACTGAGTTGCACAAGAAGGGCAAAGCCATGTGACAGTTTTAAAGAGTGCACGTTTAAAATGAGGATAGGAAATGAGTTCGTGAGAGAAAAGAGAATGCATCAAACTAAGTAAGTGATTGTGGGAAGACCACAACCATATTGTATGTGTCATATCAGTATTTCTTTCACGCTGCTTTCAGAAGGCAGAATCCTGCAGTTTAGTTATGTCATTAAATTTCAAGCTGCTGATGGACAAGTAGATGCAATTTAACTGTGCACAGTGATGAGATGGGTGTTTAATACACAGACAGTTGATATTGCTGCTGCAACTGTCATTACAAACAAAAGGAATGCTTCTTTTTCCACACTGAGCAGAGACCACACTTCTTCTTCCCTTTTTCCAAGGTCAGTTGTGTATGTATTTACAGAATTTGCTTCAAACGTTGCCACAGTTTTCAAGGTGCCACTATTATGTCATGCTTCCTGAGCTGAGATAATAACCCGTAAAGTCCTAGTGAAATAAACCTACAAATCTTGTGAGGAAACAAATGTCCACAGATAAGAGACCTCTGACGTGCATGATGAGAGAGTAAGTGAAGGACGTTCAACGTATCAAGGCTCTTCTATTTCAGAAAATAATGTTCAGTGATGAATTCTGAAGCAGTTCTGCCCAGGAACAGATGAGACCTGCCTATGTTACAGCATATTCTGGTCAAAGATTGTATCTACACTTACTTTTGGGAACTTTGTATGTGTGGGTATGTTTATATGTATACACATATATATAATGTATGTAGCCTTCTCTTGAAGCATGATTTTTTTTCTTAAAAAAGTTTGAAACCAGATCTCAATTGGCTTGAACCTGGGGTCATTGATCTCTGTGGCGAAGCTCTCTTTTATGGCAGTGGTGGGGGACAAGGCTCATCATTCTGATCCAAGGCCACTTGGGACCATGCTTACCTGAAAGGTAACAAGCAAATTTTAAGCACCCAGAAAAAGATCTCCTTTGCCAGTTCTTAAGGAAGCTTTGAAGATGGCTGTATTTTCTCTGACTCATTATGTGTGTTGGATGAACTTCACTCTACACAGTAGGCTGGCCCTGCTTTGGTCATAAAGCTGTACATGGTGCCTCTGTTTGGTTTCTAACATTTCCCTTTCAGTTATGCCTGCAAAGGAAACATCTGAAATTGGGTCCTTCCTTGCTGGCTTGTATCTGCATCCAGCTCTGAAAGCTCTTTGTTTTCTTCCTCAATAAAGAGATCCCATATGTTTCTTATGAACTAGACCATATGTGCATTTGGGGGTCAGAATATTATCTTTATTGCTAGAATTAGTTTGCTTCATTTTGAACAGCAATGGAGAGCAAATTCAACACACTACAGAACTGGAAGTTTGCAAAACTACCTCTTTTTATCTGCTTCTGTCTACTGGGTGACATGAGAAACTCCAGGGAAAAAAATAATTGTTGTAATGCATCTTTGATGCATTAGATCTGGTTCTAATAATAGTTCAGTACTGACACAGCACCATCTTAGAACTCTTACTCATGATTGTGATACTATCATACTTGAAGAATGATTTTTCAGTGAAAGAAATTGGGCTTTTAAAGACTAAAATGAGCAACTCAAGATGGCTGATCTGGTTTCTGTCAGATTTTAGCTGAAGAGTATTTCCTCAGTCACAATGTTTATCTATGTCATCTTTCTTCTTACTTATTGGAGGAGAGAAGATAAGTTTCATAGAAGTTTTGAGCAATTTATGATCAAGTATAATAACCTCTACATGAAGTAACTTCTTCCTATGCAGTGTCTGGCACCCACCCACACAGAGATATTATTAAAGGGAAAGGAGAGAGAGAAGTACAAGAAAATGTTAGGTTTAAAATGAGAACTCTGAATTTCACAACAGCAGAGGCAAGTCACTTGTGACTGGAAGTGGGTAACTGTCCAGAGTGTGAAATCTTGCCAGCATGGCCTGTTTTCAGATTAAAGTTTCATATTGCACCTTATTCATCTTACATACCAGAAAGCCCAATGATCTTTATCTTTAAAAGGTGATACTTTTTTTTTTCCCCTTGCTTTACTTTCTCTTTTCATACCTGTAGTACAGACTTGTGCAGGCAATTTGTCAAAGAGAAACAGTGTTAGCAACAAGAGTGGCTAGGAATCAACTCAGAAATAATCCCTCTGAATAAAGGTTTCCACAGGATGGTCCAGATCATGTTATTTCTAGTCATCTCATAATTTCAGTTTTAGGTCATGTATGGTTCCAATTCTTAAAATGAAAATATTTTCTTCATAACAAGTAACTAAGAATCTGACAAAATTATTTACCAGCTATTCACATTTTGTAATATGAAAAGAAAAAGCCCAGCCCATGCTTTTAATATATCTCTGACTATATAATTTGGCAAGTTTCTCATGACATGATGCAGGATTCCTTGGCAAATGTTACTTGGCTTTAGCTTTTTCAGTTTCTTCACCATCACGTTGTTGATCTTATACACACAGACATACAAACTCCTAAACTGCTACAACACTATCAAATTCTAAAATTTCATGTACAGCGTCCACGTACCCTTGTTTTACCATTTCTCTTTACATTTTTTTCTTCACTATGCCAAATAATCATGGACTTTCAACACGTCCCTCATTTTGTATAATGCCTTCAAAGCTGCAGCTACATATCTGAATTCACTGCTCTTCTTCCCAAAACAAACTCAGCATCTTCTCAACCAGAGTGTCTAAAACCCCACTTGCCCAAAAATCAGGTTGTACCCTTCCCACTCATGATGTTCTTCTCATTTTAGAGAGTTCCTGTAGGACTTCACTGAGTACACACAAACCGCCAATACACCGGCTTTTCACTAAGAGTATTGTATATATTCAAGTTCATAATTAAGAGATTATCCTTACCATTTTTCTGTGATAACAAGGAAGGGGATAGAATTCCTAGCTGGTGTTGTCACCAAAAAGAGCAAATTGGACTAACAGAAGGAACCTAGGTAGTTATTTTGTATGTTATTTCTTACATATCTGGAAAGATACTAGGCTTATCTAGCTTTGGAAGCCCTTGTGTTGGCAATTCCAGAACTGTCATGAGAGCTCAGTAATACATTTTGATTAGAAGGGGAATTTCTTACCTTTTTTTCAGTCTTCCATAGAGTCTTTCTTCACATGACCTTTCTTCCATGTGTCCATTTTACCAATGTCAGAAATGGAAAGGGTTTCCAATCAGAATGTCACTAATTAGTTAAAAATGTCCATCGCTGTCAAGAAACCTGCAGAAATCTTTTCCTGTGCTGCAACATATGTGGTTTTATTAGTTCTTTTTCCTTTTTTCTGCATTATAGTTTGACTAGAACAGTGCTTATCAATATCTTTAATTCCAATCTTTATGAAAATTCTAACTTTCCTTATGCTTAGAAAAAGCTTTAGATTCTCTTTGCTTTGTAGACCAAAGACTGAAGATAAAATCTAGAAGTAATGTGGCCAGTTAACAGTTAAAACTCATTTATCTCTTGCGTGTCATTGCATTGTCATTGTATACAATACTTTAAAAATTGCTTTGGCGTGTCTGTAGAGTTGCACCAGGGAAAATTCTTTCGTGGAGACTTGCTTCAGAAGTGTTTATATCTCAGTTTTTACTGAATAGTATAGGAAACACAATGTCTATAAAACAAGTACTCAACTTTTCAGACACTAGTATCCAGTTCAGATAGAAAGAATATATTCAGGGAAGGTGAAGCTCAGCATGAGCATGAACAAAAGCGTGAGCTAAGGCATGGACAAGAGAAAAAGAGCCTGAAGTTGGTAGAAGGTTAAATCTAGTTTGTTCAGCCATATATAAGCATGAAAGCCTTCTGGCCAGAAAACTAATGGTGCAAGCCCTTTTAAACTGTAAGCAGATGGTAACATTTCAGGATTTGTAGGTTTTCCATTGCAACCTTACGTTGTGATCCGTATTTTTATTTCTGTACTATCACACAATGACAGAATGGTTGAGATTGGAAGGACTTCTGGGTATCATCTGGTCCAAGCACAGGCAGGATCACCGAGAAGTGGTTGTCCAGGACCATCTCCAGGTGGCTTTTCAATATCTCCAAGGTGGGAGGGTCCACAACCTCTTCGAGCCAGTGCTTGGTCACCCCCACAGTAAAAAATTGTTTCTTTATGTTCAGAGAGTATTCCTGTGCTTCTCCTTTCACAATGCAGACTCATAGCTAATATCCATTAATTGTGCAGCTGCACATTTTGTACCTCAGGAACTAAGGTACTTGCTTATTGGCTCGGGGGGGTTTATTTTAGCAGGAGAGTGTAAGTAATACAGTGCCTCCATCTTATCTTCATATCAGTAGACTAAGGGCATTCTGGGCCTACAGTAGGCACGAAAAGGCTTTTCCTCCATGCAATGGGCATCATTCCAGAAGCAGTGGATAATGGCCTAGCTCCAAGGCCAGGAGAAGGAGCAGCCAAAAAAGTTGGACACTTGCATATTCCTTGTAACGTTTTCCTCAGTGTGTTGCCCTGAAAAATCAAAGAAGCAACAACCAACAAACATGGGAGACTTCCTGAGCAAACAGAGAAATTAAATGTCATAGATGCACTCCAAATCTTTTTGTCCCATCTTCTTCCCTCCTTGGCGTGTGTTCAGTAACAACAACGGTGTTGGAGCCTTCAGAGCATGGGTTTTGTAGCAATCAAAGTCAGGGATGTTTGAGAGGACCGAGGAACCACGCACAAGCCTAGTAGATCCCCATGGATAGATCTGTCATCCATGGTAATGTCCCTCTTTCCTGAGATACGTGTACTCACAGATTTTAGGTGTTTTTTGAAGCCAGAGGACAGACTTCTGTCCCCTGCCACAGGACACAAACTCAGCTCATTGCCTTTCCTGAAGAAAAAAAAGAAGGAATTCTACAAAATCAGGCTCCAGAGTTTAACCAGTCTTACACAGATTAGGATCACAGAGAGGAGAACACAGGCTAAAGAAAGGACTTCTGGATCAAGCTTGCGTAAATAAACCTCAGGGTGTGAGTGGGTGTATGAGTCAAGTGAAAGATACCAAGAACAAAGGTGAAATTCTACTTTCCTGTGGCTGCTGAGTGCTCTCAGTTCAAAGGTGGTAGGAGCGCTGATGTCCGCCTTTAAGAATCTTTTAAAAATCATCTTGATGTGAAAGTTTTTATGTGTACTGGACTTGCAGAGCTGTTAGGTCATTAAAAAAGATTAACCAGTGCCAAAATGTGAAATGAGAACTTCATACAGCTGCTGATTAGGTGAATCTATTTCCCCAGTCATCCGTCCAGTATTCCAATTGAACCTCAAGCCAAAATTCACGAGGCAAATTTCATTATATTAGTGATGCCTTACCTGGAGTTGGCATCCTGTTGTAGTCATGATGGTGGGATGGATAGGAGGCTGAAAGATGAACTAATAACATTTCATTATGATGAAATACCAAAGTATGTTGGAAGGTCACCTTTTGTTGTATAATTACACTTGCAGAATAATTTAAATTCTTGCTTCAGCCCTTAGTGAATTTGAGACAGCAGCAATGATGGGAAAAACCTTCCTTAAAAATCCCAAGAATTACTTGTTTTGGCATGACACTGCCTAAGGTGATTTGTGAACAAGGCTGCCTTTGCCAAGCTTTCACATTAATGCAGAGTTCAGCATACATTTTAAAACATTAAATCATCTTGCCATTTGCATAGATATGATTATTTGAATGTGTAGATTTTGTTAGTTTAAAGGGCCCCAATAATCTAATGCTGGAGCCGAAATTAAATATTCAAAGTAACTGTATGTTAATAATTTCAGGCAGTAGTTCAAAAAATGTGTTAGATTGTAATATTGTTTGACTCTGGAAGATACAGAGTGTGTCTGCTGGTCTGCTGCCACAAGCAATGCTAGGCTATTGAATGTTCTGAAAATCAGGCTGAAAACTTAGGGCAGAAGATGCTCTAAGATGCTCTTGTCTGAGTGGATTAAGCTTTGGGTTTTTGTAGAAGCCAGTATTGCTATATACCTTAAAGCTTAAAAAACCCAGAAATCCCAAAGTATGAGTTGCAATGGTCTTGTCAAAGTGGCTACAGTTAGTAAATATCATGTGTATCTGGGAAGCAGAACATCCCATTATTTATGATTTATTCACAATCAAAACAAATAAAGCCCTTTGTGGAGAAGTAAGAGGCTACCACATTTTACCCCATCAGATCAAATCTCATGTCAGATGGTTTCAAATCAGATTTTATTAAATTGTTCACTCAACGTCCCTGCACAAAGCAGTTCGGAGTATAAGTTGATATGACATGACCTGAATGGCAGCACACAAGAAGGAGGCAAAATGCATGTTTAGTTCATCAAAGAACAGCATGTCTGCCAGTTCACTGCTTTTTCTTGGTGGCCCAGATTTTGTCCAGAGGTTGTTATGTCTAACTAAGAAATGTCACAGTGCTCTGTGTTGACTTACTGTATTTGGAATGGACCCATGAGACACGCAGTGGCATGGAGCTCTGCTGCCTTTATGAGAGTGTCAAGATGGAAAGTGCCATCTTTCATTATTAACTCACAGTTAGCAAAAGGAGATCCAGATCCTACACCTGCTCCTGCATATGGGCAGTGAGAGGAGAAGGACCATAGCTGACCATTCCTTGTTCCATAGCTGACTACTCCTTGTTCTGCAGTCTAGATGGGAGAGATCTGCTCCTATAAAAAGCAGCAGTGAAATGATGCCTTTGGCTGTCACTGGTGTCAAGGACTTCCATCAGACAGAAGAGGAGTATTTGCAGAGAGGCAGGAGAATGGGTGTTTTTCCATAACCAAAGGCTGCTGGGGAAAGCATGGGATTATGCATTGTTGGCCAAGTCACTGTGTCTCAGCTGAACAGTTCTAGAAACTGTAACCATGAGTTTACAGCATACTCTGTGCTTAGAGAGTGGAGATCCAGAAGAGAGGGCAGCCTGACTGTCAGTCGACCCAAGTTACTATCTCAGTCTGCAGTGTGTGTGAGTCGTGTTTCTTGGAGTAATCTGCCATTTGTTGAACCAAAATGGTACACAACATCTGTGGCCTGATCTTCACAGATCCCTCATTCTTGGCTGGATCCTTACTCATCTGTCAGTAAAATGTTGGAATATCTTGGGAGTTTCAAAATAAAATTGCACTGTTGTTCACACCTTACTGAGTTCAACTCAGAGCTGGCAATACAGCCATACTGCCATACAAATCAGAAATTCATATTTTACACTGGCGCTGTGGAGTGATAGCATCTTATACATGAGTGAAAATATTTTAAATTGCGCTTTGAGAAGAAAAAGTGTGTCTGAAAGTATTTTAGTCACTGCTTTTTTTTTTTTTTTTAAACCTTTGGACATTCAGCCTAACAATTTGTTTCTCTCCTGAATGTATCTTTACTTATGCAGCAGACGTATTCCTCTACTTCAAGGTAAATTCTGTACCGTTTCACACCCCATTGTTTACAGACCTTCATGAATCCATTGTCATTTATTTGACCCCTTAAACCTAGGAGCACGTTTCCAATATACAGTACACAAGAAATTTAATTTTCAATTTATATTCATAATAACTAGTCTCTAATTTTATTATGTTGTAACGAATTGCATGACATTCACTCTGTTTTTGTCTCTCTTAGCAGCTATTTGAGTGTTCTCTGTAGTGAAAACTATTTTGTTAATGATAGGACAGTATTAGTTGAGGGAAGATTATTTCCTTCATGCAAAATGGCACAATTAAGTTTTCAGAGGTAGTGTATTCAAAAATATGTGTCATCTGTCCCATTTTGTTATCAGTTTTAGTAGAAACTTGAAGGGTTCACTTGCAGACTGGATAAAGCATGGAAGCAGAAGATACGAAGTCTCAAAAAAACCCCACGTTTTTACCCTACATGGGCAACAGTCAATGACATATATGAATTTACATTAATCAAAGCAAGTCACATCCTAAAAACATTTTTTTACTTTTTCAGACCACTCTTCCGTGGAAATTCAGATGTTGATCAACTAGGAAAAATCTTCGAGTAAGTAATAACTAGTTGCCTTATGTCAATATCTGTTTAACATTGAAACCCTATGAGATTTCTTTGCCGTTTTTTTATGCAATAACATGACTAGAACAAAGTACTCCTACAACATATTTCCTATTGCTACTGTATGCAACATGATATTTCCGTGTATTCTATGTCAGAGTGGGAGGAGGAAACAACATGGAATATAGTTCTGCAAAACTGATAGCCATCATCAGGAAGTTATGAGACTTCTGGGTTTGGGCTTTTTAAGTCTCTTAAACATGCTGTGCATGTACCATCCATACATATTTATAAACAGTTAAGTCCAAGAGATTCTCTTCATGTAAACAAACACAGAGATTTTGGTTTGGTTTTTTTGTTTGTTTGTTTTATTCCTTTGTGCATTGCAGAAAACAACATAAGAATACATTAAAAGCTGAAATCTCTAAAGATTATTTCCAACTACATCTTCACAGAAAAGACTTCAAGACATCCAAAAATATGTTAGCTTTTAAAATACATTGTGTAGCCTGTTAACAGTCCATATTTGCTCTGGAAGGTAACTGTGAGAACTGAGGGAATATTAGCATTTTAACATGTGCTTTCTCAGAGATGAATTGACTTTATTTTAAAACCATTTTACAGTTCTAGGAGTTTGTGTTTTTCAAATACATCAAATACTTGAAGGAGGCAGGTAGACTCTAAACTCTCTGAGGTGGAATATTTCTCATCCAAAATTAAGTTATTGGTATTACCAATATGATCATTAAGTAGTATTATATTACTTTTTCTTGGAAAAGCTCTTCAGAGTAAGTAACATTTTGGTATTTTTAAGAGGCATGTAATTTAAGATCTGATGCACATACCATGTAGTTAGGAAATCAAAGCCTTACAGAGCTGGTACCAATCCAGAGAACGAATGCCTGTTTGCCTCTGCACCTCTGTCTTCCATTTCTGTATGGAGGGGCTGCAGGGATCCAGGGATCTGGATGAAATAAGAAGTAGATAGCACAGAGAGAGAGTGAGAAGTATTATTCCAAAATGTTATTTTCTTGAAGATATTCCAAAGAGAAGATGGTAACATTTCTAAGAAAAGCTTAAACTGAACAAATAATGAATTTCTCTTTAACCATTTTTCCAGTTCTCAAATCATAACAGATCTGTTTCTAAAGATTTTCATTATTTAATGTGGGGTTCCTAAATTGCAGGTCTTGATTTCACAGAGTTGACTTCCCTTTCCTGCATACCATACGATGAGTGTGTGACTCACTTGTGTGGTTAATTTGTCATGCGCTACATAGCTCTTCCTGCCCAGTCCAGAAAAATCAATCCTTGAAGTTTTACTTTTTCTTCTTCTGACAAAACTACTGCTTTAGTCCTACAGTATTCTGCTTTTTTAAATAAAGACAGCTTTGATACATACAACACATTTTACAATTAGAAAAGACACAGCTGTGATTTCTTTCATTTATGACATTTAATGGGAAAATGAAAATTAACTGGGCTAGGGTTAAATGCATAGCTGCTAGTGGCAGCCTCCAACAGGGATCTTTCCATCCCTAGGGGCTGAGATTACCTGTGCAGAAAAGAATTCACTGAGAATAGAAAAGGATGTGCTAAATTCAGAAGAAATTCCTTATTGCACATCCACTTAAAGAGAAAGTTTGAGTTTGCTTATTTTGCACAGTTCTTCCTAAATAGCTGAAAAGTTTCTGTCTTGGATTCTGAGGGGTTATGCCAAATACTGTTTATTTTGTGTTTTCACAGCTGGAGAACCCCCTACAGTTAGGCCTAGCTCTTCTTGTAAGAGGCTTGTTTCTTTCTACAGTAGTGACTCATTCTGGAGATAGTTTGGACAGAAGGAAGTTTCAGGATTTTTGTGCAATCTGGACTGATGCGTTCTTTCAGATAATGGGGCTGTGGTCTGCCTTTGCTTTGCATATGCATTGTGATTTGTGTTAGTAAAATTCCACTGTGTATGAGGGTAAATCCCTCATACATGGCTCAAAACATTCTCCTGCTTTTCCGGGACACTACCGGCATGTGGCATGTCCTCAGAGATTTCAGGCTAAACTGCAGTGGTTTGAACAGACTTGTCTCCCATCGTGATCAATGGGAGTGGAAAGTACTCAGCATTTCTCAAGACCAGGGCTGAACCTTTGGCAGGAGGTGAAACTAATCCAAGCTGCTCCCAAACTGATTCACTGCAAAGGTGCTGCCACCAGACCATTAGAGTGGGAGCAGCTACTCAGACATTCTTTATTAAGGGGTTTTGAGTACCACGTGTGTGGTACTGAAAATGTCTCTCCTTTCCACCCTGTCCTGTCCAGCCCACCCCTCTCTGACACGCAGCCTCCTGGTTTCTTGTCATTAGCTTTGCCTGTGCCTGTGCTCATTCTGCCCTGTTCGTGCTCTGCCATGCGGTCACTAAAAACAGTGGGACTAACCAAACACATTTGAATGACAGGTTAAATGTCATTGTTATTTAAAATACTTAACTCTCCCATCTTTGATGCTATTTGTATTATATTTAATATGTGGCCAGATCCTGAAATACCTAATCAAAAGGCTTGAACTGCTGTGGCCAAGGGGGCTGCCCCATACCCACCCTGCACCTGATAAATGGCAGGTGTGATTTTTCATACAGATTCAACTCAGCGTTTCCCAAGAGCTGTGATATGTCCAGATGTAGTAGGATTTAATTGTCCTGAGATTGTAATTGCTTTGCCCTTCCAGCCATGCTGTTAATTTTGAGGACATATTAATTTTCAGAGGTATTTTAGGTGAGACAAATTACAATCTAAAAAGTATAGAGGTAGAGATGGGGTAGGTAATTCCATGACGGTCGAACCTATGATTTACCTCTGTGTGGCTGGCCACGGCCTCATCCAGCCTTGGGACAAAATCGGTGAGAAGAAAGGTCAATGCTGCTCCCTAGTGGCACTGGCCTTTGTGCAGGCCCAAGTATTCAGTGACATTGTTTTTCTGTCCTTTCTTGTCTTACCCTGTCAGCGTTTCCATTGAAAATCTCAATTTTACAGGTTATAAAAATTTGATTTCCCTGAAACCAAACAAATAATGTATCATCTTTTCCAGAATTTCCATCAGAAACTGGTTTTCAACCCCGCAAATATTAACATCAGACTAAAATGTGAAATGTATGAGACATAATTCATCGTTGGTGGTTTACCTACTATTTAATTCATTTGAGTTTTAGAACTCAGCATGATTATTAATAAGTATAAATATCTTCTATAATTTAAAGAATAAAGAAATAAAATATTTAGAGAGATTAAAATATTCTTTTAAAGAGTAAAGAAAAATTAAAATACAGTTGAAGGCAAAACCACAGAGACACTCAAATGCCTTTCCACTTCTAAATTGAGACTTTAAAACCTGTATTGTGAAGCAAATAAATTGTTTAAATTTGGGCAACAATTACTGCACATAGCTTTGAAGCATTATGAAACATCCCTTTTATTGCCTTACCCTCATCTTGACCCACACTCTTCTCTCAGTCCCTATTCTTGTGAAAAAAGATCCTTGCATGCAATTCCCCTTTGAAACTTACTGCTTTTAATCATCCTGGAGTGACATATGTTGCACCATCCATTCAAGAGCTGAGCAACTTTTTTTCTAAAGCACTCAGCTTTTCTCAATAAAAAGACTCAGAAAATTGAGACTTGGGCCAGAAAATTGTGCTACCCACAAAATGACTTCTACCAAGCACATTGTGGGCCTATGTTCATCAGCTTCTATTCACAGAGATTATTGCACTACTGTACAGTTAAACATTTAAGCTCATTTAAACAGAAATACTTACAAAATGCCACTCAGTGTAATCAAATAAAGGGAAGACTGCATAAATGTTCAGATCTTACATTATGTTTTTCATTTCACAGTGTAATTGGACTCCCAGAAGAAGAGGACTGGCCTAATGACGTTGCCCTTCCAAGAAATGCTTTTACTTCCAGACCCGCACAACCTATTGAAAAATTTGTACCAGATATCGATGAAGTAGGCAAAGACTTGCTTCTTGTGAGTTTCTGTTTGTTGTTCCCTGCCTCACATGACTGATAGCTCCCATTGTGCATGCAACTTGCCAAGAAAAAATGAAGTTTCCATGTAATGGAGTTAGTAAAAAAAGGTCAGAAATAGATAAGACAATTCGTGTTAATCTGTGAAGCAACAGCACAAACACACTGCCTTGGGCTCAAGAGGTGTTGGAGCTGAGAATATCCCAAGATTAGGAAACTGGGTCAGGGACATATCTGTTCGATCTGTGGTTAGACCTTATGATTAGATCCTCATTACTGACCACTGTGGTGCCACTGATGCAGCCATTCTTACAGTATTGGCCTGATGTGAGTGCAAAAATGGATCTACCTTTTTTTTATGGTATATATAGTGGACCCAGTATAAAGTGGGAAGTAGGCTGTAGTGGCAGATTACATCTACTAGCCCTCTACTGAAAGCTGAAAACTTGACACTTGGAATTCACCAATTATTGCCATTTGCAAAAGGCAAGGCTGAACAGAAGCAAAAGAATTGGGCTGGTGCAGCTCTTTCTATCATTGTTATAGATACATTAGAAACCCCAGTTCTGAAGTTCAATCTTGAAGTGGAATATAGGGAATGACCTTGCATCAGTTTGCTTCTTGCTGTGAAAGAAGTTGAAATCTAGTAAAATTTGTTCTCTGAAAGTCTTTTAAAGATCTTGATTCATGTGAGCTGGGTAGTGTGCAATTCTTGAAAGACTTGATGCATCTCTTCAGGAACTGCTGTCTGTGGCCAAGGTTGTCTCAACAGCAGATGATCCTGCAGTGTCCTCATGATGGCAGCTCCCAGCTGCAGAAAGCTGGACTACATCTGGACACTTGAAATTACAAGGGAGAAACACTGCTATGAGAAAAATCTGTTGTGCTTGCTGACAGCCTGGAAGTAGAAGCTAGACATAGGACAAGAATTAGATTCTGGGAACAACAAGGAATAATATATGGCCAAGAGCTCCGTGAGTGTGAGACATGATGGAGGGAGAGAGAGAGGAAGGAAGAAAATAAATATCTGTGCCTAGAAGGTGAGGTAGGAGAGAAATCTGTTCCTGCTAGGCAAAGAGATGATAACTGGTAGCCACAGATGAGAGGGGAGAGCAGAACTGGAAGTCACTGTATTAAATTTCAGAAGTTAAATGATAGAAGTTATGATACAAGAAAAGAAAGTAGGACTAGGAATTTCTTAGACAAGAATAGTAGGAAGAATAATACATGGAGGTGAATGACATAAAGAGCAAGGTATAAATGCAAGGCTGGGGTAGAGATTTCAGTTGCCGACTGGACAAAGGCTGGGATACAGATCTGGAAGGAGGGCCATCAAAGTGCAACCAGGGAGGAGAGAGAGAAACTGAACACACAACATAAGCAGACTAAGGCTGTCTTGGGCTTGTGAATTCAAGAAAACCTGTACTCTGGGATTTCATAAACTGTGAATAGTTGAACTTTCTAGCATGTATTTTTGAGTTGGCCATACTCTTGTACTTTGACCCCACTGCTTGTTTTAGTATGGATGGTCACCGTGCACCACCTTCTGAGACCCTGTTGTCTCTCCTATTGATAATAAACTGAAGGTGGTATGCATTAATGTATGTATGCAATGATGGCACTGTTAACCGCACATTTTAGTTAAAACTAACTTCTTCTCATACTTTCAGAAATGCTTAGCGTTCAACCCAGCCAAGAGAATATCTGCATATGTTGCCCTCTCTCACCCATACTTCCATGATCTGGAGAAATTCAAGGAGAATCTGGACTGTCACGTGTCATCCAGCCAAAACTCCAGTGAGGTGAATGCATCATAAGTGCTGACTGAAGATGAACCATAAATGAACAAGACATATAGCTGACAAGGCCACTGTCCCATACAAACCACGTAGCTGTCCTAGCAAGATTATTATTTGGAGGTTTTATGCACTTATCTTTTATTTTGGGATTGTGATGTGCTTATCCATGGAAATCAATCTAGTTTACTTTCATCAGAGCAATGCAAGGGCCAGGGCTTTGACCTGCTCCTGTTGCAGCTTTATGTTTGTTTTGTTTTTGTTTTGTTTATCTACCTGGGAAAACTCCAGACCAAGAGAAGCTGCTGACCAGTTTTGCTGCCATTTTATCCTCCTAATATTGAATGCTGCCAGTGTTTGATGATCGAGTCACTGCCAAAATATGATGCAATCTCTCTCTCTAGCTGCTGAAGCATGATTTGGTACTTCATTATTATTATTCTGTGATATTTAAAGAACGGCATTGAAATACCAGATCTCTGCAACCTGCAGTTAACTGATAGATGTGTTAATACATCCAGCTACTGTTCATTCATAGCATATGTGCAGGTGCTTCCCCACTTGAAAACTTGGTTTAGTTAACTTATCGTTTCATTGCTCTATAAAAAAAACAGTGGTGATGATGATGATCATAATAAATGTCTCAGCTTTTAGGTTTTTTCATACACAGACGAGTTATTATCTAGCTATGTTTGTGTGCATGTTTCAAAAAACTGTCCTGTTCTTACTGTTTCAATTTCCAAATGGTCTTTCTGTGTTGAAATGCAGACACGTTCTAGTGCATCGTCTGACCCATCATTCCCCCCTGGAAACAGCTGCAAGCATATTTTCTTCATCTCATTCCAAATAATTTTCTGATGTCCAGCTCCAAGACATGAGCAGAGCCAATGAAAATCAATACAGATTTTCACCTTCAACCTGTTCTCATTGTCAACCAAAAACAAAAATAGAAAAAAAATATTTCTGGTTCAGAAGCAGAGAATCCTATACCTGTAATAAGCACAGAGAAGTATTTGTGCTGCATTGTACTCTTTATACTGTGCTGCCTTACCTGCAACATCCCCCAGCACATCACAATTGCATGAACATAAATGCTTAAAATCCCTCACGTCACTTACTAAGCAGACTTATTTTTTATACAGAAATGCATGACCTTCTCTGCTAAACCACCATGTGGGGATACCAGCACATGCCTCTCCACTAAGGTCCATGTGCCATTATTGAATGTCAAAATAACTAAACAATTTACTTGTCTTTATAGCACAGTTATTTTAAATATTACCTGAAATTTTTTATATTTAGTATTTTTACCTTAACTAAAATATATTTTCAGTATTTTGAAAAGAAACTTTTATTTTTTTAATACTGTACTGGGGAAAAAGAAATATTTTAAATCCATCCCTAGCATGACTTCAGTGCATTTACCTGGAAGTGACCTGGGGGGAAATATTGGTCCAATGAGTATAACTGATGCTAAGTGAGGCAGCCAGCTTTGCTTACTCCTGTGACAGTCCCTTAGGCTTCTCTCTTCCTCGTCTCTATTTCATCCTGTCTAGGTGGTGAGCCAGCATTCCATCCTCATCCACGGCATGCTTGGCAGAAGCAGGTCCTTAGCAGTGAGCAGGGCAGTGTAACTTTTCCAGCTGTGACAGGGGAACTTGCAGCCACCTCACGGGCAGGTCTCTCACTCCTGTGGGGAACTTCACTGCTAACTCCGTTTCAGGTATCTGCAGTGTCTGGGTCATGGTCCACTGCTTGGATAGTAAGTGGAGCTCATCTCTCTCCTGGATAAAGCTCTTTGTTACTGTTGGACATTTAAGTTTGTGATACATGGTTAAATTAAGTCTGCTTTAAACAAGCCAGATTTTAAAAGGACCACTTGCATGCTTGCATGCAGAGGCCTGTGCTTTTCTTTAAGCCCAGAATGAGCCTATGCATAACTTAACCAGCACGAACAGGCAAGTTGCAAATTAGGCCTGGCAAGAGCGTGCACAAAGCATCTGCACACAGAGATATCACAGATCCGTAACATCAGAATTTCGGAAGCTCTCTGAGCAGAAGCTGAAGGCCAGGGAGCTATCACAGCATAGCAGCAAACCTTCTAATCTTGGCCTTGCCTTTGTCACTCTCTTTGTTCCTACACCCAAGGGGAACTGCAGACTCACTGCACTGGTGTTGTCCCAACCCTATTCCTGTATGGGTTAGTGGACACAAGTGTGAATAATTTTTAACATTCACAGAGAAGGATTGGCCAGTGTGAAATTTTTGCTAACAATTTTTAAACACTAAGTAGAACAACAAACAGAGCCAAAAGTCAGGAGACTCTTGCAACAGTGGCAATTAGAAAGTTTTTTTACGGAGTTTAGCACTTTTGAAAACATTCCACATTTTACCTAGCACGGCGCTATCTATCATACATACCTTATCAGGGCATTCAGCTGGTGTGGCTTCCCAGCAACTGCTCAGGGAACTCTCCCAGAGCTCTCCACCAACTAATAAAGGGTGAAAATGTAGAGGAGGAGATGTTTTTTTTCCAGATTAGGCTTAAAACTTTCAGATAGAAATGTGCATCTGTTCCACGTAAGAATCTGTTCTATTAAGCTTAGCAAAGCTAAAGAATAGAGAATATGGATGCTGAATGTAGATATGTTATTAGGGTAAAAACAGAAAGGAGGGGAGAGAATACTTTAAGCCAAAGGTTAGTGTTGGCCTAAAAACTAATGAGAATGTGGAAGTCATCAGGAATTTAACTACTGGAGCAGTATTTTCCAATTTTTGTATCATAGAGCTAAGCAAGCAGCAGAGAAAAACGGGCTGGCTTATGGAGTCAGAAGCAGAGCTTCTGCAACATGGTGCTGTATGTTGTCTAATATAGTAGGATCAGGTTATAAATGAGAGTATTCAGGAGAACAGTTTGCGAAGGGATGCATTAATACTCATATTCTGGAACATCTTTCCAGTGGGAATGGCAGGAACAAAACCAAGAAATCTAAGAATCTTGGCAGGGTTAGGGAAAATATTTCTCTAATGGGGTCCTTGTGGTAACAAGGGCCTGGATTCAAAGGACCAACAATTTTTCAAATTACCTCCTTTTCCAGATCTCTTCAGGAAGAAATTCCATTTGACATGCCATAGGCTTAATCATATTCCAGTCTTCCCTGCCAAACCATGTGGGGCTTCACTCACACTAGTAAACTGAGAAAGCCTGTTCTCTGGCTGGGCAAAAGCACTGTCGTTGACTAATACCATGCCAGGAATCATATTTATAATTAGACAGCACAGACAGCTGTGGGACTGTGCTCAAACCCACGGCCTGCTCTTCTTATATTACTGGTATAGCTCTAATATTTTAGTACTTTTACTCATTACTGCTATATGTGTAGGATGTAGGAGTTGTGTAAGTGAAAAAGAAAGTGCTGTGATGAAAACTCCTTGTACACCTTTAAGTAAGACTTCAGAGTGCAGTTTTTCTTAGTGCTATCTAAGCCTGTATGTGTTCTCTTCTACAGGAGTGGTTCAACAGCAGCTAAAAAATGCTGAATAACAAAAGATGTATTAAGTATAGCTCCCAGAACACCCACAGCCAGGCACTGTGCTCTTCTTAGCAGAGAACAGGGTGTTCTAAGAAATGAAAGGAGAAATTTCTATCTCCCACCAACCTTTTTTTTTTTTTAATCACTACTTCATAATTCTGCAGGAAAAAACCAGACCCAATAGCCAAGGAAAAAAACCACCACAGCCAGCCAGTGAAGTGCTAATTGCTGAACCATAGAAATTCATCTGGTGCAGCCCTTTTCTCTTCCCCCTGTCCACGCTCACACCAGCCTTCCCATTTGTCTCCTTCAGCTCCCTTTCGTAAACAGGTTTCAGTGATGCTCACAGGTGCTATTTCCAGCAAGATTCTTCCAAATTTTCCATAGCTACACAGTGTCAATGTCCCCTCCATTCCTGTTACTAAATGTTGCTTCTTTTAGTCCCACAGCCTAAACCAGCGATGAGACAAGAACTTTGTGCACTTCCTTGCTTAGGCTTAGTTTTGTGTACCCCTGTGTTGCCTTCTGTGTGGTTAGTAAAATTCTAAAAATAGGATTTGTGCATATTTCTGTGTAGGCTGTGCCCACACTCCAGGTTTCTTTCAGCCTATTAGTCCACAATGATCAATAATAGAGCACCTTTTCTTGTTGTTACTGTCCTAAAACACACCAAAAAATGAGGGCGTCATGTTTGTAAAAAAATGAAACTGCAGCATTTGAACATCTTCTGCATAGGGGAGGGTTTCCAGCATAGTAACTCTTATTTGGTTTTTATACTCAGTGGTTGTTTTGGTGAATAAGAAGAAAATACTGTGCCTTGCTGCTTTTCACAGGTTCACTCACTGTCTTTGAGAAGCATGTTTTATTTCACATATAATTTTTTCTGCTGTTAGGTATTAGACCAACTTTAATACAGAAAATAAAGAGAATACATGCTGTTTGGGTCTTTTAGCCAGCAAACTTGGAGCGCTTACCTGACTCACAACTGAAAACACATCAGTTATCAAATACATATATGAATCAGAAACCACAAAGTTTGGTTTAAAAGGCCACATAAATTCATTATGTTCCATGTATAAGACACATTTGAAAAATGAGGAAGTTCATTCTAAGAACTCTGTTTTATAGAACCACTTGGCTAGTATTTTTCATATACAGTAGGTTCAGGAATAGATTGACTTTTATATACAATGTGAATTAGAAGATACTAGGTTATTTGAGTGATTTTGTTGTTTTATGCTTGAAGCTTGAATTGATTGCAAGCTTAGGAATCTAACATATTTATTTTATTGCTTCAAAACTGCTTCTAAATATCAAGATCTTTTTTGATGTTAACAGGATTTCACACTTTTTTTAATGTGTAAATTATTTTCTTGAAACTAGTATGTTAGAAAAAGCATTTTTCCAAACTGCATTAGTGGGGGAAAAGTTAAGAAATATATTTTTACCTTCACAGAGAGGTGAACTCTTCAGTAACTGACTGTCAATAAGCTATACTTTTAGTTCCTTTTGATTACTAAGCCTTGAGTATACAGGTTACATTCAACAAAGAAAAAACTTCAGAAACAATTTCTAGAAAATTAAATGGGATTTTATATGTTTAACCTTCCAACTTTCATTTTCATATCCTTTTCTTTTTGTGCAAGTACAGCTCAGACGTACAAAAACATGACTACAATTTTAACAGTCTGACTGGCTGTACAACTCAAATTGGGGTTTTATTCATGAGCATTTTATTTTATTTCATTTTATTTTATTTTCTGTCTGTGTCTTGCAAGTTATTAGATAATGGCTGTAATATAATTCCAGTTTCTGCACTACACTCTATAACCATCAAATCTCAATAATTTATGTAAAACAGAAAGAAGCTTTCTGATCGATTTTAAGTAATTAGGCCATTAAAAGAAGAGAGATGTAGACATACAAACTGACAAATATACTTCTGCCAAGTGTTGTTTCTTCCCTTTTAGCAAATATTGCATACTGATATGCAGTATACATACAATGTAAGAACCATGAAGACCACTTAAGAATAGTGTGCACAAATAATATGAAAAATGGCTCATTCGACTCTTGGAGAAACCAGCTGAAAATCATTACTTTAGCTGTAACACTCAAAATCTTGAAACTCATCTATTTTTCCATTAAAAAGTATTCTTGAAAAATTATGTGTATGTTTTTAATTCAGTGATAGGCATCCAAACAGAACTGAATCAAATGGCAACTTGTTCTCAAAAGTGATTTTTCCAGGCCAAGTAGATACCATCAGTTCTTCATGTACTCATCAGAAACTAAAATTAACCAGCACCATTCTTAGATGAGTCTTTCTGGGCAGAAAAACCCAAGGTCGCTGTGAGTAAAGTTAGTGGAAAATTTGCTTTGGCTCAAAAGTCCTGTGGAAGATTCTGCAATATTCAGTTTTCCAGCCTTCATTGAAAGACTGTGCAAAACAGCAAAGATAAATCAAAACTCCATAACCATATGGTCTTTTTCCCTTCACATTACGTATTTTATCTGTTTTGGTATATATTGATGGGTTTTATCCAGCCCAATGCTAATGAGACTTTTGCAAAGCTGGAGGAAGTAAAAAGAACTTCTGCTATAGTATTTCAATTGTTGGTGATTGTGGTAGAGCAGATTTTTTTGTTTTCGGAAAGGATCAGACGGAATATACTGCCTTCTTTGAAAAAGAAAAAAAAAAAAGAGCCCACAAACAGCTGACACTTGGTAAGGATAAGAAAGGAGATTTTTAAGGAACTACTTGGAAAATATTGTCAGGATGAGTGAAAAGGAGCATATTTTTTGATGTGAGAGATGTAAATGCAGAGAATGTTTATTAAATATGCATTGAAGCTGATTCTTTTTCACTGGCTTTGAAAAGTTGATAGGGTTTTATGGAACAAAAGCATCCAAGTATGAATTTATTCGAACTACCACTTAAACGTTCGTTTGCACTAAAGCAACCTGTACTGTTTGAAAGGAGGTGGGAAAACACATCATATTAAACTTGTGATTTACTTTGGTGCCTATGAGGATGTGTTGTAAAGCTCTAAAGCTCACTGTCCATTTTTGAGCAAGCCAAATTCGCATTCACACTGTTAGCTTTCTGCACCTTAAACCCATCCACATGCCTGAAAAAAACACATTTTGTAGTGTTTACATGGATACTTGCTCACATTGACAGGCTCATGTTAAATCCAGACAGAGGACAGTCTCTGCTACTGAATGGAAAATGAATTTTCCCAGACCGATTCCATTGTACAATTACTCCTAAAGGGTTTGAAGTCAACATGCAGCGACATGGAGCCCTTCATTTAACTCCATGTTTCACAGGTACATCATGTTATGTTAATTCTCAGCCTTTTTTAAAAAGTGAAACCCCACTTCTTTAATGTTAGGATCGATTTTGAGTAGCTAGATGAAGTAGGAAAATTGTGATGTGATGGAAAGAGAAAAAACGGGCAGAGAGTAGAAGAGTTGGCAAGTGAGTTTGACTACATGGAAAAGTTACATATAAACATAGGGGGAAGACTTTTTTCCAGTTGTGTTGTTTTCTCCTGTCATGTGAGATGATAAAGCAAGACTCATGAACGGGATTTGGGTTCCAGATACTTACGCCAACTCAAGTCGTGAGTTCCAGTGCACTTCTTCAGCATAGCAACAGCTCTCTTTTTTAAATTTTGCATAAGCTTGAGCTTTTTCTGGGTAGATATAAAAAAAAAGTCTTATGAGACAACTTGACAGCAGATTAAGCTGTCCACAGAGACAGTGCCTGTAGTTCAGCTGCAGACATTGGAGAATGTACAGCTCTGCTGCAGGAGAGCCACTGACAGTGTCTATTAGTGTGCAGAGTTGTGCATTAGAAGGTGACTCCTGCTGCAAATTGAAAATCCTTTGGTCATCCAAAATGGCATGGTTTTGCACACTTGGATTTTGGTAAGGTTATCCACAGGCAAGTTTTGCTGGATCAGTCCAGGTGGTTCACCATCTTACAGGAGCAAGTCTGAGAGCTTAGCCAGTCTGTCCGACACCCAGTCCAAATAATAATGCAAAATCATCTGCTGTGGGAAAAGAAAAGACTTTTGTAGGTTGTAGAGTAAGAATGAGCTTTCTGAGCTGCTCTGCCAACAGGAGAGTTACTATTAACTGTTATTATGCCAGCTCCAAAAATGCAGAATGGGAGGCCTGTATGGCATTTTGTTGTGTCCAGTCTATGTGCATGGGTGGCAGGGTAAGTGTTGGCACAGAGTGGCTCATTTTGGTACTTCCATTAAGCATGAGCAACTAGGCTTGGCACAGAGACAAACTTCGAAGTTCCAGGGATGGGAAACCTCTAATTCTCCACAGTAGTTCTCTGACTTTTGTTAAATACTTACAGTGGTAGATCACTCAGCCACTCAAGCAGTCCTTTCCGTATGCCAGATCATCCTTCTGTGACACTGTGAAGGAAGCTCTGAGGAGTCTATTCCTCGGCAGTTTTCCAACTTTTCTGCTTCCTCTCACTGCAGTGACAATTACCTGTCATTTGTATCTGACCCTGATGGTGCTTCCAGTACCCCTGAAGTAGGTGTGAGCTAAATTGTGACTCTGCAACTTCCAGTCTCAGCCAGCCAGTAATTTGTACTCTAGTTTTTCTTTGCTTCTCATTAGGAACAGGGAAGTAGTACAGTAGAATATGGCAAAATGTGTGCTACTTTCACACTTTCTGGTTCAAGCAAAGCAATGAGCTAGAATAAATAAAACATAATGTTCAGTTGATCAGCCAAAACAACTTTGAATTCAGAAGATCATTTACTAAGTACATAAGATCCCTGAACAGTTGTCTGTGATGCACATATTTACAAGAACACAAAATGATGACCCTGTTACACAGAAGCTTTTGATGGATACAAGAGTAGCAATGCCAGTCTCCTACTTCTTACCCTGCTTCCTCTCGCCTTCCCTGAGATCACTATTCCCAGGAAGAGGATTCCTCCCAGCATTGGGTGGAGCAACTGTGAAACAGTCCCCAGCTCTCAAGATAGGTTGTGTTCGTGTAGGTAATCAAGCTCATTCCTTCCCTTTTGGCTATGGCAGTGTAAAGTACAGAGCCCTGCCACAAGTACTAGGCACAAACAGACACCAAAATATTCTGAGGAAAAGTCTTCCCTAGATCTAAAGGGGACAGTATGTTTACTGTTTCTATGACAGTTGACTTTTTGCATTTTAAACAGCAGTGATACAAGAACTTCCCTAAGAAATCTCTCCCACTACACAAAAGGGATGATGCTGAATTCTGGACATTCTGTGGGAAAAGACAAAATGTTTTATTCCAGGTACATGATACGTATCTCAAGCAATCATTCATCTATGATAGAAAATAATCCACCAAACTGGGTTTAAAATGTAGCCTGAATCTGCAGCATGCTAGTTAAGTAAGTGTTTTTCTAGCAAGACCAAAACCCACCATGATTTCTTGCAGGGACTTTGTCTTGGAGTCCCTTTTAAGAAAGGTGGCTGTAACCATGGGTTGCACCTACAATAAAATGTACATCAGAAATGGGATGCTGGCAAGAAGTTTGTGGATGTGAGGCTGTAGAAGGCGGGTTTTGTAAGCTCAGGGGGGATGTACTTGTGTGAAAATATTGGTTGCTATTTTGAACTGCAGTTACCTATCAGAAAGTGATAGAAGGACTGCAGCATCATGAGATTAGAGACTTTTTATGTTTAGATGTCTAGCAACCCTGCGGTGTTCCAGCTTTGTTATGATTTGATTTGATTTATTTCACCTCTCTACTGCCATTCTCTTTTCTATTGTGTATAGTAAGTTGAAAATAAAAGCATTACCTTATAGTTTACCATCTCAAAAAGAGAGAAGGCCAGCACTGTCTGAGAATTGTCTGTGGTGGCACTGTCTGTGGTGGTCTGCCACCACGGGCCATCACTCTGTGGTGGTCAATATTAAGGGAATAGAATATGCTGAGTTGGAAGGGACCTATCAAGATCATTGAGTGCAAATCCAAGAATCACACCAAGTGCCTAAATGCCTCTTGAACTCTGTCTGAACCAGGCTTGGTGCTGTGACCACTTCCCTGGGAAGCCTGTTCCAGTGCCCAGTCACCCTCTGGGTGAAGAACCTTTTTCTGATATCCAACTTAAAAGCCCCCTGACTCAGCTTTGAGTCCTGCCACTGGTCATGAGAGTGAAGTTGTGTCTGTTTAGTTCCCACGAACAGAATTCGACATCCACGCCATCTGCCTTCCATTAAGCACTGTGAGAAACCTGTCATTCTTCACGGTGTTCAAAATCTCTTTGCCAGGAGTTTGAACACCCTTCCTACAACCCTTTTGGAGTCACAGCAGTGTGAGCAAAGTTTACATTACGATGGTGCTTTTCAGTAAGAAGTGAGAGCCAGTTCCAGTTGACACACAGACTGAAAGAGTCTCAAGGACTCTTAGCCAGGCACCATTCATAGGCAAGGCAGTCCCTTCTACTAGGGCAAGAAACACATTTTAAAATACTTAAGATAGGGAAAATATACAGGTGCCATTTAGTTTTCCAATAGAATCTGTTTTCTGCACAAAGCTGTATCATTTTGGCACTGAAACCGAGCCCACAGATGAACATTAATTCATTCCTTGTAGTCTTTAAATTCTTTACAAGCATTCAGATTAATGTATTTATGGTCCATTTCATTCCAATTCATTTAAGCCGTCTATATCTGCCCTTGAATCTCATATGAATTTTATTGTTAATATAATATTTTGCTCCATTACTTTGAACAGCTTTAAAAGTATAATGTCTTTGAATGCTCTAGTTAAAGAAAAATTACACCCTCAAAATGCTGTGTTAAAAGTTGGAACTGTATACTTTGGAAATTATGTTTATATTGTAACTCCCAAAAGCATCACAGGGTGCTTTCATCTGTATGTCTGTCTTCTACTTTCTGTGTTACAGTGTGTATTTGTACTTCCTCACTAGCTTGATACTCTTCAGTCTGAAGGCCTAAGTCTGCAAAGACACAAATACTGTACCTCAGCTGAGCAGTCCCACAGAGCAGAGAGGGCTCACTTGTGTGAGTGTAGTTGCTCACAAAAAGTGTTTGCAGAAAAAGGCTTTCCTTTAGTAACTGACTGTAATTGTGAGGACACATGGTTAATAACAGCACCAAGACACCAGTAAATGGGGTCTGTGTTTATTGAAAATGTGGACACATTTATCTTCAAGTTATTTGACATTAAATTATTGCTATTATGATTTAGTATATTATTTTGTATGAAAACACATTAGTCCTGTGAAAGGATAGTTGCAGAAAAATGTGTTGAGTCTTGCTGCTTTATTGTTTATTTGCATTTAGTATACATTTTGGTTGTTGAAGTGAAGCTAGTTTCTTAGAGAGGCAAGAAGATAGATCAGTCTGAAAAATTCATAAATAAGCGTCATACTGTGCATTGAGTTTTGCAGCTAGTGTGTTCAGATTTAGTATTTTTTATGCTTTAGAGCATTTTTGTTTGTTTTAATATGTAAAGGAATAACCAGATTACTTTGAAATGTTATTGTAGAGCTAATTTTAAACATAGTTGGGGGAAGTTGTCTGAAAAACTAAAATTAGAAAGCATTATATAGGCTGCCTTTGGCTTTAGTTTGTTTGTAGAAGGCCCAGCAGGTATCTGTTGACTCCAGATGCTTAAGCCAGAGGTCAAGTTTGTGCAGCATCTTGTAACTGAAGAAAGCTTTCTGCAGTGATAAAGTTGCCCATCTGGGCTTGAAGTAAGATTACTGCCTAAACAAAAGCATAAAGGCAGCAAATTTAGGTGGTGGTTTGTTTTGGGGGGTTTTTGTGCATGGGCAATTGCATGAAATAGGGTTGGAGATTCAAAGTATTTAAAATAATTTAGCGTTATTTTACTCTTGTAATTCCACTGACTACAGCTAAATTAAACCAAGAATTTGGCCTTGTAAGTCTACAAATTTCAGTGTCAGGCAGCTCAGGTCTATATAAAGATACTTAAGCTTAGTAAATCAGCAAGAATACTATATAAATTGTAATGTGTGATAAAAATCTTAACTCTAGTTACATTATTTCTCTAAAAATTTCTATTCATTGCTTTTTTTATACGAAAAGTCAGAATTGCACTTCTTAGTGGCATTGGGATAGGTGGAGAAAAGCAGGATGCTGGTACAGAAATGTATCAGAAATAAGATTCAGTTCTTACTGCTCCATGTGTGCCTACCTTACATGTGACAAATCCCACTGAAGTTAACAGAAGTCATATAAAGTTAAGCCTGTTTGTAACTCTCACGAGATACTGGTTTAAGGATCTTCAAGATAAGTTATGTTCTCAAAAGGCATTATTAAACTCGTGGTTTCAGGTTTACAGAATACCATGAACAGTGACGACAGCTTCTGAGACACATCCAGAGTAACTTTATTAATTGATATTACATCAGACCAACATGCATTAGCAAATCAAAAAATCAAAATCTCTCTCAGTACCTTCATTTCTCAGTATAATTTCACCAAAAAAAAAAAAATCAGAAAATTAAAGCAGCCTCTATGCTGTTTGGATTCTTTCTTTCTCTCTTTTTTCACCTTTTTTGTCATAAGATATCATTTGCTCTGGAATTGTCTAGGATTTGATTATTCAAGGAAAGCATGCAAAGCAGTTTGGAATACGTTTCTTCATTCACCTTAGGGCATATATTCAGCTGGTGAAAATCAGCACAGTCCTGTTGACTTCTACAGCATTGTATCAGTCTATACCGGTGCAACAGTTGGCATGTCAGGTTTTAGCATTTCAAGTCACTTTACCTACATACGCAGTAGGATTCTGTTTTGCAAGATGGAAAGTTACCTACAGTGCAAACTGTACTACCTAGACTACCATTGATACCTATTCACAGGACATGATTTCACTGTATCATTTCATACTTGAAATTCATGATGTTCTTTTAATCAGGGTACAAACATGAAAAGGTGCGTGTGTTACTGTTTCTTTTAAAGGTGCATCATTTTGTTTTTTATTCTGTGTGCTTAATAGTTACTAGTCAGTGTTCTTTACATTCTTTGCATTCAGCATTAAAATCACCTGTGTGTGAAATACAGTATCACCTGCAGAGGTACAGAAAAATGTAACAGCAATTCCTTGAGTTGTTACTCAAATATACTGGTTTACCTTTTAGTCATCAAAATGACATCAAGGGGCTACAGCATGTGAACTGTGGTATGTAGAAGTCTTGCACCATTGCTGTACAGGAAATCTTGCAGACTCTCTCCTCTTCTTGCACAGCTGCTGATTACCATATACACATTGGGAAAAAGTATGTTTCTGCTGTACAGAATGGCTGGGAAGTAACACAGACACTTTGGAAACTCTAGAGCTCCCTTTGCAAGCTTTCAAACAAAGCCCTTTGATCTAACTGCATGCCTGCTCTGTGTCCCAAATTTCACCCTATGGGGCTTTCTGCTTTAAGAACACCCTCAGCTGGGGCTACTTTACGTTGACTGCATTGAAGTTCATTGGAGCATGCACCTTACCGTATTAACGTATTCTTTAGCTTTTACAAGTTTGTAAAGATGGTTGACTGCAAAACTAATGTGTCAATACAGCAGAATTAAATTAAGGCACACTGAAAGTTATCAATAATGTATTATATCAGAATTACAGTCCTTTGGAACTGAACGTTTTGCTGCTGGCAGTGCAAGAAAAGTGAAGTTGTGTATTTATTGTTGGGTGCTGAGGGTTCAGTATGAAAATCAATATAATAAAAATTTTCACAGTGTCTAGTTCTCTTTAGTTTCCAAATTATTGAAAAGTAAAAAGGCAAAAAATTAGTTTTGTATTTAAAACTGCTTCACCCTTCTAGCTATATTTTTCTTTTATCTAAAAATGTAAAATGAATACAAATGCAGTAAGTATTGTATATTAAATACAGAAAATTAGCAACATTGATTTCTAGTTTTTATGTTTCCAAATGTTTTTCTCAACACCCTGTGTATTCTAGAAAATCAACAACTACACACAACCAGGCACAGAAACATAAGCATATGCACACCTTTTGCAATACCTTACTTATATACCAATTAAATCTACCCTCATTTATCCCAATTACTCATTCCAAGGTATTTTGCTTACCTACAATGAATTCAATTTAAAAAAATTATAATCTAAGAGTTTACCTTTTCTTTCAAAGGCAAAACATTGCTGGAATTTCTGGGGATGCTGTATAATTCAGCACAAACTGTGCTCCAATTCAGCTATAATAGCTCTGAGTTGTCCATGAAATGCACTGTTTTTCCCAAACATTACTTGATCCAACTGTTGTGCTAAATGTACATGGTATTTTTATATTCCTTAAGATTCTGTTTTCATCTTCATCTCTTAAGGAGCTGAGCACACTTTATTGATTGACTGCTTTTTCTTGATTGGTTATTGTCGTGGTTTGACACTGGCAGCCACGAAAGGCGTTTCGTAAGGCGTAAGAAGCTTACCCTCTTCTGCTACAGTTGGGCAGAGGAGAGGAAAAAATTGATGAAGGGCTCATGACTTGAGATAAGGACTGGGAGAAAACATTCCAAGGGCAAAACAGGTTCAAATTTAAAGGTATAAGGTAAATTTATTATTAACAGAGGAGGATAACGAGAAGTAAAGTAAGCCTTTAAAACACCTTTTTCCTCCCCCACCCCTCCCTCCTTCCCACCAACAGCGCATGGAGACAGGGCCTGGGGGTTTGGTCAGTTTGTCACCGGGAATCTTCTTCTGTTTGCTCAGGGAGAGGAGTCCTTCCTCTGCTACGCCCTGGGGTCCCTCCCACGGGAGACAGTTCTCTGTCAACTTCTCCAGCGTGGCTCCAATCTCAGGAGCAGCAGTCTTGCCAAAACTATTGCAATGTGAGTCCCTCTCACAGACAAACAGTCTTTTCAAAACTGTTGTGGCATGGGTCACTTGTCCACGGGGTGCAGTCCTCTAAGGACAGGCTGTTCTGTTTTGGAAGCAGGGGCCCTCTCTCTCTCCATTCCAGTCTCCCACCGGATCACAACTTCCTCTGTATCCACCCGCTTCGGTGAGTGCTTTTCTCACGGGCTGCGCGTGGATTTCTGCATCCCCCATGGACCTCATGGGCTGCAGGGGCACAGCTGCTTCACCATGGGCGCAGCATGGCCTGCAGAGGAATCTCAGCTCCAGTGCCTGGGCGCCTCCTGCCCTTCCTTTCCCAGTGACCTTGCTGCCGCCGTGTTGTTTTCCCTCACGTGTCCTCACTTCCTCCTCTTCTCTGACTGGAAGAAAATCTGCTGCCCGCAGGTACCGCTGCCAACAAGTTCCACCAATTCAGAGATTTCTGCAGGACCCTCCTGCAGTGCCAAGAGGTCGATCTCTCCTGGTTTCTGTGCCGGAGGGTCGCTCACTGTTTTCACCGCCGGCCGCGGCGCCGGCGCCATTGAACGCCTCCCTTGGTGCGAGGCGCTGGGAGAGATGGCCCCAGCGGCAGACTTCACCACTCCTGGGAAAAAACTGCCCGGCCCCGTCCTGGTTTTCTTCTGAAATATGTCATCACGTCTCTAACGGGCCAGCAGCGCATCCATCTTCAGAGCCATCAGAGACTGGCTCTGTCGGACATGGTGGAAGCTTCTGGCAGCTTCTCACAGAAGCCACTTCAGTGGCCCTCCCCCACTACCGCAAACCAGGCTGTGCCAAATCAACATAGCTGTAAATAGGACTAGTAACATTTCTGGGTATATAGAAATATAAAAGTGTATGTTTTGAGTCAAACACAAAATGACATATCAGGCTCCAAAACAAGCTGCATTTTTTCTGGTTTTACTTCAACCAAAAATCCTCATTAAAACACCTCAAATACAGCTTCAGCTGATTGTAAAGTTCATTAGTTCTCTTTAGAGCAGGATACAAGTACCTTCTACTAATGTGGCCTGCAACGAACCACCAGATCCAGGAATCTAAAAAATACTAGCTCAAGCATTCAAAGAGATGTCTGGATGAAAGCTGACACAGGGACGGAAAGGACTGCAAAGCTAATCAAACCCTAAGCCTCAAAGGATTTTTAACTTAAACTTTGTGCTGCCCTTAGAAACCTGAAGGAACCATGGAAGTCTTTTACACACATGAGTTACATAAACTGCAGGTGTGACATAGGCAAATAAAAAGCTACCTTTACATTATGTGACATTCCAAATAGGTCTTTAAGCACGTTATGAGATTATGAGCAGCAGTCCAGCCAGGGACAGGCACAAAGTGAACTGTATTGTGGCCAGAGTCACAAATACCCATAGTAGCCATAGCTAATCGTGAAAAAAAGGGAAAAATAATGGAAATACCTAACACTACATAAAAGCTACCATAGGGATCTGGATACTGTCTGGTTCTTTATCTCTGATAGTGGTCAGAGCAAGACACCACAGAAGAAATTTCAACAGTCTGTTGATAATTGTGGAACAAATTCTTCATGTGGGAATTTTCTTCCTAGCCGTCATCTGTGAGAAGGTGAGTTCTTAAGAGGCAGTTATGGAAAAGAAAATTATAGTAAAAAAAAATCCAGTAGGCAAAAGAATAAGGAAGTAAAGTATACTAAGGTAGGAAAAAGCACAAAGGTTACTCTTCCCATTGCCCATATAAAAGTTCTTTTACTCTTTGCCCCAAAATTATCTAATGACGCTAGGTGTCACATCTGTTAGCACCATAGCAACAAATGTTAACTTAAAAATAATTTTAAATGCATTGTCTTTGTCTATGATTTGCCTGCCATTTACTGAAAAACAGAAAGTAAGATTTTTACAGTATCTGTAGGAGCCCTCATTTTGAACTGCTCCTCCACCTCCCATCCCTTTGGTAAACAAGATCATCTTTTAGTCTCCTAGCACACAGAAGTCCTTTCCCTAAGGATTTTCATCCATTTTTAGAAATCTGGTTTGTCTGGCTGGACTTTCAAGTCTTCACAGCCCAGGGGAAAAAAGCTAATTGGGGTCTAATTAAAATACTGTGGGGTGCCTAGCTGAGGGCTCCCTCTTCCCCATAGAGAGGGACCCTGCACCCCTGCCTTCCTACCATGGCAAGCCTTTCTATTTCCAGACACCAGGCTTAAAGCCTCACAGCACAAAGCGTGGGATGAATAAACTCTCTTAGCTCAACTTTGGTCAAATCATTTCTGAAGAGTCATTCTGTCCTGGCAGACTTGACAAAGCCTAGGCATTACCTGCGCTGCTGCAGCTGAGCCCTGCAGCCCAACCACTGTGCCAGCACGGGGACACACAGATAGCTCTGCTCCAAACTTGGGGCCACCCTTGAGCCTCCCAGGGCTGCCACAGCACTGGGGACAGCCTACACGTGGGCAGTGCCGTGGGGCAGCCACCCGAAACTGGATTGCTCGGGGCTAACTCTACAGTGGTCCAAATCTGAACATGCATCTGGGGCAAGGACTTCGCCGTGCTTCACAAAGTGGATATTATAATAGACTCAGTAATATTCCTGATCTCATTTTGTATGTATTTTAATGCAATTTATTTCTTTAGTTTTCAATCTCCAACCTTGCAGGCAGCTCGGGGACAACTGCCTGATGTGTCTCCAAAGTAGCCATTCCATCCTTGTTTTAGAACACACCAGCTGTTTTCTGAGGAATAAAATTTCCCTTACACACTATCTTGCAATTTGGAACACTAAATTTAATTTGCAACTGAACAAATTTTACTTGCAAATCTAGTACAGTCACTTTTCTAGTTCCTCACAGGCTGCTCTTGGTTTTACTAAGCAATTTGGTATCACAAATCCTGTGGGCTCACCAATTTTTCCAGCTCTTCCCAAGAATGAAGACAGCAAAGCTATTTCAGTAACAAAACTCATTTGTGCTTGGTATGATTAACATATTAACATGTGATTACTTTTCTCCATTTTTACAAAGCTGTGACTAACATGCAGTAATTTTTAATGGTAATGCTTTGAGAGAAAGACATTTGAAATTCTGAGTTTATAGATCCCATTAACTCCTGGGCTTGTCTTAGCACTTCCATTAACCTAATGTAATATTAACCCTGCCGATATTACAGTGCTTTATTTTGCAGTGCAGATGGCTAACGAGGGATGAGTACACTTTTTTTTCCTCTCTTTTTCTTTATCTCTATATTTTTTCCTATCTCCTCCCCCCCCCCCCCCCCCCCCCCCCCAC
>VXBQ01008662.1:161252-184040 GCA_013400175.1 Phainopepla nitens | reverse complement strand
CGGGGCCCCGCCGGCGGGCGACAAAGGCGGGCCGTGCCCCGCGCCTCGCTCCGGCGGGCCCCGGGGTCTGCCGGAGCCCCGTGCCGGTGGGTGGGCTGTCCCTCCCTCGGCACGTGCTCGGGGCTCCCCGGCAGAACCTCTGATGGCCTTGTCAAATCCGGCAGCGTCGCGACTGACGCCTGCTTTGTGATTGTCGAGGGAAGGTGATGAAGATGCTGGCCTGGTCCGTTCGAAAATAAAACGTTCCCGATGGGAGTTGCAGCAGTCGCTGAAGTAGCTCTGATCCTAGCTAAAGCGCATTTCCTTAAACTTGGCGTTCAGCTGTACCTGAGAGATCTGAAATTGAGCTTTACGCAGTACTCTGCTGCCTCGGGAGCCAACGCTCAGCAGGCAAAAAAAAGTGCTTCTACACACCTGACTGCAGAGCCTCAGTTCGTACAGAACTGAAACACATTCAGCCTTCCTCCTGTTTTTCTTTAAATGTTTTTTGTACCGGTTAGCCTTTCACCTTCTGTTCGCAATCACTTAAACATTGTAAGTTCGCTGCTGAATTTTATGACGTAACACAAATCATAATACTTTTATTTTTTTCCCTTTCTCTGTTTCTTTCTTGTATATGCTATGAGTTCGTACTCAGATCCATTCACATCTTTGCAAACCTTGGAGGAATAGTGTAGTAATAGACATGAAGGACTCAGATACTGTATAGATAGATGATAAAGTCCCTTTGATTGCATTGTTGACCCATCAAAAAGATGGAGTCTGCTAAGAAAGAGTTGATGCATTAGGCTCCAAGATTGGATGTGTGGTTGAAATGTCCTGTAAGGTTTTCAGGTGTGTATTTTTTTATTAATTTTCTTTTAATGGGACAACTGAGATATACCTACCAATGCCAGCAAATCTTTATGTTCCTATATAAGGTTCATTATGCCATCATGGCATAATACATACTACAGACTAGTTAAAATATAGGACTCTTTGCTCCTCATGTATGATCACAGAGATTTCTACTGTTATTCTCTGCCATGTCCCTTCTTAAATACACTGTCATTTTTGACTTTTTGGAGGTGGAAAATAAACATGCTTTTTGTACATCTGCAGGGTACTTGCAAGGCTGTGAAAGTACTCCTTGCCCAGAGAACCCTGCCTGATAGAAGGTGCCTTACACTTCCCATGAGCAAGGAAGCTGTGCAGCAAATACCTTGGTTAATACCTGCTTGAGCAAACTGCTGAAAGAAAATGGATGTGCAGCCAATCATTTTCATTACTGAGGGTGCATTTCTATGCTCCTTCTAGCTGGTGACATGCAGTTTGGCAAAGTAGTGTGAATACTTTTCAGAAATGTTTATTGGTGAAGTAATTCTTCACAAACAAACCTGGTTGAAGTTATAAGAACATGTCTTTAGGCGTAGATTTCCTAATCCTGGAATACACAGCAGCACACAGTCATAAAGTACTTGCTGTGGTAGAGTTGGAGGAAGCTCCCTAGCCAGTTATCCAGAGGCAGTGTGAGCAAGTAGACAACCAGCATTTTACAGCTGTAGCCTCTTCTGCAGGTAGAGAGTTGTGTTGGGAAGTAGTGAGGTGTTCATTACTTGTTAGCTCAGGCAGGAAAGTAGCTGACTTTTATTTAAGAACAGCAGAATACCTCTTTTTTTTTTTTGGAAAATAATTGCATAAGAAGAGCTTTCGGGTACAAATTCTTGAATGGCAACCAAAGTCATGCTCACTGGAGAAAACCAAGTTTCTAGTGGATCTAATACATTGAAATCACCTTTCTTTAGTGAAAACAGTGTTCAAATAGTGCTGTCCTGCATTCCTTAAGGAGCTCGTTTTCCCCTCAAAGCTGAACTCAATTGCAGAAGTTTTATTCATTTTTAGATTTGTCATGTGAGTGCCTTTCTAAGTGTTGTAACTACTTGAGTGCAAACGTCCATCTGCTACTTGTTTCAACTGGCACACCTCCGAGTTTATTTTCCCGTGTTAGTTAGCCTCTTTGTGTGAATTAAAGCAACAAAGCAAAGCCCCAAGAAATGGCAGCAAATGTCCCCTTGGAGTTGCAAAGTCAGCTTGAGTCCAGAAATGCTCCTTGCCTTGAAGGAGTCCTTGGATTGCTTCAGAGTGGTCCAGCTGGTGACTCTGAGCCAAACTTGTGTGGGCAGAACTTCCTTCCAGCCAGCTGCCTCATGGCAGGCAGAGCCTGGAGTGCCTCTTCCAGGACCAAATGCATGCCCAAGAGCTGAAGGCCACCAGCCTGCTTGCAGTCCAGTTCAGAAACTCGGCATTGCTGTGGTCACTGCTTCTGCAGTGGGAGCAGCAGGAGGGGAGGCAGCAGCTGCTGCTTCTGACAGCTTTCACAAATGCTCAATACCTCTGCATGGTTGTTCCCGAATGCCTGATAACAAACAGTGTTGGACATGTGAGAGCTACACAGATGGTCAGATCTTTGCTTTGGATCTACAAAATGTACTCTTTTAAAAATTGTCTCAGACTGGGCGACTAAAGCAAGCCATTTTTTTGGCTGTTTGATCTTTTTCCTTGTCTCCAGACTGAACAGTAAGAACAGTGTGTGTTATGTTCTGGAGAAGTAAAGTGTTGGGATGACAGTGATAAAAATGAATGAGATAAGGGGGTGTACGTACCTCCTTTTGACTTGAACAAAATATTGTTGACGTAAGAAAATTATGGAAGAGTTTTTCCTTTAACTGCTGCGGTGGATTATGAATTCTAAATTTTAATTTAATCTTTCATAACACAAAGAGTGTGCATAGGTTTGAAAGACGGAATACCACATAACATTGGGATTATGTATGTCTGGGTTTTATGGGTTTTTTCCTCCTTAAAGTACCCCTGTGTCACAGAATTTTGATATATATGTATGATTGTAGCGAAGTACCACTGCTTGTTTTGCTTTTGGTGCAAGAAATTTCTTGCAGAATTTAGTGACTCCTGTCAGCAATTTTGAACAGAACTTTAAAGGCACAGGATCAGTTGTCCCAGAGAGTGAGAGCTGAAATTTAATTACATTTTCTATATCCCAAGGAAGAATATTTCAGAAATCATGATACTATTCTTAGTTTACAAAATCACAGCTTAAGGAAGGGAATTGTTGTAAGGAACATGGTCTTTTTGTGGATCAGTTCTTTCTGCCACAGTATAACTCCAGCTGGAAGCACTTACCTGAGTCTTTCTGCCAGACTGAATCAACTCAGTTTAGCTAAATATTTTATATTCCTAGGAACAAGTCAGAATAATTTTTCAGGGAGTGATAAAAAGTTTCTGTGAAGAACAAACAAGATATTTTGGTATCATAGTGTAACTGGCGAACTTGATATTTCTTTTTGTTGTTTCATATTCAAGGCTTACATGAATCCCATAGCTATGGCCAGGGCACGAGGTCCTGCCCCAAATTCAGGACCAACAATACAAGACTACTTGAACAGGCCAAGACCAACATGGTAAGTGGCAGTTCCTGTCTACCCTTTTGACCCTTAAAGTAAAAGATTTGTTCCTTCTTACCAACATGTCACTGGTGCCTACCTCCTCCCCAGAATATCCAGTAATAGATTTTGAAAGATTTCTTGTCTCTGGCCAAGGTAGTCTTTTCTAAACGTGTATTCAGTCTCCTCTTTTGAAAGCAGTAGAATATAATTTTGAAATGTATATTTCTTGATTGTCTTTATTTTCTTGGCAACAGTTGCTCAGAAGAGGAAAATGTCATTTCACCTCTTTCTCAAATTGTTATACCTAAACCTTGTAGATTTATTTAATTTGTAAACAAATTAATCTCTAAAAGAACCATTTTGCTGGTATATTCTTAGAATCCAGTTTAGCCTACCCAGCAAAACCATCACTTTGAGATATTATCAACAACTTACTTTGTGTTCAATCCCTTTGCCTGCCCTCCTGGGACATTAGAGAACAATTTACCTAATTGCAAAGTTAGCTTTAGATCTTTTGGAGGGATTTAACGACCGTACTTAAGTTATTAGGGTTAGGTTACCATATGTGCAACATCTAAGATGCTTTCATTCTTCTTCTCTTGGAAGTTCAACCAAGGCTAAACTTCAAAAAAACCCTACAGAAAAGTTAGGCATTGAAGAAGGTATTTTTAATTGTAAAAATTGTGATCTGTCATCTTTTTCATACAGGGAAGAAGTGAAAGAGCAGCTAGAAAAGAAAAAGAAAGGATCCAGGGCTTTGGCTGAGTTTGAAGAAAAGATGAATGAGGTTGGTAATGTTATTAGCTGTTAATACATAATTCTTTTTATCTACCATGCTATTTCTGTTATAATTTGCAATATCAAGTAGCCTTAATATTTCTCTTTTCAAGCTTTTAGTGAGTAACTGTTTTGTTTCATTTATGTCGGAATTTGAGTTTACAGTTTAACCAGTGAAGAGCTGCTTGCAGTTCAGAGAAAAAACTATATAAAAAAATCTTAAATTGCTGGTGAATAAAACTTGACCTTGTCATAAATGTAAATATATTTATACAAATGCATGTGCTTACGTCAATAAATTAAACAGCGCATTTTCAGGTATGATAAACAAAGTCTGTTGTGCTAATATTCACTTGTTTAAGGTCACAGAATCCAAGTACAGTGAAAAAAAATGCATTCACGGAAACAGATGTCTTTGGCAAGGAATATACATGTAATATCATTTTGGGAGAAGGCACAAAGAATGGCTTTCAGTCAGACAGGACTTTGAAGCACTTGTTTTTCTCTCATCCTAAGCTGATTACAACACGTGCTGGTTTCCTGATGTAAATGCAGCTGTTCTGATGTTTGTGTTCTGTACCTACTGAAGATCAGCGCAGTATTAGAAAGTTTTGTGTGTAACTGCTGTTGTATACAAGGGAGAAATCAGTACACAATGAGTGTAACTGTTTCTGTTCCTTCTTGGGTCCTGGTGTCTCGAGATAAGCTTCAGTAATCTTCATCGTTGTGTGTAAGTTTCTGGTTGAAGTAGGTTATGCTCCTCCTCTGTTACTGGAAGGGCATAGTACCCATAGTACTCTTGCTGTACCTTTTTGCCTAAGAAGTTGTACCAGCATGTGGAGGGCCATGGGGTGCTGTTCTGAGAGCATCAGTTGTTCTGCGCTCTGAGTTTTAGCGTGGTGAGTTTGGTGTAGTATTCTGTCATATTCCTTTCCTGATTTTATCTTTGTTTAATGTGAAATAAGTGAAACTGGCATGCACAGAAGCTACCAAACTTTCAGTATGGTAGCAGGGTAGGAAGGGATGCAGGGAATCGTGAAATGGCCATGAGTTATTCCTAAAGCTTCTAAGAACAAATCTCTGAAAGCCTGAAAAGATCACAAGTCTCTGAATGCGGTGCTGTCTCCCCTATTTTACTGACAGTTATCGGGCATTTCTGTTTGAAACATAACCCCAGCACAGTCTTTAAAATAATGAAGCGGTTGTTTATTATTTAAAATAATACAGGCTGTTGTGAGAGACCCCTCAGCTAGCTCTGGGTGCCTGGTATATCAAAGTACACAACCCACAGGTGCTGCCTTGGTGCATGGAAGCACATAACACACAGCACTGCATCCTGGCTAATCTGCCACGTCCCTCAGCAGCTCTGTTCAGCTGATTCACAGTGTGCTGATGTGGGGATCTGTGTATCATCCTGCATGGCACAGGTTACTTGATTCCTGATATTTCTGTCCCCTCAGCACAACGTGTGGATCAGCAGCAATACAGCTTCGTTGTGAGGGTCAGAATAATAAAGAGGGGAGCACATGATGTGTCTGACAGTGCAGATGGAACCTAGCAGCCTTTGAGTTTCATGAGGGCAGGGTGGATATGTCAGAGCTCTTTAAGGGGACATTTTAGGTAAACTTAGAAACCAGCTGGGGAATTGCAAAGGAGAGGAGATTTGAGAGGAAATTTTTATTCATTCATTTGGTGTGCTTGGACTAACAAAAGAAGAGTATTTCTATGAAGATGTGTATAGTAATTTGATATAATTATTGCTGACACCAACAAGGCCCAGAGTACACACCACAGACATCCATACATTGAAGAAGGGCCAGGAGAAGTTATCTTGCAGTTTTGTTTCAGGTGATTTTTAGAACTAACACAAAATCACAATTTTTCTGGTAGGGTATCCTGGTTTTCTAAAGTGCTCTAGCAAGAACACTGTGATACAAAAGCAAAAATACCATCGTTGATGGCCTTCAAGATAAATGGCAATCTCTTAAAGCCAAATAACTTGAACATTAAGTGTGAACTAACACTGTATTTTGCTGAATAATAACCTTCTGTAAAATCAAGTGTATTACAGCTTTGGTTAATATTATGTATTGTTTATTTTCTGTGGGTTTTGTTAAAATTATAATGTCAGGCAGAGGAGAGCTTAAAAAAACTGTTCAGAACTGACCCTCCTGTTACTGTTTCTGTTTGGTTTTGTTTTCAGAATTGGAAGAAAGAACTGGAAAAACACAGGGAGAAATTACTGGGTGGAAGTGAGAGTTCCTCCAAAAAAAAAGAGGTAAGTTGTTTTCAGTTGTACACATTCTGGGTTTGGAACTGGATTTATCATCAATGCTGCCAACACAGAATTTTGTGAATACATTTTACAAGCCAGCATCAAAGTTTATAAATTTAAAAGCATGCCCAAAGAAAACGATGCTAAAGTAACATTTGTCTTATTCTGTTTTTAAGAAAAAGAAAAAGGAAAAGAAGAAATCTAATAGGGTGAGCAAAATTTTCAGTTTTCTGAGCTTTTTTGCTTTGGGGTTGTTCCTGTTTATCATTTAAGTTCTCTTGGAATGAGAAAGTATAGCTATAATTTGGATTTTAGATGTTAAATTAACTTTTATTTAGAAAGAGTTCGCATACATCTGGTGCAAGGAAAAGTAGAGGGAGGAAAAGAGCGTTAAATAGATATTATTAAAAGAAAAATGTTAGAAGAGGTTTAGAAGTTTATTTAAGAACAATCTATGTAAGACCAGCTTCTCAGAAGTAAAATTGCATTGGTTATGCTTTGAAAATGAAGACATTTTAAGGGGAGTGTTTGTATGGGCTTTTGAGTATTTGCCAGACAAAATGCTGCATCTCACAAGCTTCACTTTTTGTTGTGTTTGGTCAAGTTGTCTTCATCTTCCTCTTCTTCATCAAGCTCTGATTCTTCCAGCAGTTCATCTGATTCAGAAGATGAGGTAAGAGCTAACCTACTGGAATCTGTCATGTGTTGTTCATGAGGTTTATTTAACACAGATTTTGACTATATGTTTTAGAATATTTTGAAGGGCTGATTTGGGTAAAACCATTTTGGTTTTATGCATTTGGTATATATAATAAAGTCGGGAATTTTAGACATATATTATCTAGTCAATAGTTTCTATATGAACTCTAGAGATTTTGGTGTCCTGGCTTGTAAACTGGGTCAATTTTAACACTGAATTGCTTTTCTGATAGAATCCCTTATCTGATCATAAAAATGCAAAAATGCTATTTTTACTTTCTAGCAAAAATCTTTGTTACAGATAATCAGATTCTACAGCACACATCTAAATAATAAACAGAATCTAGAGAACCTGGATTTTTCACCAGTTTGCATTTTTTCAATGCAGAAGAGTTATGAAGGTCCTTCACTAAAAGAATCAATTGTAGTGTACTTTATTCCTCAGGAGATCATTATAACATGTAGGACTCTGATGTTTCCTTTCCTTAACATTTAATGTAAATCTTTAATTCTAGTGAGAATAAATTCAAGTTTGTGTTTTTCCTTCTTTTTCTACAATATTTGTGGATAGGATAAAAAACAAGGGAAGAAAAGAAGGAAGAAGAAATATCGCTCCTCACGGAAATCTTCAGCAAGCACAACCTCAGAATCTGAGTCAGACAGCAAGGTAAATAGGCAGATGTGTTGCTCCTGGCAAGTTTTCTTGGTCGGTATTACAACACCATAAAGATTTTTCTGACTATATTAATACAGATTTTCATCTTCCACATTCTCCCAGGGCCTGAGCTGGACTTGTATCTTTCACTTGCAGTATGGAATCTGCCTCCACTGGCCACAGGCCTGGTGGAAGTAGTTGGGTCTTCAGAAAATGAACATGCTTTATTCCACCAATTTGTAGTAATTTTTCTAAATCCAGACATACGCAGCTTTTGTGCTGCTCAAATGTTTAGTTTTGATACTACATTGACACTTAAATGTTTTTTGAATATGCAATTTAACTGAACCATATCTGAAAATGCAGATATTGCAGGATAGCAGTGGTCAGAACATTGCCTTTCTGAATATCTGAGTAGTTTCCTGTTGGACAACTGAGCCTTTCCCAAATGTATATTACATGGAAGGTGTCTTTTTCCTTTTCTGAAGTGTAGCAATGTAGACACATAGGCTTACTGAATGAACAAAAAAGTGAAGATACACGAGGCAGCTCGTTCTCGTAGCATTTTTCTGTCTTACAGTGTATAGTTACTGTACTCCTTGCTTAAATATTAATAATACAGTGAGTTTGTAAGATTCTCTTTGTAGACTTTATCACAGGCTTTCACTGGAATACTTAATTTGGTGGGATGTAAATTGTAATGAACCTTTGCAGACACCTATGAATTTGTGCTAATGGGAGGTTAAAAACTTCTGGTACATAAAGGGACCCAGAGATAACCTTACACTGAAGACTCTGGGAAAATACCTGCTTGATCTGGTCTGGTCAGGGGAGATAGTCAAGGATAAAGAAAAAAGACTCCCAGCTGTTACATGTTACATGTGGTTACAGCAGTGATAGCTGGTATCCTTCCCAGAGGCTCTGTGTGTCCTGCAAGGGTGCTGTTACCTCATTCCATACAGGCCTTCTCCTGCTGCTGGATCAGGAGATTAGCAGCTGCATCAGAATTACAGCTTTTTATATTATTCTTGTCAACGGCAAGGTAGAAAGGAGAATCTTGAAGAATTACCTTCAACAGACATAAAAAGACTATTGGTCAGACTGCTTTGGAGATTTCTTCCTTTTTCATGAAATGATTTTGTTGTGATTTGTTCTCCTTTCTATTCAGGATAGCACAAAAAAGAAGAGGTCAAAGGAAGACTGTGAAAAAGAGAAGGTATTTTTATTCTTGAAATCCTTCGATCAGAGCTGCATATTGCATACATAATGCATATTTCTTTTTTTTTTTAATATTGAATGCCTTACTTTACATCTGTGGAAATTTTCTGTCCAAACCCACACAGTCAGAAGGTATTCAGTGCACCAAATTTAAAGTAGACTTTTAGTTGGATTCAGCTCCTGGTTTAGTAATTATTGTTAGTGAAAACCACTGGATCTGTTCGTGTTACAAAAGTAAATTAAAACTGTATCTAATCTGTTATAGTAGATCAGCTGCATCCTTAGTGTTTTGAGGCTTACCTTTAGCTGTCACATTGAGCTAAAAATGTGTGTGATGATATTTTCAGTGGCATACCTGGTAGGTTATTGACTTGTTGCCATAAATTAAGAAACATAAGCAGAGGATCTCTTTACCTAAATGTAGTCATAATTGTAGATACTATACTTATAACAGCTTTGAAGAATTGCAGAGAAAAATGTATTAGCTTAAGAAAAACGACCTTATTCTGTCATTTCTCTAAGCATGAAAATCCTCTCTCCTTCCCACCACCACACCATTTTGTACACTCATCCATTGTCTTTAATGTAAACAATCTAATTGACTTCAATTTAAGTTATTTGTACACTGTGGATAAACTAAAACTGCTTTCAGAGTCCACCCCAGTCTTTCTCTCCAGCCACCTTTCTTTCTTACCATATTTGCCTCCCCTGCTCTGGTCAATAAGTATTGACTTGGATGTACAAATTCTCCATTGCATAAGGCAAATGTACTGATTTTTCCCCCCTCCTGCTTCTGTTTTAGTCCATTTCCCATCGCATCCTTTTGATTGGCTTCTCTTTGAAGACCAAGTATCTACATGGTCCCTTATTGTAGCACTCCTTTCACACATCTTCTGAAAGGAAAGGGTACTTGGGGACTAGAGGTCTTTTTTCCCCTTCCTGCAGATCTCCCACATGTCAGATGAGCTGCATCCTGTGTACTTGTCATGGATTCTTTTGGGAAGTTTCTGGTCTTAGAAACTGAGTGAGAGAAAGTTCCTTCAGTCTTAGGAGCACATTGCCTTGTCCAGAGCAAAGGAAGTGCAGGGAGCAGAAAAGTAGCTCATCGGAACCATCTCACACAGCACCAGAGTTTTAAAAAACCTATCTTTTAAATGCACTGGAATGAAATATGGTGTGTGGAAAGTACAGCTGGCAGGGACAGCTTGTCCTGGTTCAACACGAATACAGAGGGAGCATTTTCTTTCATGAACAAAGCAAGAGTTTGAAGCTACAGTGTTTGTATGTACATATTGAGGCATCTTCAGTTACTAGTTGCTTAGAAGTGGTGAAATGTTTTATTTTCAAATGCTTACTCCTCCATGTGTTATTATTTAAAATAAGAGACTGTTATTATTCCTCTGACTTCTAGACAGTTTCTGTATCTTAGTGCTTAGAAAAAGGCATATACAGAAGATTATTATTTTCACTAAAAGCTGATTTTAACAGTTTGGTAGGGTAATTTGATGATGATGGAATTAGTTTAATGTCAATAATATTTTAAAATATTTCACAACTTAGAAGTGATATTTCAATCTTAAATTGTAAGCAGAAGTTTTATAAAATGTGAAAGGTCCGACTTCACTCACAAATATATTATTTTGTGTAGGAAGGTAAAAATCACCACAGGAAAAGGAAGAAAGCAGATCGTGGTGATGGACCTTTATCATCAGAATCTGTGTCTGAATCGGATCAGACAGAGGAGGTCAGTGTGAATCCTCAGTTTCAGATGTTACAGTGCTTGTAGCTTACTGATTCATGAGCGAGTGAATGAACTAGCTTAGATTTAGTACATCGGTAAAACTGTTCTGCCCTGTACAGGTGAATTGAAGAGTGCAGTGCACTCAAAGTTGTTTGTATTTTTCCTTGTAAAATAAACTTTTAGGGATTGTTTAGTCTAGCTTCTATCACCTACAAGTAATTTTGAATGAATTTTCTTGAGAATCAATTTCTTATGGATACTACATCTGGTTTAATTTTCTTTAGGTGCAAGCGAAAAAGAAGAAGAGCAATGAGGAAAAAGAGAAAACAGCAAGTATCCCTTCCTCATACTGTAGTTTTAGGATATAAATATTCTGTACATGGTTAATTTCCAGTTTCCTGTTTTTCATTAATACAAATGGTAAGCCTTCTCTGCCATCATGGGAAGTACCTTAGGACATAATTGCTGCAACATCTGTGCCATAATAACTCTTCCCCCAACCAAATAAAAAGCTGGTAGCAACTTGTTACTTTTCTCAATATTTTTTATTTGTATCTGTTGGTAAAAGTGAGAGGAAGGTTCAGGAGTGATTTATATGGAATCCAGATTAACCACTTGTACCTGAGGTTCCTCAGTTAGGAGTACAGTGGGTTTGGGATCCCTAAATGCCCACTTGACATGTCTTTGTATCTGTTTCCCCTGTCAGCAGCAGTGTTCCTTATCAGGCATCTCAGTTGTCCACACCTAAAAATACAGGCATAGGAGTAGCAGTGATACTCAGTATCAGTACACATTTTGGAACTTTTTTGGTTTTTTTTCAGACTCACATGAACCATTTGCCATAACATTTCTAGTGATTGCTTATAGTCTTTTTCATAAAAGATTATTATGTGTAAGGAATATATATGAAACAAAGCTTTAATACTGATTGTTGTGTTTACATAATGCCACACCTATTTGAGAATTTCAGCTGAAATTCTGCTTGCAAAAAGACAAGATTGCATCTCTTAGCTTCTGTATTACAGTGATAAGCATACTACCTTCAGGACTGAATCCAGTCGGGTTAATTTGAGTGTATTTCTATTGACAGTTGAGATCATAGCTGCTTTATTTTAAACAAGGTGCAAGTGGTAGTCCAGCCAAGTGCAGCTGAGCTATTTAATTTTACACAGTGAATTCAAGCACTTATTTTAAAATCTGTGAACATCCTAGTTATTCCCAAATAAGTCACTACTGGTCAAAGCACTTTCTTATTACTTTCTCAGTAATCTGTAATGCTTTGAAATAATTTAAAATATTAGGAAATGTAATAGTGACAGTGATGAGATGTGTGAAATGGCCATACCGTAGTAGAGATAAATTTGTATTGAAGACTGCTCATAATAGTGCAAATTAGGTAAAGTAATTTCTTTTTAAATTCTGGGTAAAGTATTTCTTGTTGTGATTTCTCAATAGGCTTCTGTAGGAATCTCTTTTGAAATGTCTTTCAAATGATATTCTTTCTGTGTTCTCATTTTACATTAGCAAAATGTAATAGATGGCAATTGTATTATACAATAACTTCCTTTTTTTTTTTTAGGATAAAACAAAAAAGAGAAAGAAGCACAAGAAACATGGTAAAAAGAAGAAAAAGAAGACTGCTGGTTCAAATTCAGATTCAGAATAATATTTTAAAGCAACCTGAGACTATCAACAGAAGTGCAATGTCTAAAGGAAACTTAAACTGTGAAATGACAGCAAACTTTACCAAACTGCATGAGTTTTCCTGTGTTTTAGAAATATTCCTAACCTTTCAGTAGCCAGCCAGATGCAGCTGTGCTGGGGAAGACCATTGTTATTGCCTGCTGCTTAATACATGAGGTACAACTTTTATAAAATTCCAGTAAGCAGTGTTAGATGTTTGAGACAATAAGAGATGGTAGACCAGCTGAGGTGTAAAATATTGGAAAATAAGAGTTAAACTTTTTAGATAGTAAAAATAGTCTTTTAAAGCATTAGTAATAGTCTTTATTTGTAAATCAGGACAAATTAAATCCCAAGTTCATCCTGCAGGTTAATATTATGCATAAACTACTACAAGCTGATGTCTGCTAATGGAAAATTTAATGATAACATTTAAAAGGCTGCCTTTGTAGAAATGTGTATCATCTGCCCCATGACCATCTCCATGCTTATGAGAAAGGGAATGCTGCCATTTTGGCTACCTGAATAGAGTACCTTTGCCTTTGATTCTTGCAAATACCTGCTACTTTAATCCATGCATCTCTGCATTCCTGGGAAGCTAGAGCTATTGTCAGCAGACTTTTCTGAATGAGCAGTTTTGAGCTTCCAAGCATGTGCTTCTGCATTAAGCAAGAGCAATGACATTTTGCAGTATAACTGACAGTCAAAACCTGAAGATTTTACCTCTGCTTTTTCGAAATAGCGATAGACCTTTGCTAGTAAATATGCATATTTCGTTTAATGTAATTTTGGTTTAATTGAAAACTTCTTGCAAACACTGGTAGCTTTCTTTGCATTATCTTTAGAATTGTTTTGCATGATTTGTACCATTTTTAAATTAACAAAATGCAGGTAATCATTTGTTGTAACCAGTTCTACGAATTACGTTTCACATGCAGATTTTCATGTATGTATTTAGTTAGAGTTAAGTTCATTGCTGTGTTTAAGTGCACACTTGCTGAAGTTATTTAGCATGTAAAAAGCAGGGTTTTGATACCTTTACAGCTTCATATTGAAGCTGATTTTACTCTAAGCAAGTTCAGTGGCAGATCTGTTATGTGACATGTCATGTTAGATTAAAAAACTACTGCCAGAATCTCATTAAAGATACTGTTTAAACAGTTTGTATTTATATTTTTGTACTTGAGGGCTACAGAATGTTGACCTAAGTCATAAAGCTGTTTTACTTTAGTTTAGTTGCTTTAGATAACTGAAAAAGAGCTTTTTTGAATTAAATGTGCCCACAAGAAAACACGAACAACCATTTGATTTTAGTTTACATGAAATTCTCACTACATCTTCCATTGAAATACTGATTGCTGGGCTTTCTGTTAGCCTTTAATAAATGCCCATCCATCCCAGGTAGTCAAATATAGATTGTATTTTTGATCCACCCTTTTTTTCCATTGCACAGGTGCTAACTTAGAACTTACCTCTGTTGCATATGGATGTTTCAAATGTTGTGTTGCCAAGAATTTCAGGACTTTTAAGACATTGATTATTAGTCTCCAAACCATAACTAATATCTGTGGGAGAAAGATTATTTCATATTACCATTGTACAGAGAAATTGTCTTCAAGTTCTTGGGAAAATACAACCATTGAGTTGCAGCAATGTGCATCTAAACAATAGTAATATTTTCATCAACTATTTTATACTCTTGGGCTTGATGTTACCAATTCTAGACACTCTTGTCAGTGAGATTAAAATAAATGTGATATGCAGTGAACAGAGGGGTTTGATTTGAGGTTTGTGTTTAGTTTTGTTGAGGTTGTATTCTTTTTAAGTTGTGGTGTTGCAGTTTTGGTAAAAGAACCTGTAATGAACCATAGCATAAATGCTCTGTCCTGTGTGATACCTTATTTGACTTTTACACAACTACCTGCCACAGAAAGAAATAAAAATGGAAATGAGACCCAGTCTTCCAAATACCTAAGCCGGTATGTCATTTTCATTGTGTGACTGTAACTATCTGTTCTGCTCAGCTGTAGGCTTCGAGTGCTGCTGTCATGCCTGAGAAGGGGTGTAGCCACCTAAGGGGCTTATGGCCTTTATCAGTCCCCAACAACGCTGCTTTAGTACTGAAAGGGAACTGCTTCAGTTTGCTATAGTCAACAAGTACATCAAGTCTGCTCTTGCATGCCCTTTTTCCTGAGGGAAAGGTGGAGGTTGGCCTCAGCCCTTCAGCTTTCCCGATGTGACAGGGGTTTTGGGTGGCACCTACACCCACGTTACGAGTTTCAGCAGAGAGATAAAGCAGAAGATGAGCAATGTCAGAATAAGAGGGGTTTAATATGTTTTTGCCTTGTGACAGCAGATGAACAAGCACTACTTTGTGTTGTATTTTTTCCCCGCAAACATTTTTAGAAGCTTGAAGTGCAGTTATTTTCATTTTTATGGCTGCAGTTTTTTGAACGCGGCCTAAGACTCGATCTCTGTTGTGCCTGTGCGTGTCCGTGTCCCAGCCGCCCGCGGCCCAGCGAGCCCCAGGCCGCGGCCGCCCCCCCCCGCGTTGCCAGGGCAGCGGCGGCGGCGGCTCCCGGCCGCCATGAGCAGGAAGGGGGTGAAGCTCCTGCTGGACTCGCTGATCCGATCCGCCAAGCACTGTGAGTCTCCCGCGGGCCGCAGGGGCCGCGCCGCTGCCGCCTGGCCACCCCTCGTTGTTCCCGTGCTCATCCTCCGTGGCCCTGTTCGCCTCCCACGGGAGGCACTTTCTCGGCGCCCCCTTGGGAACAGCGGGCGGGCATGGGGGCGGGGGGGATCGGTGTCACGGCCCTTGCGTGTCCCTGTGCCTGCCTCCTGTTTTACCAGCTTGACTTACAACCTGTGTTTGCTTGTGTTTGGGCCGGGCAGTTAACAGAAGCGAAGTGGAATGTCTGATCAAGCTCTTCGACACGCTGGTGGCCAAGTCCAGCAGCCACTTTGCTGGGGCCGGCTTCAACCGCACTGTGTTCCGAGACATCCTGTACAGCGCCTTTGGCATGACGGATGACGTGGTGCTGGACCGAGGTGAGGCGGCACGCTGCTCCGAGCACCGACGCTGCCGAGCCGGCGAGCGTGGCCCTACCAAACAGCGCCGTCCCGTCCCGGCCAGGACAGCAGAGAAGGAGTAATGCTCGGGAGCTGTTGAGAAAATGGCATCTTTCCTTTCCTTAAGGGGTACAGTTTTCCCTTAGTTCAGGAGAGCTCACGCCCTAGTTCGAGGCAGACCAGCCAGAGGCAGCAGCCGCTGTGGTGTGACAGAGGAGGGCAGCGTCACTTTCCTCTTTTCTCCGGTGGTTCCACCGGGGGCTGCGGTCGCTGCTGGGCGACAGCTCTAGCTCAGGCCGGGAAGGCATTCTGTTACAGTGGAAAACTTTGGGAATAGAGGCTCTGTGAACGGCGTTGAAGGGCCTGGGCAGATAGTACAAGGAGGTGAGAGTCATGAGCCAAATAACCCCTTGAAAATACAGTGATTTCACAGATGGGTAGCAAGGGACATGTTTGCAGTCACTGAAAGTTGAAGGAGTGATGGCTGATGTAGAGGTGTCTAGAGTATGCAGAGCAGGCATGTCTGCCGTTCTTTCGGACATGGGCTGCCAGGAACCACCCCTTGGTTCAACTTTCTCCATGTCTCTAGCAGGAGAGCTACTTACATGCCATAAGATAAAAACTTGTTGCAATTTTATGCAGCGAGTCAAGTGTGTCTTGGAAGATACCTCACATTACCCTACACGTTCTTAAAATTTATTTCAGTGCTTACATGCAAAGGGGCTGATGTCAGTTCACAGAAGAAAATCTATTGTCTTCTAAGTCAAAAATGTTTGGCTCTGCAGGGAGAGGTGTTCCCTCAGCCAACTTTCTAATTAATATTTTAAAATACAAATTATTATAGATGCTGGTGGATGCTTTGAATTCCATCTTGGGTTTGAATTACTGTATTACAGGCTGTATGAATAGTGAAGCTGTGAGATTGAAAGTTGCTTAGGGAAGGGAAAATAAAAATATTTTGTTATATGACAGGAGGTTATTTTTCTTTGTATTTTTAATATATATTGTTTCTAGGATTACTTTTTCCAAGACAAACCCTAGTAATTTAGATCTTAATCTGTATGCAGAATTATCCCTTATTTTAAGGGATATCAGTTTATTTGCTTTACATCTGCATGGAAGCATACTTCTTGTAGCTAAGTCAGGAAGGCAACAGATCAAACAAAATCTTACCAGGCAGGATTCTGGAGTGGAAGATCAGTAAACAGAATCCCTTTCATTGTTACATCTTAGAGTCAAGAACCGTAATCTTACCTTGGTGAAAGCAGACAAACATGTTAAGAAGAAAGATAATTTATAATTTTACTGAATTTAAGAAAACATTCCCTTCTTTTGTTTCCCTATCATATATATTTAAAATGTGTCTAATACACTTCCTAGTGTTCAGCACTTTTGATAGAGACAACGATGGCTGCATCACTGTGGTGGAATGGGTGGAAGGCTTAGCAGTGTTACTTCGAGGGACACTGGAAGAGAAGATGAAACGTAAGATTGATCTGTATGCTAATACTTAGTAGTAGTGATTGAATTCATAACAAATAACACATTGCTTTTGTTATAATTTAGTAGTTACTCTTATAAAGTATTTGGTAATTGAGAAGCTTTCTTCTGTATAGTTTAATGCAATGAAACTGAGTTCTGAAATGGCTTATCTGAGACAGAGGGGTTTTTTTCCTGTGGAAACTGCTGTTACCACAGCCACTGCCTTATTTTGTTACTTTAAAATCTTGCATTTAAACTGAAGTTTATTCTACAGCATATACTTTTGACAAAATACATGTTTTGTGTATTCACACACAAAATTAGAAAGAAGCAGATTAATCTCTAGCATGGTTTTGGCTAATTAACAGTCTCAAGCCAAGCAAGGCCAGTGCCAACATTCATGTACTGGCACAGTGGGGACACAGTAGCAGTAGCTCCAGCACTTCTTCAGCTTGGAAGCATAGATAGAAAAAGTGTAAGATGGTAATTAGAACCTTCACAATAATGATGGAGAAAGGTGGTGGATAAAAAATAGCAAGAACTTTAGAATTTTATGCAGTAGGGAGAAAAAGGGCATGTGGGGTGAAAAGAAAACCACAATAGAAAAGGGAAAATGACAGCATGTTGTTTCCATAGTTCCCAGGTTGCAGCATTAGCCATCCCTACTGCATTATGTAAATTCATCTGGAAAGTGGTCAGGGGTGTCACAGCATCAGGATGTGTGCCCAGGATGTAATTCAGTGTGTCAGCACAACCACAAACAGTAAAAAGCCCATTCCTGCTGTAAGCACTGTAGAAGATACTAGCGTGTAGTGATGTCACAAGTGTTTGCCAGGAGTGGTTCAGCACATGTATGATAAATTTGGCTCACTTGATAATGCTGTACAATGTCTAGCTCACATTTGCTGTCTATAGGTAACAGCTTGAATGGTATGTGATTATAGTTTGTAATCAACTTGAAATTTATTTGTGTTTCAAAAGACTGTTTTGCCGTTTATGACCTGAATGGTGATGGATACATTTCGAGAGAGGAGATGTTTCAAATGCTGAAAAACAGCCTTCTCATACAATCAGCAGATGAAGAGCCTGAGGAGGGAGTTAAGGACTTGGTAGAGATAGCACTGAAGAAAATGGCAAGTACTTACTGTGATACTTGAGGGTCTTTCAAACATTCACTAATCGATACTTAAAACCTTTCTATGAGGTAACAAAATAAAGTGTCTTATTTACAGTGGGATTCTGCAAGTCTCCTGAGAAAAACTAGAAATATAATCCAGATCTAATGAGTCCCAGTCTAGTATTCTTGTATGAAACTAATAATTTAGTATGTGAATGTACTGCAAACTTCATGTATAAACTAGCATGTATATATGTGCATACACTTCCAAGCATGCCAAGTCAAAGCAAAAGCCCAGTCAGAAGTGGAAAACTCAAAAGTGTAAGCTGCATTTATTCCATCAATACAGACATTTGCAGTAGCTTCATTTTAAAGCACATTTGTGTTTTATCAATTGATCATGAAATGTCTTACACAAGTTTTGTATTCTACTAGAATACTAAACTCAAGGTTGTTAATGTGAAGCTAGTCTTACAGGGCTTAATCTAGAATATCAGATCTGCCAGGGACTGTCTGTCAATATTTTAATCACATCAAGATAAATACTCTCCCCTTCCATGGTGGTGGTCAGAAATTTTCACTTAAAACCAGGTCTTGCATCCCGACTCCTTTTATTTAAGCCTATCTTTTCAATTTTTCAATCCCACCCTTTTTTTCTTAGGTAGAGGCAAGTCACACAGATCTTTTCTGAGCAGAAACTGGTGACCCCCAATTTGCAAATCAAACTAAAAATAGAATCCATGTTCTTTAAATACCTGTTAAACAAAACTACAAGTCAGAATGCTTTGCTGAAGTATTCCCTTCCTTTTGCAGGACCACGATCATGATGGCAAGCTTTCGTTTACAGACTTTGAAAAAGCAGTCAGAGATGAAAACCTTCTCTTGGAAGCCTTTGGACCATGTTTGCCAGACATAAAGGTACATTAACCTTGAGTTCAAAAAAAAACTGCACAAGCCAATTCCTTGTAGACACTTGCACCAATGCTGTGAATGTCAGCATGGGGCATCTTAGGCCAGTGTTGGGTTCATCCTCTGCGTGCCAGTTCTGCTACCCAAAGGTGGCCCCTGAGCACTCCCACGCCAGGGCTGTTGCAACACAATGCTGCAGATATTGATCTCAGCACTGGGGGCAATTTCTGTCCTTTACACTGTCAGCCCAGTCTCTGGCATTCCTGTTTCCCTCCATCCAGTTTATCTCCTTCTGGAGCTGGACCTTCTTGCCTTCCATGCCAGATCATTCCTTGGTGACACACTCCTGCTGCTGAGCAGTAAAAATTTTTATTTCCCCTTCAGCTGTAACTTTGAATGTTCTGGGTGGTCTGCCAGTGATGACACCATTAATGCTATGGATTTACCTTTTCTAAGCTAAAAAGCAAGAGACAGTCTTCACTGCATACACAGTTCAGTACCTTAAATAGCAATCCTTTAGTTAACTGAAAATTAACTTTTTTTTTTTTTTTAACAGAGCATTATCTCATTTGAACAGAAAGTTTTCCGGGAAATTCCTAAATAGTAACTCCAAGTTGTAACTCCATTGCTGAATACTGTTGAAAGAGCTCTTGATCTTCACCATTCTTCCTGAGATAGTAAAAACAGTAATAGTTTCAAGTTGCTCCTAAGCTTCAGTGTTCCTTTGCTGTTAAAGCTATTGAATAAATGAATATACTTCTGTAACTCTACCTTAACAGAGTTCTTCTGTGAATTATAAAATATGTTACAATATGAGGTACACAGAACAACACTGCAGCAATAATACAGTATATTGTTTTCTTCATTCCAAGTAACAAACCGGAACCGTTTTTAACAGGGAATCCTGGGAAATACAGTATAAAGAAAATTTTATTTTTTACATAAAAAATAAGTATTTTAAACTAGATTCTTTACAAAAAGACTGTTGGAAGATGCTGCCAGCAGTATCTATATTCTTCTTCTCTGCTTTACAAGTGGTTTGGCTGAGTTGCTCTCTGGCTTTTCCACAGATGTTGAAACAGAATCTGCTACCTAAATTGGAGGGGAAAAAAATTAGTAACCTGTAACCATTACTTTTTTTTATGCTTATTTTAGAGTAAGGCCACATCTCCAAAATTTGAGTATTGGGAGGGATTTATTACTATCATCACACTTGTATTGAATTTTCCTGCTGACTAGAGGGAAAAAGTAACACCAAAGGCAGCATTAAACACAAGAGAGGTGAAACTTAGAAGACGTAGCACTGCCATTTTTGTATTTAATGACACAAACCGATTTCAGATAGTGATAAAGTATTACATATGTCATCTCCCTTCCTCCTAACAGAGGTGTTTTCAAGCAAGGTTTAATGGGCTTTATAAAGTCAGTATTTCAGGGAATGAAGGGAAAGTGGAAACTGCATTTTGACATGTATTTTAGAAATGTATTTAAGATAAAGGGTGCTTATTTATAAGACACACACTTTCAAATCAATCTAGTTAGTCAAGGGAGCTTTTTCCTATCCTAATGTATATGAAATGTTCTGTCGGGAATGTCTGACCTGCTAACTGATGAATATCCTCCATAAAAGGAAATATAGCTTAACAGATGCTTCTCAGCATGGAATTAGTGATTCTGTACAGCTTTTAATGGCATAAGAAATGTTGGAGCAAACTTACATTGAACTCTGACTTCCATTATTTTCCCTTCAGAAACCAGGTGCAAGTAGCACACTGGAGTCAGCAGGACTACCTGCAAAGTTATCCTGCCTTCATATGTGGGGAAAAAGAAAGTGGTTTACTAAAAACCTAGTGAGATCATGCACTGACATTTACACTTTCTCAGGTGTAGTGTAAGAGGTCTGGAGTACAATTGTAATATTCTAGAGTGTGGAAAAGTTAAATAGTAAGAGCACTAGCTTTGAGTGGCAGATAAACTGATAATGAGTAAATGCCGAATAAAGCTATCAGCGAGTCACTATTTTTATGGATAATGAGCACCTATGTTTGAACTATCAGAACTTTTAAGAACCCATACCTCCTTCAGTTTATTTCGAATTAATGTAGCTGAAGTATTCAAAGACTCATCATCCATATCCACTTTAGGTATTTCTGGTAGTTGTGGACCAATAACAACTCCAGTATTGTCCTCACTTGTTCCAATGAGGGAAAACTTGTTACCTTCTTCCCTCTTCCTCTTGCGTTCCTGCAGGTGAGTTGTACGAGGCATAAACCTGTCAATGCCACTGTAAGCTGGAACCATTCTTTGCTGCATTAAGGAAGCTGGTGGAGTATGTCCTCCTGGATGTACGCTTGGAGTTAAACACGTGTTTTGACCCAAGTACCCAGAAATTTCAGCACAATTGTTACCACGGTGTGGAGATGTTAAGAGGCTCTGATTGTGATTCCCAGATGGATATGCTGTGTGGTGGGATACCCCAGGAGAACTCGTAAAGCAGGATGGATCCCAGTGACTGGCCTCATGTGATTGCGATGTGCTCCAGGGACAGTCATGCTCAGAGTTCTTTGAGGCTGTCTTCTTGGGGCCTTCTACTTTCTTTAACACAAAGCAATCTTTAAAACAACAATGAAGAAGCACCTTCACTATTTCATGTCATTATTAGTTCTAACACCCAAGAACAAAACTTTTGATATAAATGCAGAAAGAATACCAGTGATATTTGATTCCCAGCTACCTTTCTGTGATTTTTTTTAAGCTTCAAATATAACAAATTCAACTTTCAAACCAGTTTTCCAATCTAGTGCCTTTGCTGGTTTGTAACAGTGAAAAAACCCAGATGTTTTGATGTTAAAGATCAGTGGGTTTACTCCCTTTAGAAATCCTCACACACCCAAGTATTGTGAGCACAAGAAAGGAGAAGCCTGGGCTCAGCAATTTGTTTATTCCTCAGCTTGCCCAGCCTTCAGTGCTGCCTGGGAACTCTGCGGTACAGGAGCCTTTGTAAACACAGTCCATTATTAACATTCCCCCAGTGCAAAGATGTGGGCTGAAGAGATTTTTTGGAAGGTTCTGGTATGGTGATCTTCCTTCCAAAACTGTCCCTTTGGCATGCCTGAGGAGGCTGGAACAAGGGTGAAAGTGTAATTCCGAATTTCCTGCCAGTGCTTTAAATTTCTCATAACAGTTTGAAAGAAAACAGAAAGTGAAGGAAATACTTCATTATTAAAGCTTAAGCATGTCATTATTTTAGTCTTAATCAAAGCCAAAAAATTACTTTGAAAAGGATATAGTTCTCTAAATACTGAGAGGCATTAAAATCCATCTGTATTGGGTTTTCATGGCCTGGTTTTTTGTAGGAGGGGGGCTACAGAGGTGGCTTCTGTGAGAAGCTGCCAGAAGCTTCCTCTGTGTCCAGCAGAGCCAATCCCTGGTGGTTCCAAAGATGGATGTGCTGCTGGCCAAGGCCGGGCCAATTAGAAATGGTGGTAACACTTCTGTGGTAAGAGATTTAAGAAGGAAAATAAACAAAAAGTGGTTGTGCAGTTGTAACTACGGCCAGAGAAGAGCAGAGTGAGCACACGAGAGAAACAGCCCTGCAGACACCCAGGCCAGAGCACAAGGAGGGGCAGGAAGTGCTCCAGGTGCCAGAGCTGAGACTCCCCTGCAGGCCGTGGCGCAGCCCGTGGGGAGGCAGCTGTGCCCCTGCAGCCATGGAGAGCC
>VXBQ01008662.1:131316-158046 GCA_013400175.1 Phainopepla nitens | reverse complement strand
CGGGGCGGCGCCGCTCGGGGCCCGGGCGCAGGGACGCCCCGGGCGGGCAGGGAGGATTACGTGAGCGCACCCCCCCGCACCCTGTTGCCATGGCGATACGGAGCCCTCCCCTCAGCCGAGACCCCTCGCAGGGAGACACTGGGGAACCCCTCCTTCCCTCGTCTCCTGCGTGGCCCAGTAGCGTCATCCGTTCCTAATAAAACGCGGGAATTTTTCTTCCCCGGCGTGGTCTGGCGCTGTGTAATCTGCGTCTCTCAAGGCTCCCTATTTCATACCGGTTTTCCCCGTAACCCGCCAGCATTAAGCGAGTAATGTGCAAACGTTTAAATCGGGTCGGAGAAGAGGTGACAAATCCGTGCAGGATCCTCGTTTCTGGTGCACACCAGCAAAGCGTGGCGCCATAGACAGGCGCTCCCGCGGCGCCGAGGACGGGGCTCAGCTGCAGGGGGTGCAGCTGACCCAGGCTGTGGTGGCATCTCACCCGTGGGGACGGCGGGGGGGACAGTGGTTCACTGAGCTGGGAGCGGCAGCAGAACAGGGCGGGAGATGGCAGGAACGAGCCGAGAAAGATGCGAGCAAAGCTCGGGGTTCCTGGCGCGGCACCCCTGGGCCTCCCTCAGGCTGGCTAACCTCCTGGTTCCTCAAGGCCAGAAAGGGCATTTCGCAGCAGGAAAACAACGTCGGCCTGTAAAAACCTGCTGGTTCGTCCTTGGGGTAGTAGAAGGAGGTCGGTGGAATTGGAAGAAATGCGGTATTAAATGTGAGCTTCGTTTCAGCTGCAGTTTCTGAGTGTTTTACGGATCTGCTGGCCAGAGAGAGGAGGAAGGAGTGCAGTTGCTTTGAACTCTTGTAGTGTCATTCTGTACATTGTTTGTTATGGGGGACTCCTGCTCTTGCTTAACCCGAGCTGCTAAATGAAAAGATAGAATCTCAGAAAACTTGATAGAAATAGCGTCTTAAATACATGTCGTGAATAAAAATGTTAAAAAGGGGATAAATGGAATCAGAAGCTGAATCTAACGGCAGAAGATGCTAGATAAGTTCTTCAGTTTGGCATCAGAATACCTGGGCAATTCTGAAACAGATTGATAAAATCATTTTGGTCTGAGTTAATGTGATTTTTGACTTATTTTAAATATATCAAGAAAGCGCTCTTGGAGACCATGTAAATGTTAACAATTTTTGTGAAATCAAAGTATATGTTTATTTCTTTTCCTCATTTGGGAAATACAAATGTGCAGTTACACATTTCTGTAAAATATTTTTGATAGCTTATCGTGCAGAAGAAAGAAAAAATAATTTTCTTACTTAAAAATAGTCCATAAAATCAGAAAGCTGTTTGAAAATTGAAACCAACACTCACTTCTGTGTTGAGAGTTGTGCAAACAAGGTATAAAATCCAGATAATATCTTTAATTTCTTTGATCTCTAATCAAATTAGGTTTTCTAATAGTCATCTTAATTAGCTGGTTTTATATTAATTTATTTTCTTTCTTTGCCACTCATAGGGCCAAGCTGTGAAAGTGTCCTGTGGTCATCAGCCAATATTTTTGAGCTGGATGGAAACCAGGCATCGAGGTCACCAGGGTGAAAATATTGCAGAGATTAACAGACATTTGGCAGAGAAACTTGGCATCACAGATGGAGAACAGGTTTGAAATGCTGGCTTTGTTTTTTATTTAAATAAAGATTATATTGGGAGACAAGTGGAGAGGTAATGCTTCATGAGTTAGCTAGGACCTTGTTTCGTGTATTTAGACAGTTTCTTCGTTTACATCTGCTCATGAGAAAAGTTAACTGTCATGAAATGTCACGAATATTAAAAGGTTTGCTCATTAAACCATTAACAATTACCTGAACAGTGTTAGGATAGGCTTGTGGGTAAGTCTTTGCAGCTGGAACAACTATCTTCAGTGACAATAATGTTAAGAAAATACAGTTTTAAACAATTGACAAATTTGGAATGGGAATATTTTGCTTGGAGTTACTATTGTCTTAAAGTATCTATTGACTCTCTGCATATTCTTGTTTAACTTGCTTGGGGTTTAAATTTTCATCCCTTTTTTCACCCCTTCACCATATGTCCCCTTCTCTTTGAATATTTGTATTCACCTCCTGTTACTATCTGTCTGTCTGTCTGTCTGTCTGTCTGTCTGTCTGTCTACTTCTTGAACATTCACCTCTTACTCTTGAGCACTCTGTGAAACTTCTCATAAAGAGCTCTTCCATTGAGCAGAAGTTAGAGATGCCCAAGAGGCAGACGGGACTACTAAAATCTCAAAATCAAAGTTTTTTTTTTTTTTTCTATTCACAAGTAGACATTTAAACAAGGGTAGAAAAGTACTGCTTTGCACAGTGTTATTGTGTAGCATATTCATATTTGCCTGTTCTCTTATGTGCAAAATTTTGTTCAGCATAATAGAAGACATCAAAGAGTATGGCTCAGAGCAGTGTCTTATCTTACCTTTTTTATTTTTTAAACTTATTTTCTCTAGAAATTGTGTCTGTTTGCAGAAATTTCCAGTTTAGTAGTTGAGCAGCTGGGCATCTACCCTTTTTAATTCTAGCAATTATTAGCCTTCAACAGGAAAAGCAATTGAGAAAATAAACCTGAGAAAACCTCATCCAGCTGTTGCCTGGGAATAATCATTTGTACAATCAAATAAATACATGATTAATTAGGGAGTTTCACCATAGTTTTGGATTCAGGAGTTACATGTTTGCCATGTTTCATAATAGTATGATCTTCTATTTGCTGTGGTGAGGAAAAGATATTCCTCTCAATTATTGCTTCAAACTAAGGGCACAGAGGATTTCAAAAGTGGTTGTTCCTTTGTAATTCTCTCAGAGGACAGGTAACTAGTTTTGTCACAGGAAAATAATTAATGGCATTTCTTTGAAAATTAATTGCAGCATGTGGTTTGCAATTTTTTTTTTTTTTTGTGAAATGAAACATTGGCAAAAGCTGACTTTTGAAGTCTGTATTTAGTGCATTCTGAAGGACCTAAGCTGCAGTGGCTTTTACAATTCCTCCTGATCCTCACAATATGAAAACTGTTCTGTGGAGGTGGGGCCGCTTCCTATGAAACCATCCATTCAGCAGCTGGGCTTGCTTTTCTATTGTACTTTTTCCTTATTTTTCAGCTGGTTCTAAATTCATGCACGAGTGAATGAATTTTTCAACTTTCTAAAATCCTGGGGATTTAAAAATAAAGATTAAAAAAATGGGAAGATGGTTATGTGATCGAGGTGTATTAAAAACTGATTGTTTGTCGTCACCTGATACAACTCCTGATGCTTTTAATATTCGCTGCTTATTGACGTTCCCAAGCTTAATGGGATCCATTTATCATCCACTGAGCATTCATCTACTTATTAATTACCTAGTGTCATTAGGATGGTGTGTAGCAGAAATATATAATGAAGGAGATGTCACATTTCTAGTTGAAATAAAGATGGAGCTTTCATGTATTTAAAAAGAAGGAGTTCAATATTTTTGTGTTACTTTTGCCAGGTGTTTCTTGAACCCTGTTCCCATGTGTCCTCCTGTCAGCAAGTAGAAGTGGAACCGCTCACGGCAGATGATTGGGAAATTCTGGTAATAAAACCCCTTCCATTGTTCATGTTCTTGTCTTACAGATGACAGAGATTGTTTTTTGCACAATGCCCCATTCTTTCCAGCCTCTAAGAAAATACTAAATGTGGTGGAGTTTAGTCGTATTTTATATTTCAAATGGTGTTTCAGAAGGAGACACACAGTTTTTTTTTCTTCTAACAAATGTTAAAAATGCATGCAGTATTCAGTTTAAAATGGTACCACATTTCCCCAGGAGCTGCATGCTTCTTCCCTTGAAAGACATCTTCTTGACCAGATTCGAGTGGTGTGTGCGGGAGCCGTCTTTCCCGTCTGGGTGGAGCAGCACACCCATGTTTACGTCAGAGTCGGTAAGCAGCGCTCACGGCGCTCGGGGCACCTCCTCCGGGGAGCTGCTGGGCGGGGCTGGGTGCATTCACTGGCGTCTTCTGCTCCTGCTTAGGTGCACTTGTGCCAGCAGCCCCATATGGCAGATTAGAGCCATGCACGGAGCTTCTGGTATGCCCCAAAACACACGGACCCGAGGAGAATGTCCCCAGCACACCTGCCACAGAGAGGGACACCTTGCTCAAAAATTTTGTGAAAAATAACGTGGAACAAGAAGAAACGTTAAAGGATCCTTTTGCCAATCAACCTTACTTAAAGCCTGGAGTCCTTGAACAGAGTCAGGCTGATGCAAACATGACGTTTGGCTCAAATGTTCTCCCAAGTATATGGAATTTCATAGGGAACATTTTCTCTAATACATCTGAGCAGAAACAAAAGACTTTGTGTGGTAATGATGAAGCGAGCGCCTTCAAGGACAAGCTGCTGAACTTGATTCACATGGATTCCATTTTTAGAGTATGTCAGTCCCAGCCTCCCAGCGCACAGAATGTATCCACCACGCATGAATTTCTGAAATGCAATGCTGTTCACGTTTTTCCATGGAATTTAGAATATATTGATTTGGATCCAAACCCTGTAGTATCTTACGGGAAAATTTATGAGCTGCTTTCCCCAAGACAGCGTCATCAAGAAGCAAAACAAAATCAGCCACTTGAAAAGCAAAATCATTTGACTAGTAGACAAGACAAAAATCCTAATCCTAATAGCAGTCAAGCATCCAGTGAGGGATCTGTTGTTCAAATTGTTTGGAATGGATTTGAAGACTTAAGGAGTCTCATAGAGCATGGCCACGATGGGGAAGCCCTGCATGCTGGAAGAGTTTGGGTCAGTTTGAGCACACCATATTTTGGGCTTTTTAGTTTATAATATTTTCTGTTGGATAGTTGTGAATCGGCCGCTTACCGTGCGGTTTTAGGTGCTGGATGTTGTGCTAATCTCTTGAGTTTACTAGAACCAAATACTGTTTACTAGAGCTGTGCTTTGTACTCATTCTGGACTACATTACTTACCATCATCCTCCGAGATGTGCAGTGTACTCTGGGTTTCTGCACACCTAGCATTTTTACACCAGATGTGGAAAATGCTTCAGCTTTTCTGAAGGGAGTGTATGCTTTCTTCACAATCTCTGGGTAGCCATTGTATTAACCAGAAAGTGAAAGTATCTATTTATATACATTCAGTACTGCATAATGAGACTTCATCAGTTAGCTCTCTGAAATGTGCCTTGACCTAGGGGTCACCAAACTGTAAAGTAATGGGATGGGGTATCCTAGTGCTACATAATGTTTGTGAGTCCTTTTATACAGTCTTTAAAATACATCTTGAAGATTAGTGTCAAATAACCAGCTTGTATAATTTAAACTGTTTGAGTTTTCGTATGCCATTTTGCCAGGTGGCACAAGTCCAGGTATGGAGATACTGATGTTTCAGCTTGTTCTGACAGAACTGCTGCCTGATCATATTCTCTCTTTCCTGGAAGCACATGTGGGATCAACAAAAACATACAAAATGTGCTCCAAATCACCATTTGACTATTTTGATGTAGTACATTTCTCACCATTCACTCGTTGCCGTGTTAAGAATGAGAGCAAGAGCCTGCAGTGATCTTTGCCATGAAATCTTTCGACAGATGTAACAGTTTTCTGAATGCCAGCAATCATAAAGTCTCTCACAGTTAAGAAATATTTATGAGATGTTTTCAAATTGGTGGAAGTTGTACAGGAATTTCCTTAAGAGGGCAAACTGACTAATATGATTTAGGGAGACTGTGGATTTTCTGTCTCTCTGCTGCCGGTGTGCTTAGTTCTGGTCTCTGTGATGTTCTATGTATAGTTACCTGCCCATGTAAAATTAATTTTAAACTGCAAATGAAATTAAATTGTTGTTTTTCGCCTATCCTAAGAGCATTCTTGCAACGTTCTAAGAGTTTCTTCTACTTCCTTTTTGAGCTTTTGGGTTTCTTAAGTTAGTAGAAGGTCAGCTGTAGTGAGCACTTTCATGAAGAGGATAAAAGGTAACTAGAAGTGTGCATGTGAGGGTAAGGTTTGGATATCACAGTCAGTGTTAAAAATTCCTTCTTAATTCTCTTGAGATTTCATTAGTGATAAAGAAATTGATGTAGTGTTATATATGCAACATTATAACTAGTTTACTTTCTAATGCTTTTTTTTTTTCTTCTATTTTAAATATTTCAGATTGCAGATGGTCTGAGAAAAAAACTGCATATCGAAATACATTCAACAGTCCGAATTAAGTCAGTTGAATCTATTCCTAAAATTCCTGTATCTCTTACACTGCAACCCAAACAGAACTTAGTGAGTTGATATTAATGGTCAAATACCTGTTCATATATTGGGAAACTGATAATGTTGCTCTGGTCAAATTTGGGCAGGGGGGGAAGGAGGGCGTTGTGTTTATTTGTTTCGATTTGTTTGATGAGGATCTGGAAGTTTTCTGTTGTTGACTATAGAAATAATTCCAAAGGATTTTTTTTTTATTATTTCTTGTTTTTTCTTTTGACCGTGTGAATTTAATAGGTTGCTATGATCTGCTTAAACAGAGCTTATCTAATATTTGTATTTTGATCAATGAACTGTAAACATCAAGCCATTAAATTTTGAGTTGCTCTTGGTGGATAACTCCAGATAGTAACCCTGCTAATTGTAACAATTTTCTATTTAAAGGAACTGGTAGGTATCACAAAGGAGGGAGAAAACTGAACTTCTGAATTTTGACTTGTTGTTTTCCTGAAGCTATTAAAGGATACAGCACTTTTAACTCATAGTACATTTAAAATCAGGGTTTTCCATTATTCTCAAATTTTGAGAATTTCTGATGTCTTTCGTATTAAAAAGGATGTTGACATGAAGGAGAGATGGCATTGGTAGAGAAAATATACATTTTTTGTTAAGTTAGGTCTCGAGTATAAAAAATCACTGTCAAAATAGCAACAATAATTGATAATAATTTTTGCATCAGACCTTCATTTAAAGTACATTAATATGGGTTCAAACCTAGCCAATATTAAGTGTATGCCTTTAAGCCTATAAAGAAACACAAAACAGAATAAGAGTCATAGAGTTATGGAGTACACTTAAGTTTAAGTGTTCTGGGAGAGGACATGCTTAAATTTTTCCAACACTGCAATGCCCAGACAATTGTTGTGAAAGTATCATAATTTGGATGTACTGTTTAGTCTTTTGCTTTATTTTTTCTTTTCCTCATGATTAATACTTAATTTTTTAAGTTATATCGTCGAATCCCTCAGTTTTCATGTAAGGGAGACATATTGTGAGTGTGTTCCCATCTGTGACATAGTAGGAGCATACTTAGTACCAGTTCTCACAGTCCCTCTGGTGTATCTCTGGAATTATGTATTTCTTCATGACTTGTGTGACACTGGCCTGATTATTTCCCACGTTAGCTCCCTCTCAAAGCTTTAAATGCAGCACTTGCCATCATAGCAAGGCTTAGGTGAGTTTGTTCTTCATCCTCAGTATTCTAACTTGGTTTCTTACCTACAGAAGTACTGCATTATTTTTTTGTATTGGAGATAAAAGGATTATTGTTATGGTCCTTGTGGACTCAGTACTTTTTTTGTATTGGAGATAAAAGGATTTTTATTATGATCCTTCCAACTCAGGAAATTCTGTCATAGTCTGTCATTAATCTGCTAAAATCGCAAAAAAAAAAAGTAGTTATGTGTGCTCTGGTATATTTTAAATACAGATTTCTCTTTTTCCTTTCTAATTCAGTTAAAGACTTTTTTAGTTCTTTGAAAAAAAAAAAAAACCAAACCAAAAACTAGACAAATTCAGAAAAAATTGTTACGGTAACTTTCATCTTCCTCTCTGAACACTGCTTCCAGCATCTTCTCCCCCTTTTCTACATGGGAATTATGCATCTGTGATTAGGAACTTTAGCCAAGAGATATGGTATGTAGACTCAATTTCTTTTCCTATTCCAGTTATCTAGGTGATCTGGGATAAGTTGCTTGGCCTCTCCTTGCCTGTTGAAGGTTGTCGGTGATGCCCCCAGGCTGGATAAGCTCAGGGTTCTTTTTATAGGAAGAGGGTATTCAAGGAGGAGAGGGGTGTAGTGAGCAGCTGAAATAGGTCTCACTTCAATATCAGTGTGTATCTTCAAGCTCAGGGTCTGAGCAGTGCCCTTGGATGAATAAAACAAAAACAAAACCAGAAGCTTTTCCTCACCTTAAATCAGTGTGGTGAGGGAAAAATCTTCAGAGGTGGTCTAATACTGAGCTGGGGCCATAGCAGGGACTGCACAGAGCTTTCCCTAGAGCAGTTGATAGAAATGGTGTTTGTTGGCAAAATGATGTTTTCCAAGTGACTAAAACTCTTTCATCTTCTTCCATCTCTCTGCTGCCATAAGAGAAGCAAATGCCTCATGCATAGGAAGAAAACATTTTTACTTAGGAATGCCTGGTTTTGTTTTATTTACCTTCTTCCTTTTTCCTATTTAGCATAAAGATATACATGAAGATGATGTTAAATGTGCATTCAGTTCTTGGCTGCAGGATTCCACTACGGATGATCACCCATGGATAATGACAAGCAGAGACTGTGTACATCTGTCTGTTAAAGAAGGCAAGGATAATATTCTCCTGTCTACTATGGAATTTCCTTAGCCAGTATGCCAGTTGATTTCTGTATACACCTTTTAACATAACTGATACATCATCACTGAAAGTGTAAGCTTGAATTACCCTTTAATGAGGATTAACCTTTTTTATTCTTTCATTTTGGATTATATTGTAGTCATATTCTAATCTGTTTTATCTTGTGAGGAACGAAAACTGAATTTATTTGGATTTTTAATAATTGTTCATTGTGTTTTTACAGGAATGGAGGAGTTTGTCATTACTGCAGCGTATCCTGTGCACACTGAAGAAAATAAGTCTGAGAATATTTTTATACTGAGTCCCAGTTTACTGCAAAAGACAAATATACAAGTAAATATCACATAGTATCAGGTATCAAGTAATTTAAATTGTTATACTTGTTTAAAGTATATTGCATTTTGTGTATATTTCGGTTTCCCTTTTAAAGTAAATGATGTCAGTCTATTCATTAAATAGATCTGCATCCTTTATGTCATTTAGTAGCTTGAGGGCCTTTCGAAATTCCAGGCATGCCATGCTTGTCACTGAGTGTCATAGAGTTTGCATATCAAACTCTCTGAAAAATCAGTTAGAGGAGAGGCAAGTCAGTACTGTCCAAGTTGAACATCCTGATACTTACTTGTATATGTGCCATCCTTACACTTTGTTGTTCTCTCCCTTGGTAACTGAACCATTTCTCAGTGTATCTGGTAGAAACAGTAGCTTGCTCTGGCAAAGACGAGACACATTCCCCATTCAAACCTACCACACTCACCCTGCCTTTTCTGTGATACAGTTTCTGTGCCTTCTGTTTCTTCCATATTTCATTTCTCAGGAGAATGGATATTTCTATTTAATATTAGAACTACTGCTTGCATTAGTAATTCCTGTTGATCCACTGCCCATTACTTCAGGGTTATGGTTATAGGAGTGGGATAATGTTTTTTTTAATTTTTAAACATACAGTGAATTTTAGTAGAGAATTAAAGGTGTTTTTTGGCTGTTTAGAAAAGAACTTGTCTGCAAAATTTAGAATTGTTGTTAAAAAAATAATAAGACAAGTAATGTTTTGCTAATAGTATAAGTATAAGAAGGCTTCTAGAAATTGTTCAAGTGACTGGAACTAAGATCAAAGATCAAAATGCATTTCTTAATAGCTGTGTCAACATCTCCTACTAGCCTGTTCTTAGCTGTGAGCCCCTGCAACCCCTGTTTGCCTGCCCAGCTTTCCATGCTAGCTTCCTGGTGAACAAGATGGAAAAGTTCATGGCAGGTGTTTTGTCAAGTTACTTGTCATCAGTCATATTCCTGATCAGTTTTACTGTTCTGCCTCATGAGCTCTCCTGCCAGCAGGACAGGGTATGGCACAGGAGAAGGAGCAAACTGCAGGTGAGGAAAGAGATAGTGGGCTGCACAGGCCCTTCTAAACAGCACTTGGCCCAAAATCCAATCTTACATTATTAAATTGCTGTCAACACTAGATTGTATTTTGGCAGTAGTTGTATCTCTTCAATTTCACCAATGCACCTTTCTTTCCAGCACAGCAAAGCATACATGCAGTGTTGTCTTTGCACAATTCCAAAAATGGCTGGTCACTCCATAGCCTTCTTCTGTAGTTATATTTCATCTTAAGTCCTAATTCTCTTTTGTTGTAGGTTCTTTTACATCCTCTAAGTAGAAAAGCTGATGATGACAAACAGCCACCTATGCCTGATAGAGACAAGAACCTTCCATACTACAGACTAAGTGATTTAGGGTGAGACATTTTTGTAGAAAAAAACATGGGAGGGAATGGGAATGAGAATTAGAAAAAAATAACATTGGTGGAAATGCAGACTTTTTGGAAACTATTCCAGATCTAAGCAAAACTGTGCATCTTTTGGATTGTGTCAGGTTCAGACTTCATCCTAGTTTATGCAGATGGTTAATTTTGTTCTTGAATAGTCTTACTGCAGGGAATAGAAAACTTCCTGTGTCTATAGGTACTCAGATACTGAAAATTTTGGCATGTCTGCCAGTAGGATGGAAGGTCTCAGAGCTGAGACTGCTTCAGCATGGAAACTCAGAACTGAGCTTTAGAAGAAATACTGATAGTTCAGCAGTTTTTGCTGTTCTAAGTAGTATGAACAGACTTCTACGTAGCAGCAAGGGACAGTGGGGTGGTTTTTGCTGGAGTGTTCAAATGAAACAAAATTTATAAGTTGCAGTTTGCCAATCCATGTCCCTCAGTAACTTCCACCTGTGTACTCGTTCAACTGCATTTGCTAGTAAGGATCTCAAAGAACTGTAGTTCCTAAAAGTTTTGTCACAGTCACCGCTGAGGAGAGAATTGCAAAGTGCTGTGCTCATAAGTGCAACATAAGTACAAGGGAAAACGGTGGTACTGTGTAGCAGATGTGATGGGGCAGAGGAGACCTGAGATGCTTGGAGGGCTGTGGTGGTGTGCTGTCAGTGCTGGGAAAGGCAGCTGAGAATAGTCTGTCAGCATTCTGACTTGCCCACAGTGCAAGCTTTTACCCCTACAGAACATGTACTGATGCTACCACAGGCCGTTTAATGTTTCTTTTCCCCTGCAGAGGAGTGGACAGATTAGGGCCATCTTTGTTTGAACACGTAAGCCACAGTCTCCTGGGGCGCCCTTTATCTCAAAAGCTGGCTCCTAGTGCTGTGGGACTGCGAAGTGGAGGGGTGCTTCTCACAGGAGGAAAGGTACTCCCTTCTGCTCTCACCTGCGAGCCCTTGCACATTGTTTTCCATAGTTACAAACTGGCTGACGTTAGTTTGCTTTGATACTATGCTTGTTCCAAAGAATCAAGGGCAAGCTGAAAAAAAGAGCAGTTTCCTGAACAGAGGTAATTCAGGAAAACATTATCACACACACACACACATCGCTCTGTGTGTGTGTGTGTGTGTGTATGTATATATATGTATGTTTATGTATATATGTGCATTTTAAAGATTGCTACCAATGCAATTTCAATAGGGGATTAAGCTTCTTTGTGTTTATATTATGATAAGCACCTCTTGTCTTGGAAGTATTTAAATGAAAATAAGCATGTATTTTCTCTTGTGTTCTAACATAAAATGGCGGTGGAGTTGATATTTTTGTTATTTCCCTGTTGCCTCTTACAGTGATCCATTTAGTACCATGTATCACTGAACTTAGCAGATGTCTTAACACTGAACTCAGTGGAATCAGAAGGCTGTACTGGATGGATCCACTCTGAATTTATCTTTGTTTCACTCTAGGGCTTTGGTCCCTACCAAGTGATACAGAGGCAGAACACATATATGCTTTTACTGAGGAATAAACCCAGTGTATGTCCACCCCAACTTGTTGACTGATGCGTGCTGTGACAAAAACACAGAAACACATTGGCTCTGTCAATTTACTTTAGCTCACGTTTATTTTTGTAGGGAAGTGGAAAGTCGACATTAGCAAAGGCCATCTGCAAAGAAGCTTTCATTAGACTGGATGCTCACGTAGAAGTAATTGATTGTAAAGCTTTAAGAGGTATGATAATGGTTTCTTTTAATCTCAAATGTTTGCTGTACAATAAAGAGGCCCAGTTATGAAGTTACTATATTTGGTCTGAATAATTTTTCTAGCATTTTTGATGTTTTGGCAAGGATGCTTGGTACCCCACAATTAGTATCTTCAACAGTCTGATGAAAATGCAGCTACTGTAAGTTTATTTCACACTTCTGTCAGTTTCTGTCCTGCATACCACCACCAGTTCAAACCTAATTGTTACAAAATAAGAAGAAGTTGCAGAAATTGAACTGTGTGTTTTTTCAGCTGTGCTAGCTAAAACAAGTGTTTTGTTAACAGACCGTAAGTGGTAAAGGATACCTGTACTCAGTGAAAGGATAACACAGGCACCAAAGAAGGATTGAATGACCAACTGAAACCTGATTTCTGGTGGTGTATTTACTAATCTAATGTATTTGGCAATAGGCATCTAACACTTGTGATTATAGATGATGAGATGACTCCTTAGGCTTTGTGAGTTCAAAATAATGATTTTCATGAGACAGAAGGGCACAAAGGAGGCGTTTTACTGCTCTTGCATTTCACTGGCTTTTCTAAACAGTCCTTGCTGTTACAAGGGCAGAAAATGCTCAACTGTTTTCTTACAGAGCCCTTATATTTCCTCACTGAATTCTTTTTGCTTAAATTGCTGCTTAATCTGGAGCTCCTTGCACCAGAGAAAAGGAGAAAGATTGATAATGAGCTAGGTCCTTTCCTCTGGAAGGTTCTGCCAATTGCAGGATTCTTTAGTAGCTATTTTAGAATGCTGCTGATATTTCTCTGGTTTTAACTGTATGGAAATTAGACTTGTAGGCTTCTGTAGTGGTTAGTAAAATATGATTAATCTCATTTTAGAACATGTGGAAGCTTCTAGTACTTTTTTGATTGATGAGGTGGACTCTTTTCTTTAGTGATTGTTGACTCTAGTTAAATATTGGAAACTGGATGTATAGATGTAAAGTCAAAATAGACAAAATAAAACATTGTGAGCAAGATGTCGTCAGTCTGGTTTCTTTCCTGATATTTTGTGTCATTCTAATAGTATTTTGTTTTAGGAAAAAGATTAGTAAACATAAGGAAACATGTGGAAGAAGCTTTTTTAGAGGCAGCGTGGAGACAACCATCCATTCTTTTGATGGATGATCTTGATCACATTGTTGGAGTACCTTCTACACCAGAGCATGAGAACAGCCCTGAAACTGTTCAAAGCAATAGACTTACTTATGGTAATACTTTTCTACCTTTATCTAGATAGAAATACAATGCAACTGAGAATTTCATATACCTGAGTTATACTGTCCTACCTGAACAATTCTGTCTGTGTCATTATTGCCTCTGGACCGTGTGATACTCAGGCAGAGACTCACAAATTATGGTATGTAGGCATTTGTGGATCCCTAGCTGAATCAAAATAATGCACTCTGGATCTTGGAGCAGTCCTTGCCAATGGTCATCCACCACTGCTGCTGCTGGTAATGCCTGTTGTCAGTACCACTGCCAGTGCTTGAGGCTTCTTTCTTCTTTTTTCTATTACTCATACACTCAAGTGCATTGCAACTGATTAGAAACTGCAGATGAACCTTTAACTGATTAATTGATAATCATAATTACTGATGAATTGATTTTTTGTTTTCTGTAATTATTATTTATAATTACAGTGATACATCAATTTGATACTTACTGATATTGAGAACCAACTTCTTTTACATGAGTACCAACTTCTTTATCATCTTTCTTGGTATACACTGTAGAACTTCTGGTTTGTTTTACAATGTAACAAATCACAAATGTTAAAAATAAGATGATCAGTTGTAGTTTGACATCCTGTATATGGTTCTCTTTTATTCCTGAAAGTCTAGGCAATGCTAAGATGGAAATTAAATCTAAATGACCAAGATTAATAAAGCCATAGCAAAAAATGCCCTCCATTTCTTAGCTGAGTTTGAGGGAGTTAGCATAATTTTTACTGAATATTTACTTTTGAAATTCAGAAAATCTTACAGTAATTTCTTCCTAAAAAATGTGCCAAGTTACATGCAGAATTGTTTGGTTTTCTTATTACTTTTACTTAAAGGTATAATGCATACAACAGAGCTTTAGAGTTTTAAGGATTTTTTCTTGAAGATCTACTTTGCATCTTTATTTTTTTTTTTACTTTTATGTATTACCTTTCTCGCGGAGTGCTTATTTTCTAGGCTTAAGATCTGTTTTTTTCCTATAACTTTTTCTTTTTTGTCTGCATGGAGGAAGTAATAGCACACAAAAGTAGATGCCATCAGTGATGTTGCAAAATCAGCTTTCAAAAAGCACTTCTGATGGCATTTTCTTAATGGAATGTGTTGTCCTAGAGAGAATCAGATTTTTAAAAAGTACTTTTTTTTTAAAAAAAAAAAGGTACCTTTTCTTTTCCTAGTTTAAAAAAACAATTGTAAACATGGGAATAAAAATAATATGTTACAAAGCTGTTATATTTTGTGTGCACTAATGCTGCTCTCCGGATTAGGGTTATTTTTGTTCTTTTGCAATTCATGCAGCAATATCTTCTGTGTTTAGTTTTGAAAGATCTGATGAAAGAAGTTATTTCCATGGGGACTTTGATTGCATTAATTGCCACGAGTCAGTCTGAACATTCCCTTCATCCTTCCCTGGTTTCAGCACAAGGAACTCATGTATTTCAGTGCTTCAAATGTATCCAATCTCCAGATCAGGTAAGTTCAAATCAAAATGGTTAAAATGTTGTTTGTCTTCAGCAGCTTCAAATATGATGTTGGAACAGTTGCAAAAATAGTAGGTTACACCTGAAGGTGAGAAAAAAATATGGAAATCTTAGAAGTTCTTTCGTGATACTTAAATACCTCAGAACTTATATCTGTCACTATAAAGTTAAAAAAAATGAAAGTAATCCATTGAAAACTCACTCTTCAGTGGTAAGAGAAGGGTGTATTCAGAGGACATTTCATTTCAATTCAACATAAAACAAGTCAGGTTGTCTAAGGCAGGTGAGATATGCATGTGACCTGGTTACCTCTAAGGGCATGCTGAAGGAGCAGCTTTGTAAAACATGTAAATAGTCAAGTTAGAGAAATGAAATGAAACATGTATTTTTTCACAGCTCAGTGAAATAGGTATGTCCCTAGAACATGTATTTTAAAAATGTTATTAAAACTAAATGTTAATTTTATGGGACAGTAATTAGGTTTGTTTCCATGTTAATACTATCCCTCTACTTTTGAACATAGTCTGGTTTGAAAAGAAAACTGGACATGCAGATATTTAAGGAAATTCTGTTAAGTCATACCTATTTACTCTTTGAATTCCTGAACTCTGTATAAATAGTAAACTCCACATACGCTTGCTGCACAATTCTCTTTTTCAGAAGCAAAGATATGAAATCCTGTTTTCCATAATAAAGAAGAAACTGAATTCTGATCCGAAGGACTTCTCTGATCTTGACCTCCAGTGTATTGCAAAGGAAACAGAAGGTTTTGTTGCTAGAGATTTTACTATGCTGGTTGATCGTGCCATTCATACCTGTGCTTCTAAACAGAATGCTTCAGATAATGGTGGTAGGTTGACAAAATCTCTTTATTTCATAGTCTTACTTCTGTTAACTAGAACTGGTGGAATAATACAGAAATAAACCCCCAGTTTTTATATTTTATGTTTAAAATTTCTGTAATTGTTACATATTGTAAAGAGTTTGTTATTGGCAGTCTGTGTGTTTGGGGTTTTTTTCATGATTTTTTTTTCTTTTTCCTTTCTTTTTTTTTTCAAAGCAGATTTGAACCTGACAACTGTGGACTTTCAAAAAGCTCTAAAAGATTTTACTCCATTAGCTCTGAGAAATGTCAACCTTCATAAACCTAACAACATTGGCTGGGACAGGATTGGTGGCTTAAAAGATGTGAAGCAAATGCTCAGGGATACCATCATGTTACCTGCAAAGGTATTAAGTTCCTTTAAATTAGTTACTTGAATTTTGTACATTATCTGAGTAGGGAAGAATTGTTTTTTATGGTTTGGAAAGTGTTGGATAGAAAGATGACAGGCATGATTTTGTAGCTTTCCAATCTTCAACTGTCTTCAGCTACTGGAAAACACTTTCTCCTTTCCCTTCTCTCTTCCAAATACAAAATGCAATGGCTGAGCTTTACTACAGAGCAGGTGTTGCTCTACAGTATTGAAGTATTGCCACACTTGTTTGCAGGGCTTGTGATTAGGCTCTGTAAAGACAACATTTCCAGCTATTTTCTGCAATGATTTTGCTAGAGGAGTATTTTCTTTCAGATGAATGCCAATCCATCAATCTCACTTTATTTTACTTTGGCCTTTCTGCCTTGCTTAAAACTTGGATGTTGATATGAGCCATTGAGCATTGACTCTCCAGAGAAATGACTGGATGGTATATTTGATCATATCATTCAGTGATTAAAATAGGAATTTAGAACTACCAGTATGGGAAATATAAAGCTCTACTCCATCCCTATTCTGGCCTGTTTCCTCTTGGTAGAAAATCCCACTTGTTTGTATTTTAGGTACCTGTTAAACCTAGTTCAGCCTCAGGTAAACTAAAACCAGTCCAGATGAGCTGTTGGGATAATACTGGGGATATAATAAATTAGGTGCGTTCTATTTAGACAAAAGTCATCACTAGTCAGTGATGTTACAGTACATTGCAGAATACTTTCTTATTGTAGAGTATATCACATTGAAACTCTTTTCCAGTATCCAGAATTATTTGCAAACCTGCCCATACGACAGAGGTCAGGAGTTTTGCTGTATGGAGCACCTGGAACCGGAAAAACACTTTTGGCAGGAGTGGTTGCAAGAGAGAGTGGAATGAATTTCATCAGCATCAAGGTAGCAAGAGTTTAAGCTCAATCGATTCATTTTATTAACTGAATGAAATAACTTCATACAGCACCTCAAACTATGGCTTGTAAGGGCAAAATACTAAAGTAAGAAACTACATATAATTTTTTTCTTGTCTCTGGATATCCCTCTGGATATCTGATTCCTGGAACTTCAAGTTTTATTACTGAGATTTTTTTTTTTGTATACTTATTCATTAGGCAGAATTATAAAGTTTAATTAGGTGTTCTTAGTTTCTCATTTTTTTGTAAAAAGACCCCAGATTTTCATTTCACTGGACAACGAAATTGAGCAATATATTTTAAACATTTTTAAAATACAGTGTAAACCTTTGTCTTGAGATAATGTAACACATGTTCTGTTATGGTACAAAAATTGAAATCATTACTTTTAAACAAGTTGGAATGCTTGAAAAATTCTGCTTGCTGATCTAGACCTCTTGGCTCTTCTGTTCAGAGATGACACTGTCTTGGTTGCAAGAAAACTCAGTCTAGTACACAAAGTATATACTGATGTTGTATTACACATTAAAACTACGAAACATGACATGAATTTTGTTTTCTGATTATATCTTTTTAGGGACCAGAGCTGCTCAGCAAATACATTGGAGCAAGTGAACAATCAGTTCGAGATATATTTAACAGGTTTGTTTTGTAAAGATTTGTGATGTTGTCAATAAATTTCCCTGGTTGAAGCACAAATAAATAATTTTCTTGTCTGAGCAGAGGTACAGCATCAGATCATAAAAGCATCTGAAATAATCAGTTGTGCTGAACCAGATAGGTGTATCTTGGCAGGTTCAACCTGGCCATCATTGTTTAAGAACTGCACATTTTGGCTCCAGTGAGGAATGTGCTTTTGAAGCTGAACTCCCAGTTCTCTCCAGCTAGAGTGCATTGGTTCACATCGTAGAACTATCTGGGAAAACACATCCTGAATTCCTTTCAGATGATTCCAGAAGACCGTCCTCCAAGTAGTACTGCACACTCAATACCTAGTGTCATATTAAACTTGGTATTCAAGTCCTCAATGCCAGTAGTTCTTTCTTACAAATCTGCTCTTATGGGCCCTCAGTGCTCACTAATGCCAACATGTCCTACATAGCCTTTGCTTCTCAACTTATCATGCAGGCAGTCCTTTGTTAGCTGTCTGTAAGACAAGAACTCATCTGCAGTGATTGGATTTTAGAGCTTTCATGTATGTTAATATGACAGTTGAGCTCTTAGAAATGATAAAGTAAGTGCAAAGTATGCCATAAAAATGAGCAGTGACTCTATTGCAGCCCAGTCTTCAGAACCTCTTAAATTCTACAGAAAGCAGATTTTCTATTCTGTCATTAAATATAACTCTTCTCTGTAGCAAGAAGCAATTACCTTCAATATTAATAAGCAATTCTGCCTGTGAATGGAACTTAAACAGAAATATAAGTATTGCTTCTTTTTTTTTTTCCCTTTTAGAGCTCAGGCAGCTAAGCCTTGTATTGTTTTCTTTGATGAGTTTGATTCTATTGCTCCTCGCCGAGGTCACGATAACACAGGAGTCACCGACAGAGTGGTTAACCAGCTGTTGACTCAGTTAGATGGTGTGGAAGGCCTGCAAGGTACCAATTCACCTGTGTGCTCCTTTTCATGCAGAAGTTTAGCAGAAGTTAACGGCCTTTTTCTGCACTTTCCTAAGGAGTTTACGTGCTAGCTGCTACCAGTCGCCCAGATTTGATTGACCCTGCTTTGTTAAGGCCCGGCCGACTGGATAAATGCCTGTACTGTCCACCTCCTGATCAGGTGAGGAAACAAATAATTTCACATGAGAGGCAAGGAAAAATATCAGGCTAATGGGTTTTATTCTCCTTTTCTTTATATGTAGTGGCATTTCAAACTTGGAAAAAGTGGACTTGATTTCCCAGCTCCAGTTATACAACAGGATAAATTCACTGATTTTGATGTCAGTGTTCACATAAAACTGGGGAAAGAAAAGGCTATTTACAGTCTTCTGAATCAACATAGCCTGTGGATCTGGCTGATTTTGAAAAAAATTTAAAAAACAGGGAACTAATCTGCAAAAAGAAATTGGCTGCAGTGTAGCGCGTACAATGTTCTCCTGCTTTCTTTGAAGTATGAATTCAGTGGATTTGCCATTTGCTTAAACCACAGCCAGTCCTTGGAGGTTGTACAATGTGTGTCCCTGATTCCCCATTTTACGTGAAAACATTAGCGCTGTCTATCTTCAGATTATTTCACACGTTGAACAAATACCCCATCATTTCATTCCAAAACACATATGATGATCCTGTGCCTTAAGAGCATAGATATGCTGGGGATTTTTTTTCTTTTTTTTAAACTTCTGGTTTAGAGTAAGATCATTCAGGTAACCAGAAGCATTCCACTTTCATCATACTTTTCTTTACAAAAGGACATACGAGGAGCAGAGCTCACTTCCATATTTTTATCTATTTCATATATAAAAATCCCAGATATTGACTCCATATATTAGAGAAATATATTCTCTGTATACGACATTTGGTTAGGGTCATATCCTTCTAATATTAGGGCAGTAGCTTCTTGAAAAAAGATACCTTCCTCCCTCAGAGAGGAAATGGCTAGTGACAGGGCCAGAGCACCATCTAGCAGTCAAGAGAAGGAAAAGAACAGGTTGCTTTACTGACAATATTTTTCCTTTTTTTCCAGAATTCACGCTATGAAATCTTAAAAGCTCTCAGTCATTCCCTGTCCTTGGCAGATGATGTGGACTTTCAGGATTTGGCAGCAAAAACAAAACAGTTCACAGGGGCTGACCTAAAAGCTTTATTATACAATGCCCAATTAGAGGCAATCCATACTAATTTAAATTTAGGTTTAACACAGGTAAATAAAACTGATATAAAAGAAGTCTCTTCTGTTTATTTTTATGTTTATATGTTTGAAAGAGTGAATTGTATCAATGGGGTTTTTTAGCAAAATTATGTTTTCTTATATTTTTATACAGAGGATTAACGTTTTAAAATGTTTGCAGAAAAAGACAAGAATAATGTAATGAGTTGGTTTAAATACTTCTTAAACACAAGATTTTTCTCATTTAATGATAGGTATTTATTGTTCAATAGATATATGTAAGCCCAATGTGTTTATCACAGTTATGAGGAACAAGTTACAGACTGGCAGGAGAGATCCCAGACTGAATTTCTTAGGAGAGCAGATAGTTCTAAATATCGGAATAAACAGATAAATTCAGTTTTGAGATGGCACATTTTGGATGATGGAGGAAATGAGAAATTGGTGGGTTTTGGGGAGTTGTCTCAGCAGATTGGGTTTGACTGAGGTCAGAAGAGAAGGGGCAAGAGGATGGGAATACCTGAAATGGCTGGCTCTGCCTCATCTTCTAGGCCCCAGCTAGTACCTGAACTTCCAAAGTACAGGATTCCACCCTTGGTTTGTACCCCTCCTGTGACTGACAGATCCTTCCTCTTTTAGCCTCCGTTGAGCTAAAAGAGCTCCTCTCTTCACATTTTTAATGCCTGGCCTCTGGTTCTAGCTGGAAAGGAGCAGGCATGGCTTCCACTAGTCAGTGGCCAAAGGGAAGGGTTGGGTCAGGGGTGCAAAATGAAGGAGACTCTCATGAATTCTTTTTGCCTCAGCTGTTACAAAGAAATTGGGCTCTGAGGATGCAACTCTTAGTATTGAGAGGGATCTCCAGCATGCCTTCCCTAACACTCCCCTCACTTGTAGCATCAGTCAGTTGATACCTCATGATTATCCATCAGAGGAGGAGATTGTTGTCTGAAGCAGTGGTCTCCAGAGTGGTGTGCACACACCCCAGGGACAGCACAAGGCAGTCCACTGATGTGCAGGAAGAAAATACTAGAACTTCAGTGATACAGGTATATAATTCACAAATAATATCCATAGGCTTGTTAGAGTGCGCTCAGAAATATTTCAGTGATAGAGGTGTACAGTCAAAGAGGTTTGCAGACACCGGTGTAAAGCTGCAGTTCTGATTTCCACATCAGCCTTTACAGTGTGCTGGCCATGACTAAAAATGAGCACAGCAGTTAGGCACTATAAAAGTAGACTCACTTCAGCCTCCTAGAGCATTTTTCACAAGATACTTGTTTGCTTAGCGGGTGAAGCGAAGACAGAAGTGCTACAGTTCTACAACACATACATCAAGTTTCCCAGCACTTGCTGTTACTGAGAGCGTGAGGCAGTGGAAACAATAAAGCCTTAAAATTATCTCCTGAAACTATTTTTCTAGCATGAAGACAGAAAGTTCTTAAACGTATTAGGTTTTCTTAGCAAAATATTTGGAAATCTACTCCTAGAGAAAGACAGATTTCTACTAGAGTAAAATGTAAATTGATTTTCTCATCTGCACTGTATATCAAATCCTTTCATGTATTTCCGATTGTAGTTTGTTATGAGTTAACTCTTGTAATGTTCTGTTCTTTTTTACAGGATTTTGGATCTAGTTCTGATAGTGACTTCAGTCTCTCTTCCATGGTTTTTCTAAACCACAGCAGTGGCTCAGAGGATTCAGCAATAGATGGAGAAGCAGGGCTAGAGCACTCTCTTATTTCTTTAGACATGTCTGACTTGCTTCCTGAAGATCCAAGGTCCAACATGTATCGTCTTTATTTCGGAAGCTCTTATGAATCAGAGCTGGGAAATGGAACTCCTTCAGAACTGGTAAATTACTCACTTAATGTTTTGAATTTTCTAAATATTATTAGTTGAGAAGCAGTAAAAGACTACCATTTGCCTGCTTCGGTTTATAAATACAGTTATGTCTGCTTTGACCTTCAGATTGTCTTCATATTATACTTAGTAATCCACAGTGAGGAAGGGGATGGAAGGACAGGATCACTAGCTTGGAAGAGACCTTCAAGATCATGTAATCTGAGAAAATACGATATGGACTTCTCTGCAATCTCACAGGAGTTTAAAATCAAAATCTCAGAATACTGCTTAATACATTATAATTAAGCAAATTGCATTCATAATCGATTTTACTCTCTGGTGAAACAGCTTGTTCCCTTCCAAAATTTAACACTACAACAGTTCTCAGGTTTTTGGTGGTTGTTTTATTTGTTGTTTTTTCTTAAACTTACTTTTATAACTAAAGAGTGACAACCCAGCTTTCAAGAATTAAGTTACAGTCCCAAGAATCAATGAACCTTCTTCAGTTCCCAATAAAATGTGCATTTATAGAATAATCAAACCATGGAATTGTGGAAAAAAAAAACCAAACAGAACAAAACCTTAACTTCCATCATTGTCTTTAAGAAGCAGAACTCCTGCTGTTGCATCATATTGCACAGGGAGCAGCAGCATGTTCTCTGGCCAGTTTGCAGGTAAGGATGTGCAGGCTGGCTGCCCATCCACCTGCACAGTGACCAGCTCATGTCTCTTGGCTGGCAGGTCAGCAGAACAGGGTGTGCTGCCTCCGAGCTCCTTACAGTGAGCACATGATTTCAGAGTTTCTGTGTGATCCGTGGGAAACTAATTTTCAAAATGAATTTCCATCTGTTGTAGAACTGTTACTACAAGTAGTAATCAAAGTTCTTACACTCTTCTTTTCAAAACTGTCTTGCATTGATTCTTAAAGCCAAAAATAACTGACATTAGAGAACTACTGACTGCTAAGGTGCTTTGGTATATTTTATCTTGCATTATAGGTGATAGTGTTCAATTAATTAACTGGAGACTTAGTTTTCCTCTGACTGTGAAAATTCTTCAGCAAGGATTCTACAAGAATTTTGATTTTTTAAAGTTGTTGAATTGGAAAGGAGCTTACTTATCCAGTGCACAGAGAATTTGGAGGTGATGAATATTTAAATTCCAAAGCTAACTAACATAAACTTGTCCAGATTCCAGAACCACTGATTTTCCTAACTAATTAAAGCAATGGACTTAGCAGACCTTTATTCTTTTTTAGAAAAGGGCCACTACAAAAATACTTACATATATTCCAGACATGAAACACTTCATTTTCAAATTTGACCTTTTGCCCAAACACTTTGGCATATTAACTAAAATACTTCTCTTCAAAAAATTACATATGTAATATATTTTAAAGAGAAAGTACTCTTTTTGCCAGTGGAGGCAAGCTTATATTGAATTGTAGGCTAATTCCTAATGATGGAGTTGCTCCTTTGGATCCATAATGAGTTCATGTATTTCCTCTTGTGGTCAATTTAGAGCTCGTTGTGTTTGTCTGGTCCAAACTCCGTCACTTACGACTCCACCAGCATCGCTCAGAGAGATGTTGCATCCTCACAACCTGCTCTGCTTAGAGCAGCTTCTCAAGAAGGCTCCCTGGAGAATCAGGAGCAGCAAGCAGAACACCTGAGGACAGAAATCAATGCTAGCAAGGCCAATTACAGAAGCAAAAATGGAGTATGGCACTTCTTAAAATTTTCGTTTAGTCTGAACATTTCTCTGTTGTTTTTCCACACTTCTTGGTATTTCAGTAAACAATTTCTGCAGTAATATTAAATACGATGTAACAAAAGTAGCAAAGATAAGTGATACTTAGTTTGAGGAAAATAAGCCAGATGTTAGCATTCATATAATTTAACATATTTCTGTTATTTATTAATGTGGAGGGGGGAAAGTTGTGACTGTATTTTTAATACATTTGTCTGTACATGTAATGGGGAGGTCCCATAGTTAATGATATTGATGGCACTGTGTTTCTGTAGAAGTTTTTCATTGTCTGTTCATGGCTCTCTTTCCAAGGAGGACAGCACCCTTAATCAGTCAGTGCTTCCCAAGACCACTGTCACTATTACCCAGTCTCACCTGATGACTGCTCTTCATGGTATGAGACCATCCATTAGTCAGGACGACTGGAAGCATTTTACTGAACTGTAAGTATTTTTTTTTGTGATTTTGAATTCAGTGGAGATGTGGTCTTACCACATTCCTTATACATCAGAAACACAATAGTTTCAAATAAATGTGGGGACTGGCAGCAGATAGCTGATAGCTTTTGACAGCAGTTTTTAAAGAAATACTAAGCTACATAGTGGGAAAGGAAAAATATTTTACCAATGAATTGTCTTATTCATGTAGGATCTAGAAATAAGAAACCAGAACCCCCTGGTATTATTTTAAGAGCTGTAACAGTACAAAGAGACTCCTAAAGTTCTAGGTCCTTCTTGCTTCCACTTAGTAGCAGCTCCTTGTATTTTTGAATTACTGGAGTTGGGCCCTCTGTAGTGGGCTTAGTGGTCTTTGTAGCTGCTGTGTTTGGGAAAGGCAATAAGCTGTATAAAAATACTGGAAAGAAGAATGTGTCTCATGGGACTTGGAGATCAAAAAGCTGGGAAAAAAACCAAAGGAAGCAGGACAGAGAGCTCTCTGCGTTAGGTTTGTGGGTAATAACTCCTCCAGGTCCCCAGGTCTGAGGAGACAGGCACTCTTCATTTCCGTAAACATTTACTTAAACATCTGGAGTTCTGTGGTGCATTAATATACATCTGAAGAAGCAGACACAAAAACCATATTTCATAAGAATTTGCTAATGTCTTTTTTTTTGTTTGTTTGTTTCCAGGTATGATAATTTTCAGAATGCCAAGAAGAGGAAAGTACAGATTGGCACAACAGTCAGACCAGGACAAAAAATGACTTTAGCTTAGTAACTTGTATTTGCTTGTAATTGCTAAACTGTAACTGGAAATGACAGATATTATTAAATCAGATTATTTATATTCATATGGATTTATTAATGCAGCAGTTAAAGATAAGTTTCTTTTGAACTAACATGTTGTAAAATTATGTCACATTTTATTTGGAAGAAAATGATCCTCCTTTAGATTGATATTAAATTTTTTGAGAGAACATCGGTTATGTTCTGTCCAGTTGTTTATCATACAAACTTTTAAATTTTGGTTTTTATCAATTTGCTTGCCACAATCTAACAATTATTTCCTTTCCCTGCTTACTCCCTCACAACAAATAGAATCTGTTCAGATAGACTGGAATTTTAATGGGGGATATGTTTTTTAAATATTCTATTAAGCTGTTCTCTAATGGCCTTTGGAGGGCTCAGAGGAGGGTAGTACTTCATATGTGTGTTAGCAGGCAACTAATACTAATGCTTCCAGAATATACTTTTCCAGCTGTAGCAGGAAAAACCTGACCAAGATACTTGCATCCTGTTTTCTGCCACTGTTTGTTTATCAGAAGAATACCAAATTGCATTTCAAGACAACTTCACCTTTTTACCTCTACCTTTTCTTCCTGGAGACCGCGAAAAATATTTCGGATGCTTGGAAGCTTTCTAATGTTACATCCTGAAATTATTCACAACTATTGTCTTCCTAACTAATGGAGATTGTTAAAGAGTTGGGTTCCTTAACTGATACATAGATAACCAGCTCTTAACACAAGGAGGGGAAAGAAGGAGGAGGCAGGAAAGAAAACTAGAGATGTTTTCCATGAGTCTGTTCAACCCTTTCACAGCATTTTGCTTCCCCTTCAAAATAGTCTTCATCTGTAAGCCAAGGAAATACTCTATTATCATCCCTTCAAATACTTGTATTTGAAACTTCAGCCCAGTTTAATTTCATTGATTAGTTCCTGCGGTTTCTTAGGTACCAATAGGAGTTTTCACTTACTCTTTCACCTACTGACTTAAAGATTTTTTGAGTCAAGGATTCTTCCCAGAGCCTCTATAAGAAAGTGATCTTCCCACTCTGTCCTTGTCAAAATCGTTTAAAGGACACTGTGGTTTATTACATCTTCTTTGCTTGATAAAGAAATCTTCAGATATTACAAAAACATCCAGATTAGCCAAAATTAGCAGAAGCGTCTGGTTTTCAATTTAGGTCTAGATAATGACCGTACAAAATTCATTAGAAATGGAAATTATTTAACCTTCCTGGTACTTTACTGATGATCTCATAATGCACTGATACTTTGAAAGGACCAGTTGCAGGCTGATTGTGAAGGTAACAAAGCCAATTCCATAGATTATTGTACTGTCCTCACACTCGGAGTCATTTAATTGGAATACTGTACCTCAGTGCCAAGTATTATATTGCAAAGTTTTAAAGGAAGGTTTGCTGTATGCCAAGGTCTTAGAGCTCTCAACCAAAATTATGTACTACATTGTCATGGAAAGTGTTCTTAAAACCCAGAAGCCTAGGTTCCAAATCTGTTTTTTCTCCTTCCTCCATGCAAGGAATTTCACCAGTGAACGAGCCCAGTGTTAGTTCAGATATTCCCCTGCATACATAACCTGGATGATGCTGAGGCAGGTTCATGTGATCCAAGAAGAAGGTCACTGCCTGCTGTTAGGTGATCTTTGGTTACATTCTGAGGTACATTGACATCTCATCTTGGAAGGTGGAACAGAATGTAAATGAAGCCTAGCTAAGATCTGTTATAAGTCTGATGTACAAGGAGCATTAAGCCTGTAGCTCAGAGGAGGATAATCCCTTCTACTCAAGTGTTGTGCAGTGAGGGTCAGCTGGCCTAGTCAAGTAGAGACTCTTGCACAAGGCCTGGGAGGGAGAGGCACTCCAAGAGAAAAGGGATGGATGACATTTGTTTCACATCCTGTAGGGCAGCAGGATTTAGCTGCAGTGGCTCATGATGGCAGCACGGGCAGACAAGCAATGTGTGTCACGTTTGAACCTGTTTTCCAGTCTTGTCCATCAAGTCAAGAGCTAAACAAGCTCTGTGAAGCAGCAACCTGGAGATGAACAACTCCTGTGCCCCCCCC
>VXBQ01008662.1:81666-131305 GCA_013400175.1 Phainopepla nitens | reverse complement strand
CACCCCCTGCTCCCCCCCCCCCCCCCCACTAGTTCTCCTGTCACTCCTACCTCTCTAAGGGGTGATGATGTCTCTTTTTCTCAGTATGTATTACAGCCCTTAGAAAGGTTTGATAACCTGGGGTAGCTTTTTTCTTTCACTTCTCTTGTCACCAACATTGTCAGCTGTCACTGATCTTTCCTCCAACTGCCTACCAGTCTTTCCCCATAGTTGAGGGACTTCTGAAGAAACAAGTGTTAAACATAAATGATATAAACAGTAACCCTGCTTCCAATGTGTGAGGGGTTCTTTAAATTTGTTAATAGGAACCTGGTTTCCACTACTATTCAATAATTTTTCTTAAAATTGATTTTATGTTTGAAGCTATCTTCTTTCAGCTGGTTAGCTGGTATTTTTTTCAAACAATGCTTTGGAAAAATGTACCTGTTTTGAAAGTGATCTGCCATTCTGGACTGAGTATTGACTGAAAAGAGTTTCAGGGGGGAAAAAAGTGAGGTAGCAGGCCAATTCTGTTAATTCCTGGTTTTAATTGGTGCAATTAACTCTACTGAGAGGCTTATATGTCTGAATGTTGAAGGAATCTGGTAATGATGAAAATCTTACAGACTTGTTTTTCCACAAACTGGGGACATTGGGGCACATTGAATGCCATCCAGTGTGTTGGGTCCTTTTAATGGTATTCTGCCATAAATCCTATTTATTCTTTTGGAAACAGTATTTCTTGAGTGTAGTAAAAATTTCACAAGGTCATTGATGGTCTAATTTCTTAAGGAATCAAATTTTGTTTTATTTTCAAAGAGAAAAATGGAAAAGATTTCTTAACCCATTTGAAATTAGCTTAAAAGATAAGCAACATCTGTGGAGGCTTAAATTACTTAGCCTTATGTTTCATCGAAGATATCACCAGCTAGAACTCTACTTGACAATATTTTAAGCATGACAGTTAACAGCCTGGTTAAAACATATTAATTTTATCATTTATATTAGGATTGAAATGTACTTCAGCTTTTAGTTCACCAAAAAATCTAAATGTTGTGTGGATCAATGTGTGCATGTAATGCATACAGGGAGTTTCTCCATCTCTCTCTTGTGGCATTAAGGAAACATAGTTAATTTCTCCAGGCTAAAAGCAAACAAATATTTTAAAATACAATTTCAAAACAAAAGCATTGTATAAACTTGATTTTTTTTCACAGGCTATTTTACTCAAATTAACTGAGGATGTGTTTGTATACATGTATATATATATATAAATTATTAAAATACATAATTGACTTTTTAATCTTACTAATATAATTTATAATTTGACTTCTTGCCTAATTTATTTAATAACCCCTAGTTATTGTGAAAACAGTAAAATCCATGCATGCTGTGTCATTGCATGAGGATCTGACTCCTTGTTTATTATTTAATAGCTCCTAAGCTCATGCAGTAGGGTGGCAGTGAAGCATGCTTTCCAAGAAGATAACAATCACAAATCCATAAGCTGTGGAGGAACTTTGACGAGACCAGAAGCAGAAGAAAGTTTCTTGCATGAGTTCAGCAGGTATTTGCAGAGTTAATCCTGTGGAATGAAGTTGGGAGACTGGATTACGATTTGTCAGTGTCAGTTGACAGGTAAGGATTCACTTCTCGCTCACAGGCATCGTTTGGGAATAACCCATTTACCGCCACCACTTGAGAATTTTGGCTTTAAGGTGCAATTGCTTGAGTTTTCCCATTTCTAAAATAGCTCAGGCAGTAACAATATGTCTTAGGCACACTGAAATGGAAATCTGTTGAGTAAGGTTTAGCCTGCTGTTGCAGTGATGCAGCAAAGAGGTCTAGGATTAAATACTTCCAGTTGCTCACCACTAGCAGAAATGCTAAATCAGTTTGCTGGTGTTCAGGTCGCAAGTGTAAGCCAGATTAACAGAAAAGAAGTGGGAAAAATCAATCCTCTCTATCCTCTAACAGCGAGCAGGGCTCTTTCAAGACTTCCATATATGTGGCTTTCCTGTAATGTCCTACAGCAGCAGAGTGATGTCAGCTGCTATTAGGTAACCAGGGCACATTTTGCATCTCTCAGCAGTGCTGTCCCACACCAGCCTCCAGAAGTCTTTATTAGCTTGAATTAGTTGAAATTATTTAGTGAAGATTGATATCTGAGGGACAAAGTTAGTCTGGGACTCCTGGGTGCAAAAACATGACCTCTTTCTCCACTGTTTACACAAAACCAGCTCTTAGGGTTCTGCAGGAATGATTACTACCCTGTGTAGGCACAGCTCTAGCACGGTACGGAGCTTGCAGAGACCCAGTGTGGACACTGAGACTGGATTTTGGTACATCAAAAATTACTAAGGTCATGCAGGTGTTGGGCAATTTCCCTTATTTCTAGAGTTTGTATACATGGTAGAATAAAAAGCAAAGAATAAAATTCAAAATGTTTGGAACTACCCACCAAAAGCCATCAATGCCAGGTTATATAATTCCAGCATTAGCACTGGGAGGATTAAAACCATCCACATGGTTTTAGGCCCATTTTCTGTTGGGAAGGTTACTGGGTCCTTCAGATGAACTAGATTCAGCACAGATTTAGTGCTAATCTCTACTTCCTTAATTATTGCCAAGTTTCAGGATATAGTAATAAAATTATTTCTTAATAATATGTATTACTTTAATATAATGCTTGCATATTGCCAAAGCACTGCTGAAGTAATTTTATAACTCGAGCATCGTGACATTGTTTAGATACTTAAAGGCTACAGCAGGAGCTATTTGGTGGTTTACTATTTCAGTGTCTGCCAAGAACTAAGTCTTATCCCATTTTCCAATGGCCATTTTTCCAGTAGTTAAAAACCTGCTCATTTTCTAAATGTCTAAAGGACACCTTTTTTTTTGCTTTTAAATTATCAAAATGTCCTTCATTAAGGACAGGTTTAAAACACAGATGTAGGAAAAAATCGACTTGAAGTCAGTGTTTTGTTGGAACATGTTTTTTTCTGCGGATGCTGGGGGGAAAAAGGTCTTGGCTTCTTTCATATCAGCATCGGCCTCTACACTGACCCCAGTCCTTCTTCCCATGTTGAGGTGATTGGATCTCTTTGTCCTTCCCCAGCAGCTGTCCAGCACTGCAGGTCCTGCTGACACAGCCATGTCTTGGTGAGGACAGTGGGTCTCAAGCAGAGCTCTTGCAGTGGGGAGCAGGCAGAGCGCTGGAGTGGCACGAGACACACAGAGGGGTTGTTCCTCTCCAAGGAATGCGGGGCCCCTGTGCCATGGAGCACAAGGAAGAGTCAATCTGTCCTGAGGGGCCTTGGTTGGGAGCCTCTGCAGAGCCTTCCCTGGGTGCTCCTCCTTCCCTGAGCAGCTGGAGCAGGCAGGCAGGTGGAGGGAGAAATGCTTATGAAATGTTAATTTCATTTCTTAGTGGTTTTAAGTGGATGTCTTATTCCAACTCCCTACCATGGTGATGGGAATTCCAGACAAGGCTGTAGGGTGGAACACAGCCTCTTCACAGGCCCTTCTTCGGTGAGATGGAACTTGAGCCTTTCACATACATCACAAGACATTTACAGGGAACAATCAAAAGAACCTGAAATTGCAACCTGAGGCCAAGGAAGAGATGGGACCTGTGCAGTGTTTTTGAGACAGCCCATCATTTTCTGGCAGCAGGGGGGTGTCATAAGATGTGTAGGATTGCTCTCATTCTGTGCAGGCACTGTTCTGCACTGACATTTGTCAGCTCTCAGTCTGTCATACTATGAGTAAATTTGGTTTGCAAATGTTTCCCCTCAAGCACTGCAAGATGTATTTGCCTCATAAGTTGTATAACATTAGTTGCCTCTTTGAAAATTCAATCTTTTTATTCTTGCTGATATATTTTTTTTCTGTAGGCGACTGATGAAGAGAGTCACCCTTTCCAGTTAACAGTTGAAAAATTAAACGCCGCATTACAGAAACTAAAATGCAGGTATCAATAACACCAATCTCAGATTTTCATGCTTTCCTTTTTATTTTGCAAGCAGCATATGTTCTCAGCATTGAAGTACTTGTACAGTTTCATCTCTGCAGATTTTCAGTCTTGTGACCCAGGTGGGTCCAACTATGGCAACAAGAGCTGATTTTATAATTTGAGCACTGTAACAAAATGCAGAGAAACTCCCTGACTGTATTTTATGAAGAACAGTTCTTGCTTTTTAAGACCAAGTGTCTTTCCCTGTCGATTGTAATGGGATTCAAAGTGTTGTAAACAAGATACTGTTGGGACCCTGAGAAGAGAGACTGTGCTACTGTAACAACCTACTCAGATTAATTAAAGAAACATATGGAATGTGATTTTGTAGAGGTTTGTTCTCGGTTACAGCTAAGAAGAAAATACCAACAAACAAAAAAATTCAGAATGTAATTTTTCCAGAGTTTCCAGAGTTTCCTAAACTCTGAACTCATTTCTCTGAACTCATTTGTTCAAAACACTTAGCATGATCAGTGATTCTATTCTGATCGGGACTGCATAACCAGGGAAAATATTGCTTGTTGCATCCAATTTTTTTCCACATTTTTCTCTTTAAACTGCTTTCCTTCCCTGTAGAAGTGTTTGGTTTTGTGAATGTCCACAAAATAGTATTAATGGCTCACTAGTATTTCAGGCTAAAATGTCTTGTGATTTTATTGTCTTGATATTCGTGATCTGCACACTTGGTGGATAATTGTAAATGGGCTCACAGCTGTTTATGAAAGATCCAATAGAGGCAGCACAGGCAAAGCAGTAAAACATTTTACCAAAGATGTGGTGATGATGGATGGTAGTGATGTTTCAAAACATGAAGCAAGATAGACTTCTTGTGTCCTCTTAGAAAACGAGGTTTAACAACAGATAGAACATATTGTTACAAGGAGGGTCACTTACAAAGCTCAGTTTCAAGGTGACAAATAAAAAACTGGATATTTTGGATACAGAAAAACGTGTGCATAACTATAGCTATATTGAAGTTGTTCTAAATTATCTAATTGCTTGATCAGTGTGGTGCCTGTGTTTGGACACTGCCTGTGCCTTTGACAGACTGTGGGAGCCTGATCATTCAGACCCTTCATTTGATCCTAGCAGAGGGAAGCAGCTTGAATCCCTGCTCTCCCTTTGGCTGTCAGGATGGATCACAGACCAGATTGACTCTTTAGAGATCTCTACGTGTTATTCAGCTTTCTAGAGCTGAAAATGTTCTCATTAATAATATTATAGACTGGTTCTTTGGGTACATGTAATATAAATAGCTGGAGGAACTAGGCTAGAAAAGCAGTTGAGAAACTGTCATCCCACAGCAGCTGATTCTGTGAAAAATAAGTAATGCCTCAGTCCCCATTTTCTGCTCAGGATATGTCAGAGGTCACATACTCTAAATATGCTCTTGTGCAAGGCGTGATGTGGAACAGCTGTTTGTGATGTCATTGTTTTTTAATGTTATTATTTTTCTTCCTGTAGCAGGAATCAAAGGCAATACACTGCAAGTTCACAGCTTGAGAAGGTCTTGCTCACAGTACCCATTAACACTCTAAGACACTGCACATGGCAGGGAAAGTAAATATCAGGGCCTCCTCATAAGTAAACTTTTACTTCCTAGAGTTCCTTGGGAGTTGTCTTTGCAAATAATGTCATTTGTGGGAATCTTGGGTGGAGTGAGAATTTGCAGTGGGTGAGGTTTTTATAGCATTAAAAATGTGGAAACAAAACATGATTATTTAATTTCAAGTTTATCCCAAGCATGAAGTAATACAGCAACTCCTCATGTTGCTACGTTTAAAGTCTTCAGAGCTTGTGCTATACTTGTGCATATTACAATATATATTTTAATCAGAATACTGAAAATACTGAATCAGGTGATACTCAAATTTTGCTGAACTTTTGTAAATGGCAAAATGTTTTTCTATATTCATCAGCTCTGTCTAAAACATGTACATCTCTCAAACATTTGATATGCCTTTCTGTATTTGCATGCTGAGTGCTGAGGAAGCATTTATGTTTGGCTTCTGGGCTCCCTTTCAGATTATTTCTGTGTGCCTGTATTTATTGGATAGCATTTTCATACATTAACTATTAAAAAACCCTTTGAGGTCTGTAATGCATACTCAATTGATAGCATTGTACGGGGACTTTTTTTGCTTTGTTTTTGACTTGTTTTCTTTTTAAGGATTTGCAGAATTAATTCCCTGTTTGCTCCACTATTTAGGTTTGGTGAGAGAAAACTAGAACTGCAAAATTCAGAGAATGCTGCTATAGGGGCTCAGTAGGATTGTCTTGCTGTGGATCCCCATGCTTTTGATAATTTAGACACATCAGTAAGTTTCCCTCCCCCAGCAGGTCATCTTTATTTGCGTGCTGAACAGTCCCAGCTCTCACTCTCTCCTTGTATTTCAGATGACTCCTTGTATTTCCAGTCTCACAATCACTGGTGAGGCCCTTTGCTGGGCTTTTCAGTATGTCCCTGCCTTGTACTGGCCAGCCCAGAGCCTGTGCCCCAGCACTGCATGTGTGCAACACCAGCGCTGTGGAGAGACACCCGTGGTGTTCTACATACTCATCTGGCCTTGGCAGCAGCTGACCAGTGAAACAGCATCAACAGCAAAAAAACCCTGCTGAGTAAGCTTTTCAGGCCTGTGAAAAACAAAGGTTGGCAATAAAACACTACAGAACACCTTCACAAAACTTGACTGTACTTGACAGACAAAATGTCTTGCTAAAGGAAAGAAAAATAATATCATAGGGTCTAGTGCCCATCATTCCTCAGTGATGATCCTCCATTAAACACCAGCCTGTTAAGAGGAATTTGAATGTTAGAAATTATTAGAGAAGAAACAGAAAGAGAGACTTCAGGAAGCATTCTTTCAAAAAAACCCCCTTGCTGTTCCTGCATGTGTTATGTGCTGTTTACATCCCACTGCATCAAAAAGGATAGAGCAGAACTGGGGATGTCAGAAACAAACAGCCTATCACACATGCCATTTCTTTATGGCAGCAATGTGAAAAACCAAATTGACAAGAGATTTTTTAAAATAGATTTTCCCCAGATCTTGCATTGACTTTTCCAATAATTTTCTAGAAGAGGCATTTTTACTTTTTTCTACGTTTGACCTTTGTGTCAAAAATATTGCTGGTCACTAAAAGCTGAGGTGGACACTTCTTTCCTGATGGTCTCAGCTTATTCAGAAGCTGCTGGGTTAAGCTTGACTAGAAAGCCCACCAAGGAAGTACACTGCAATACGTGTCCCTGGCATTGTCCCAGTATTTGTTCCTTTGTATAGCCTTATATGGATATGTTAACTTTCAACATATCATTTCCACTCATCCCATCAAGGGAGCAATTAAGCCATGGTCAGGCTCTGCCAACTCTGCAGGCATGAAGTGGTTGCTTTTGGTTTTGTTCTGGTCAGCAGTAAATGCCACAGCTACTTCCATTTCATCCACAGTTTGCAATCAGCTTCTCATAAAGAAGACACAAGTCTTTTACCTTTGCCAGCAGTGGTCTTTTATGACACAGTTTAGAAAAAGAGCCCTAAGAATGCTTCAAGAAACTCCTTAAGGAGAGGTAACTGGAAAATTCTGCATGTGGATTCCCACAGTTTGGGAAACAGATACTTGAGGAGGGCACACGGATTAAAAGGACAGTTTACTCTTTGCTTTAATTCTTAATGACCTACTGAAATCTAGGCTTGGGACAGAAGAGGTTCCCAAATTCTGCTTACCTAATTCAGATTCACTACCACAAGCAGCCTTACAGTGTAATTTTATACAAAAGTAACCTAACTGGAAAGAAAGGGAACATCCATTTTGTAGGATTTTACATCCACTGAAAAGGATTATCAAGGGTTTGACCATCTGAAGACAAAAATAAACATTCCTAGTGAAGTGCCCTAGGGAAAGATTAGTGTTAAGAGAGAAGGAGTATCATGTGTGTGTTTTGAACCTGGATCAGTTGACAGAGCCAGTTTACAACAGGGGTACTTTACACTGATGAAGGCAGAGAGGTGTAATGCTCTTTGGCAAAGAAGTGTCCACGGACACTGATGGAATGTAGGAAGACAGGTGGAACTACTGAAAGCAACTTTCCCCCTAGACAGCTTCATGAGAAGAGAGGAACACTCCTGCTCTCTTCTCCCTAAATGAAGGAGTTCAAAAGATACTGCAGGAGCCCAAACTGCCGTATGTAAGCAGGTGCCTGGGTTAACTGTTCTGAGTCTAAATGGCCTGCACAGGACAGTCTTGATATTTTCAGGTTAAAACAACTTTTCTATTAAAACTAGATTCCAGTAATACTTCTGTTTGATTAAAAAGACATCAGAGCACTTAAACATTTCATAAAGATGCACGAACCCCCTGGAGATATTGTCCATGAAGTTGTTCTTGTGATTGAAGCTACCAAACTAGAAAAGAAAAATAATCTCGCTGAAGCTGTAAGCCAAATTCAAGAATAACAAATCACCAACTAGAAGGGCTGAGTAAAAAAAAAGTAGTATTCCTGAAGGTAAGCGTGACTGTGTGGGTGAAAGAGAAGCAATTGCCAAATACAAAATTCTGTTGTCAGTGATCACAAGATTCTGCAGTGGGGATCACACAAAAAGAACTATTAACAACTGTTAACTACTGTAAAAGTATTTCTGCTTGGGCACACAATACTCATCTTCCATAATTTTGGAGGGATGTAGTCTCCTATCTAATAGTTGCACCAATTCTACCTGTGTGAAAATAGAATAAAATATTAATTTGTCTAATTCAGTAACTGAAGAGCAGTTGAAACTTCAGCACTACACCTATTAGTATTTTTGTTCTCAGTTCTGTAAGACTATTTAGGGCCTTTACTAATCATAATACACAATATACCACCAACCACAATAAATGTAGCCTTTGCATCTTGTATAATATTAATTTTAAAGCTGAAGGCTGCATTACATGAGAGCAAAGCTGTTGGACTGGCTTGGTTACCAAGCTGTAGGGGCCTAATCCAGCCTCTGCCAGGATGACTGAGATGACTGTCACGTAGCACAGCACAGCAAGAGAGGAACCTCAGCCTCATTTCAGGAGCCCAAGGAGCCACTCACTCATTTATCCTTTGTGTTTGCATCATGTTTTCCCAGAAAGTATTCTCCTCCCAGCAGAGCCATTGCCCAGATGGAAACCCTTCTCCAGTATTGTTTTGGTACAGTTGAGTTCACGTGCAAGTTCAGGGCTGCTCCTCCCACAGATTTCCTGCAATGTGTGCCTTGGTGCACAGGCCACGTGTCTGTGTGGTACTCAGGATTTTATCCATGCTCTGTGCCTTTTAGCTCTTGGCTGCATGTTCCACCTTTAGGAATAAAATGCCTTGATGAAAATCACTGCTGGCTTGTCACAAAAGTCTAGAGCTCAACACCAGGCCATAAATTCAGCAGCAGTGTATCCACTCACAGTCCAGTGATGCAAATATGAAACCCACCTACATTTTGGCATGGGAGTTACCAAGCTAGAAGACAGAAATGGGTGAGCTCAGCTCCCTCAGCTGCAGGTCATCAAAGCCTGTCCTCACAGGAACCTCTGATACCCTGTCTGCTGTTGAGTTCATTTTGCAGGTCTTCCTTTCATCCTCCATCTTCCTAATGTGAGAGATGAGGAATTTTCAGAGACATTGCTCTCAGAGGTCCCACTCTTCAGCCATGTCCATCCATAAGAAGCTGTCTGGAGAGTCAGTAATTTTCCCTGTGTTTCTGGGTGATGTTCTCAACACAAGAAAAACAGGACAATAAAACCATTCAAATACCTATAAACGAAGCAGTAACAGTCATTGCCTGCAGATTCACTCTCATTTGAGACCTTAAAATCAGAATTCTTGCTCATTTTAATTATTTTTTAACATTTCCCAGTATAATAAAAACTAAAATAAAAATAGAGTTTACTAAAGAAGTGTTCCATAGTGCTCTGAAAAAACGTAATTTTTGTCTGTTTAGCCTGCAGTTAGAAGTATAATACTTGAATCACCAGCAGCACTGAATTTTAGAAAGGTGTATTCGGATGAAAAATGAATCCTTCCTTTTATATAACAATTTATTGATAAATAAGGCATATGGCAAAAAGTACTTTCCATTTGGTGTACCTTGTAGGAACTCAAAAAACCAAAACCTTATTCCTATGAGGATTTGACAAGGAAAGCAGCTGCACTTCACTGGACTCAACGACCAGCCAGGTCTTTTCCAACCCGGGTAATTCAGATAAGGTAAGAGCCCACAGAAGAGGACAGGTCCATGGATTAGGCCAAGGCAGCACAGGGACTTTACATCCCAAGTGAAAACCTTGTGGGCTGCAGATAAATGAAGGAAAACGTTTGAGTCAAGGGAGTCACTCTGGTTACTGTAAATATAGGACTTGTTATTTTTATTTTCTTGTAATTGTTAATAAAGAAATAAGAAAAGAAACCCCAGAGGAACTGAAAGGAGAGAACAGAGAGAAGTGAGGTCTTGGGATTACTCACTGCAGCACACTGGACACGGCACACATCTCATCTTTGTAAGCAGCTGAGGAACAGGATTTAAGTCTGTATTAGCAATCTACTACTAATTTCTGAGCATTCTGAATTATTGACAGTATCCCTTAACTTTAGCATCTATTCCCTTAAGGCTGATTGTTCTTCCTTTGATTTGAGGAGGGCGTAAGAGAGGCTGCAGGCCAAAACAAATCCATCTGGTTCCTGCCCTCACAGGTCCCACTGTATTAAAAGTTGTCTATACCTGAGACTTTCAGTTTTGTTACATCTTCAATCAAAGTCTTTCCTAAAGTCAGAACATAAGCCTAGTGCAACATTTTTATGCTTTCATACAATATCTTAAAGGTGATTTGGGCCTTCTGCCTGGGTGCTGGTCACATATGTTCATACAAAAGAAAAAAAAAATGGAAAATTTAAGGCCACTTCCAGCTCTTATCCTTCACAGGCAGCAGGAACCACCGAGCCCTGGAATTCAGGCATCCAAGCACATCTCATGGTGTTTGGAGCTCAGTGGCTTGTAAAAAGATTAGGGCAGAAAACTTCACTGGTATTTTAGTACGTGGCATTTCTCCTGTTCTGCTATTTAAACATTTTCCTTGTTATGCTGACACTGTCAATACATAAAATTAGTTTTTATTTCCTTTACTGATTTTTTTTTCATTTGAATTGCCTGACCTTTTTTTTTTCTTACCATCATTAATTGTGAAGTCTGAAAAAAACTATTTAAAATCAATTTTATGAGTCCAAGCTAACAGGCAAACAAATATAAACAATCTGAAAGTCAAATCACACGTCAGTGTTGGCTTGCTCAGGAAATGCAGGTACACTTGAGGATGCCAGGATGGCAAATAACATTCCTTTTTGAATTTGCATCTAATTTTCCAGGAAATTTATACCCTTACACAAGTAAGTTTAGCAGAAAGCTACACATGTAGGCCCACATTTCAGATTCAGATGAACAAAATTCCCTTAAAAGTTGACTCTTAGAGTCCCTCTTTGTGGATGAGGTTTTAGTCAGAAGAAATCCGGGTAGATCACTCCTCCCCATGTAACAGAAAACTGTTAACTGCCTCACTGACCATTTCAGGTGAGGCTAGTCTCAAATTATTCAACAAGGAAATTAAAAGCAGCAGTCACAGTTAACAAAATTAAACAGTTATATAAAATGCTGGGTGATTATGTCTTTTAAACTCCTCTTCTGGAAAATAACTTAAAAAGTAAGAATGAACACTACAGGCAACTTTCAAAAGTCAAAGATGACATGAAACTTGTGGTTTTGTCCCAAGATGAGCAATAATGTCTAAGAACAGAGCACTGAAGAAATGATGCATTAACTAGAATGAAAACTTCCCCTTCAAAGACCTGATATATCTAAAATAAATAAACACCATAGTCCGTAAAGTAAACCAGCACATTTTACAGTTTTTAAAACTTCTTGTATGGGCTTGACAAACCGGAGGATACATCCAAAATAACTAGTCCAAAGTATTCCTTAAAAAAGTTATAAATTATTGGCTACAGTTTCTTTAATGGAGATTGCAGGAGTAGGTCCCACATGAGTCCATATATAGCCCTTCTCTGGCCTTGTAGGAACGGTAGGGAAGGGAGATGATCGAGATTTGAAATATTCCGAAGGTGCATGACAAACAAATTCTAAATATTCCATTTTCCTTGGGAGATCTTCTTCTGGTCCTGGGGAAAAAAAAAAAAAAATCTTCGAAGACAAAACTTAAAGGCATAAAATTAAGGATGTTAAATAAAAATATGCCACAACAGCCAACATCTCCTTACAGAATTTGCCTTGGCAATCCATGACTTTCCTAGGAAGGTAGCCTCCTGTATTAGGCAAGAAACCTCTACCTTTAATTTTGCTGGGCTGATCTTCTCCCCAGTCTCATCTGAAGCATTCTGGTATTTGAGTGAAGTATTATAGTTAATATATTTAAAATATATTCTATTTGTGTCCTGCCCGTTAGAAGGACTTTTCTGAATTGCTAATTTTATCATCAGTAGCCGAACAGTCTCTATGGCAGTGCTTGCACGCTATGTATTTTGAATACCCAGGATAAAGATCAAGAAACTCAGGTCACTTTATAGAAACAACTTGGACTGGTATATCAGAATCAAAGTTACTGTGGTTTAAACCTATCTACTGAGCAACAATCTGATCTTTAAAGCTGCACAACTGTAACTGTCCCCACAAACACTCAGACAATCACAGTACGAGATAATCACACACTGCAATAGTGTTAATCATATTACAGACACAAGATAAATAAAAAGTGTTATTACAATAAATGAGATGTTTACAAGACTAAAGTCTAAAATGTGGAACTTGCATCAAATACCTTGAGGAGCTAAAATGTTCATTATAAAAATACAACTCTGCATTAGCGTAGGCCCATCCAATAGGTGTATGAAGTGAAGGCTTAGAGACTACCTATGATATAGGATGCTGGGTCAAAAGAGTCTTTGGGGCTGGCTTGTGTAGGAATGAGCCAGGTTAGTGCAGCACTCTTTTCACAGTATTGGTCCTGAATAAAGCCACGGATCTGAGCGTAGTATGTTCTTCCATCCTGCTCATCAACCACCGAGACAACGTCTCCAATTTGGTAGTACACACCCTAGAAGAAGTACAAATGACACTGAAATCAAACAACCTGATTCTGGCAGCTTCGCTTCACATTCTGATTCATATCTTAAGTGTCAGTACCCTAAAGTATCCTAAATTATGCCAGTCTTGAAAGGCAGCTTCAATTCAGCCACATGCAAAAGAATGGTGGCATAAGAAAGAAAGGTGTTTGTTTTTAAAACAGATAAAAAAGAACACAAAACCCCCCAAAAATCCTATTCCAAACAACACTGCAAAGTATCAAATTAGCAACGTTTTACATAGGGAAGTTAGACAGAAGTTTTGACATAATTCTTAGGAATTTCCTATTTAAAAAAAAAAGCACACAAGTAATTTTTTTCTGAACTGGTCAACAGCAAACAAGAGATTCATCTGGAATGCCAGGCATGAAGCATCAGGTCCCTGAGGGTATACAGAACCTCAGGCCACCACTGGCTGTGCAGTGTCCCATTGCCTATCCTGACTTTTTTGTGGGGCAAAAGGGGGAAAAAACATTCTGTTTGCTTGTACTGCTGGGAAACAAAAGCAAATTGCAGAACCTAAGAACACCAGCACCTTGGCATGCTGGTAAAGCTGCTCTCAAGCAGGAATTTGAGAAGGCTCCCTCCTGCTTCACTGCGAGCACCAGCAGATCTCATTCCCAGGGTGTTTGAGACTACTTGCACCAGCTCTCAAATGGGAGCCAGCTGAGATGCTGGGGCATTGCAACCCACCCCCTCTACGGGAAGTATGTTCTGCACCTAAGGTAGGAAACATCACACAGATCTAAATAATCATCTCCAGTCACTTGACCTCTGCAAAGTGCAAGTTAAGTTTAAAAACGCTGACAGCAATAATTAAAAAAAAAAAAAAAAAAGACGCATTTTTTTCCTTGGACAATGATAACTATTTAAACTACTTAGGTAAATTACCTTGCAAGACTTAATGGAAATAACCATGGCAAACCAAAATCCTACACAACTGCTAGGCAAGGAAGAACAATTTCTGCGACTGTATCCCTAGTGCTTTCCCTGCCCACAAAATTATTGACATTTGAAACAGAAACAGGATAATCATTTTTGCAAACAGATTTGGATAAACCATACCTTATAAAAGATTGATTCTGCTGTAATTATAGTGGATACGGACTCAGGAGCCTTGATGGGCTAAGAAAAGAACATAGAAATAGGAGTCAAGAGCATTAAAACAAATCAACCTTAAAGTTCCAGAAATCGTTTTTCCTTTTTAGACAACATACAGATGCATCATCTTCTAAGAAAACTAGCAAACGTTATTACTTTAAAGCTCAAAGCAACAGAGCTCACGTTTCCATCTCCAGGATTTTTCGTGGAGAAGCGAGCGCTGAACTCCCCCGAGGGCTCGGCTTCTCCTCCCGCTCCTCCCGCGGCTCCGTGTCCGCCCCAGCCCGGCACGGGCTCCCGACCCCCCCGCGGCCCCGGCGCCCCGCCTCACGTTTTTTAGCTTGAAGATGTGCCTCCTGCCCTTGCCCTTGGTGGAAACCTTCTTCTCCGCCGCGGGCGCAGACTTGTACTTGGTGTTCCTGAGGCGCGCCGAGCGGCGGTGGATCTCCTGCTTGCTCTGTGGGGAACAGCACGATGAATACACGGGGGGCGGCCCGAACGCCCCGGCCCCAGCCCGCCCAGCCTCGCCCGGCCCTGGCGGCTCCCTCACCCTCACCCTCACCCTCACCCTCGGCCTCCTCACCTGCTTCCCGCCGCCGCCTCCGCCGCCGCCGCCGCCGCCGCNCGGCGCCGGCCCCTTCCCGGCGGCGGCGGATGTGGCTGCGGCGGGGCCGGGAGCCGCGGGGCCGGGCCTGCCCTCTGCTGGCCCCGGAGCCGAACGGGCCCTGGCCCGCTCAGGGGCTGCTCTCGCCTCGGCCGGAGCCGTGGCAGAGAGCGGTGTCCGTCAGTCCCGGCGAGGGACGGAGGCGGGCGGGGGCAGGCCCGATGGGTGCGGGTCAGCCCGGAGGAGGTCGTGTGGAGAGCTCGCAGCACCTTCCAGTATCTGAGGGGAGGCTGCGGGGAAGCCAGAGAGGGACTCTTCGTCGGGAACAGCAGTGACAGCACAGCGGGGAATGCGTACAAATTGAAAGACGGAGAATTTAGATTAGATATTATGAAGAAATTCTCTGCTGTGAATGTGGTGGGATACTGAACCAGGTTGCCCAGGGAGGTCGTGGATGCCCCAACCCTGGCAGTGTTCAAAACTGTGCTGGATAAGGCCGTGAGCAACCTGGTCTAGTGGGAGGTGTCCCTGCTCATGGCAGGGGGGTTGGGACTAGATGATCTTTAAGGTAGCTTCCAACCCTTAACATTCTGGGATTCTGTGCAGCAGAAACGTCTCTGGTTCTGTTCCTGTTCGTAGGGTATGCCAGGTGCTGTGATGCAAGGATTTATAGCTGTCCCTCTTCTGGCTCAGCAGAAAATCAGGGAACAGGAGATAGACTGCAATAATTGTCCTGATTCAGGAGAAAGTGTTGGTGGATCTTACCCTCAACATATGCCAGTTTTGGCCTTCATTTAGATTAAATATTTGGAAAAAGAATCCTCTGCTTTGAAGGTGGTGAGGCACTGGCACAGGCTGCCCAGAGAAGTTGTGGATGTGCCATCCCTGGAAGTGTTCAAGGTCAGGTTGGGTGGGGCTCTGAGCAACCTGGTCTAGTGGAAGGTGACCCTGCCCATGGCAGGGGTGGTTAGAACTAGATGATCTTCAAGGTCCCCTTCAAGCACAAGCCACTCTATGATTCTGTGCCCCTCTTGCATGGAACCTCAGTCGTGTACCAAGTAGTTTAAAAGGCCAGAGAATGAACACGTGCCTTTGTGAAGCTTTGAGAGCCAAATGTAGGAACCATGGATCTGACATGGTTCCTGCATTTCCTCACCTACTGCCACTCACATGGCCCTGGGCCATCCTGTGTAGTTTTTCTAGTCAGATGTGATGAAGGAAATGCCCAGTCATGCATGAGGATTTGCTGTCTCTTAGTTCCCATATTCAGTTTCCGTCCTTACGGTTTATTTACAGCTTCTTTGGTGCAAATGAAATTGATTTTTATCTTGTCCTCAGTGGACACAAACAGCCATAATTTGCAGGGATCTGTTAACAGATGCTCCCCTCATGCAGTGTGCAGTGGGTGCAGGGTGTGCCTGGGTTGGTGCTGGCTCATGGACAGCTGTGTTTAACCTCTTGCATTCCTCTTTCACACCAAATTTGACTTTCTTGTCTCAGCTGCCGAACTTATTCCTCAATTTTGAATTAAATCCTGATTTATCCCCATCTCTTTTCAAGCTGTTTGTGCTTATCAGGTGCAGTTTTTTGTTTTCTGTTTCTTTAATGCATCTCTCTGTAGCTGTATTTTGCAGATCAGTGATCTCTCAGAGCCCTTAAGCTCTCCCTACCACTTTCTTTTTTTTTTTTTTTTTTTTTGTGGTTTTTTCTTCTTTTTTTTTTACNNNTTTGCAGCTTCTGCCTGCTTTTGTTCCCAACCACCCACCACAGCAGTCCTCCACTGCTGGGCCCCTCTCACTGCCATCACGTCGGCACAGCTTCACTAGTCTGTGTAGAAGTGGGCTAGAAATGAGTGACAATGTCCCTTTCTGTCCAGATAAGTATCTTAGTACTTTGTGAAGGTTTTTATTTTGTGAATTTTTATAAGATTTATTTTAATAGATAGCAAATAAAAATTGCAATAGTTGTTTTTTTCAACTCCAGTTCTACCATCTTCCTGACTCCTGGCTTCTAACCCCTTGGTCCTTCTGAAACCATGTGCAGGGTCTTTTCTGTCACAGAAGTAGAATGTGTGTGGTTTATATGTGTATACTCTTAATTAAATGTGCTGCTTTATATTGTTGATAACTTACCCACTGTGATTATTCTTTCTGCTTTTAAACAGTAACTTGAAATAAAAAAAAACCCAAATCAATAAAGCTCAAGCTTTAAGAAACGTGATCTGAGGTGACAGTTTAAGATACTTCAAAAAGGGTTTAGACAACCATTTTTATGTTGTCAAGAAGTTTTAGATCAGTATTTCTTGACAAGTGTGGTTCTCTCATTTCAATGGAACCACAGCAAAACCACACCTTGAGATGAGAGTGTTCTTGGTATGATTATTCTGTTGGCCTTGTAAGACCAGAGAGAGGCAGGGACTGCTGTCAGTGCTGTCTGATCATCCCTACCTCACCTGGAAGGTGACACAAGGAACAGTGGTTGTGATGTTTTGTCAGAAATTACACCCAGCATGTCTTTTATCTTAGGCAACAGCTGAAATTTTATGAGTGCTGCTGGTAGTTATGGGTAGAGGTGGGGCTCAGGACTTTACTTAAAGGACCCCTGTCTCCAGAGGATCCCAGGCCTTACAATGTCGATCCCAAATTTTGAGCACCCTCTTCAGTTTCCTGGTTCTCCTTGACAGAACTAGCCTCTGGAGCTGGAGTGGGTTGACTCAGTCTGAGGCCTGACTGGCAGTGCCCGATGCAGCTGAGGCATTTTGCGCTGTGTAAGCTCAGCGAAGGTTGCAGAGCAAATGTTTTCTTCCAATTACTGTGTATTTTCAGTTTGTTTTATCTTTACCATCATAAGAGAAAGGGCTGCCCTTTGGAGTCACCAGAGCCCTGTGGAACTTCCAGTGTAGACTCCACAGGGAAGTGGAGGAAATGAAATGTTGGCCCCACTTGTGGAGGGGGACTGTGACAGAGACACACTGGCTGTCAGTACAGAACTGTTTCTTCCTGGCAGCTCTCGGTGAGAGTGGTTTTTACGGGAAGTGATGCACATCTGTGCACACTGCTCATTTCCTTCAGTGGTGGAATTGCTCTGCAGTGGATTTAATCGCATTGCCTCCTCCTAGCACCTTACTGCTACCCTACAGTCAGCTGGCTCACAGCTGAGGAATCCTTTATTCTTATTATGTGTGTGTCACTGTTCCACAGTCAGCTGCAGAGGATGAACACAGAGTGCTTCTGCAGAAATACTTGTGTTGTACATGCATGGAGTTGGGTATAAAGCTGATGGACTGGTGCACTCTGCATTTCCACATGGTTCTGTTCTAAGGTTCTGTACTTAACAGCTTTCTTGTGAGAAAAGCAGCTTGTATTCCCTTAATTCCCAGAGCCACAACTGATGCTGTTCTGGAGATGTGTTGTGCAGTTATCACTTGCATAAGTAACATGCATCTGTCTTTGCAGCTTCTGGGTCTTAATTACTAATTCGAGCTTGTAGAAGAGCCAAGAATTCACCCCGGATTTTGTGAGGTCTTTGGTTTTTGGCTCTCATGAGGGCCATGGGTAGGTAAAGCAACAGCAGGGATGACACAAAATGACCACGAGTACTTGGTTCTTCCAAGGCATGACAGAGCTGTCTCCTGAGCCAGACAATTGCTTGTAAAGAAAGTGCCTATCATTGTGTCCACGTTTTGGCCCCCATCCTCACCAGCCTCCCTGAGTATTGCAGTGGGATGCCTTCTGGGAGGGTGCTGAGGCACAGGTTGCCCAGAGAAGCTGGGAATGCTCCATCACTGGAAGTGTTCAAGGCTGGGCTGGATGGAGCTCTGGGCAGCTTGGTCTAGTGAAAGATGCCCCTGTGCACGGAAGGGGGATTGTAACAACATGGTCTTTAAGGTTCCTTCCAACCCAAACCAGTCTGTGATTCCATCATCTTGGCAGGCTTGGTGAAGGCAGTTGATGACGTTACTGTAACAATGAACAAAACAGCTCAGTGCTATTAATGTAACAGAGGCACTCTGGAATTTCCAGGTAACAATGGAGAGTGGATATTAAGTGGCACTTAAGTAACACTAATTAACAGAACCTGTCACAAAAATTAGTCCCCCCTCCTTATCACCACTATTTGAAGTGACAAGGCATTATTCTACAAAGAACAAATGCACAATATGGCTGTAGCAATTAAGACAAATTCCATTTTATGTTTTTTTCAAAGCTTAATGATAGTACCTTATATTTACAAATCAAAGCACTCAGCTTACTAAATGGTGTCCAGCTGATCTGAACATACCCTAAAAATGTCTGTCAGCAGTCTCAAGGATCTGCTACAGTAGGTCTAAGATGTAACGAGACAGAACGGAATTCGTTTAAGTAATAAATGTTTAATCAAAGAATTTTACATATTATTAACAGCATTCATTTGGCCAAACATCTACATGGTTGTAGTATCCTACTTGTATATAAAGTGGGAATGTATCAAGTATAGACTATGAAAGTGCAAATAATTCAAGGTTAGAGTAATTTTTTTACATTATAAAATTAACAGGTTTACAAAATAGTCTTGCCAAACTTTTATTTTTGAATTGTAAAGTCAATGACTATGGTGTTAAAATAAGTACCAAGAAAATACAAATTTAATAGTCTAATTTCATGCTCATCAGAGTAACACAGAAACAATGGATATACTGCACAACCTAACCAAATTACATAAAACCAGAACCCACAAACTTCACTATCTTCACAGAGAGCACTCTTACATATCTTACTGCAACTTTGCAAGACATCTCAATGCAATACACAATCTTTTTTGTGAGAATCTTTCTATTCAGAAATCACCATTCAAGGAAGCTATGTGAGTTAAACAACTTTCAGACCAATTCATGATGACAGTTCATGAAGGACTGTTTTAGTTGAAGGACTTTATACCTATAGGTATTTTTCAAAGGCTCAATATTATGTCAGGAGTAAGGTGGCTAGAGGAAAAGTTGGAAAATTATTTAGACTATTCTAATTCATTCTCTCTAAAGATCGTTGAAAATGGACAAGGTTTTTATGGGGTAAGGATAAAATATTCTTATTTCATTTTTTACTGATATGAACCTTGCAACTGCAAGGTTCCAAAGCTGGATTTGCATGAATTAGTTACCAAAACACTCACTTGAACTCACAGTAATCAATACATATACTTTGCTATCATGACACTTGCCTATACACACTCAGTAGTAATAAACTTTTGTATCATATCAACAAGTCTCTGGTAACAGTTAAGCAAAACTTAAAATGGAGTGTATGTAATTTGCTCATGTTATGACAAGTTTTGATTATATGTAATTAAAACAGCCATTTGAACAACTTATTCTAGTTGTAATTACATACTGTACCATTGTATCTCACTAACTGTAGATTGATGCTCTTAAGCAAATCTAAAACCAGTATTTTTGTTTTTCACGGTACAACAACTAGGAAAAGGTTTTTTTGTGGTTTGTTTTTTTTCTTCTTTTAATTTTTTTTTTCTTACACTAAACAGTAATCACACAGCAAATGAATATTGTGCAGTTGAACAAATACCTAGTAGTGTTTTGTATATGCGAAAACACTGACTGAACGTTTAGTTATTTACTGTAAAGGCAAGGCCATGGGTGGTTTTATGGAGGTCTTTGCAATTAATAGCATCGTTACTCCAGAACAAACACTGAATTTGAATTACTTGTTTAACTGTGGCAACTATCCAGTAGGGTTAGGCAAAGGCACCGTAACATGTTGAGCAGGATGTGTTATCTGAACTTTTAATTGTGGGACTGGCTAACATATGAAAACTCGGTATTCCTGTATTTTTATAAAATGTTATCATTAAAAGTAATTGCACTATTAGTGCATCAAATGCTTTGTAGAATTATGAAAACAAAGAACTATGATTGCACTTCCATTAAAGTGTCTCTTAAAATACAGCATAGCTGTTGCTAACTCACTGTATTTTAATATTTAAAATAACTGTTTAACAGCAGCATTAGGTTTTTTTAACTTAAGATACAGGCTACATTTAATTAAATGCAGTCACCGTGGCAACATATGCCAGTTAAATTTAGAGAAGCAATGCTACCCAGTGGTTTCTTTCACTGCTAAGAATTGTGGGATTAGTTGGATAATGTAACACTGCACTGTTTCATTAGGCTACTGCCAGTTAACTTTTCACAGTTTGGCACATTTGGACTGTAAATAGACATGAAAAAATCTTTGATTTTAAAGGGAAAGAATATCCCCTAAAACTTGTTCCTGGAGCAGTACTACAGAGAAGCATTAAATACCTCTGTTCACACTGCTAACAAAAATGAGAAATGAGTAAGGAAAAGTTATGGAAAACAAAACCAAAATGCAAATGAACTGCTAGATGTTATTTTGGTGAAATTACGAGTTCTAAAAAATGGAATAAACTATTTCTTAGGAAAACCAACCAAAATAATCAGTGTAAGCCTTTAATCCGTACTTTCAAGTTAAGGATCATCAACCTAAGGCTAAACAGATGCTGCATTGTATTAGGAATGTGGAATACAACCTACTTATTCCTTCCTCTTGAGAGCAAAAAGGCAAATACTACCTAATTAAATGCAAAGGATATTCCTTGAAAGGTTCACATCATTATGAAGAACTACAATTCAAGAGAACTCCTAAATAGCTGTTGTTATGTCAGTGGTTACAACTGAGCTGCAAGTATGTGGATCAAAGCCTCCATAATGCTTACTCCACATTACTCCATGGTACCATCCGTCACCGCTGTTCTTGTACTCCAGACTGAGTTTTCGTTCATACCAGATGCACATGTTCAGTCCACTCACTTGAGGTTTGAGGAGTCTGGCTTGAATTATCTCCTGAAGCATCTAGGGTGCTTGCTACCTCCCTGCTGTTATCACCAATTTGTGACACTGTCTCACTTGGAGTAATGTTTTCTTGAGAAGTGCTTTCCTCTGTTTGGGTTCCCCTGCCTTCGTTTTTGAGTGCATCCTCAAACAGCGCGTGCTCTTCCTGAGGCTCCAGCCCTGTGTCGGTAAGATTTGGTTGCCCTGCTGACCCATCTTCAGTACTGGGTTGCCGTGACTCCTCATCTGTTTCTGTACTTGTTGAGGGGATCAGAGCAATACTCTGGGGGTTCATGTCATGAAACCAGGCCATAATATTTCCAAGCAGATTTTCATTGGTATTGGGATCCTGACTGCTGGAATCAGCATCGCTTGATGTTGAGTATAATCCACTCCTTGTCTCGCTGCAGGGGTGGGAATGGAGACGATCGGCCGAGAAGGGATCACTGCCTGCACCCAGTCTCATCAGACTGTCACCAAGTTCTAGCAGCTCAGAGCTGCTCAAAGCACCCCTTGGGTTGTCTATACTTATGGGAGCAGAGTCCAGTCTTGTAGGCAAAGAGGTACCTATTGCTCCTAAAGATGCCTCATTATTTAGAAAGTCTCTAGTTTCTTCATCTATGGCCAAGCCAGATTCTTGTAATGACAGCTGAATAGCCAGCAGGATGTTTGGGTCGTCTTCATCCAGAGAACTCAGAGCCTGTGGAAATACGTAAGGTTGCTCTCAGAATAAAACTTGCATCTTGTTACATATTTTGGATGAAACGTAATTTTGTCCGAAATCTGAAATTCTTTCATTATTCCTACATGTCCTTTATCAGAATCAATTTTTACCAGCAGAGCTGACAACACGATTTGAAAGGTAACTATTGTTACGTCAGTGGTTGTTCAGCAATTCTTACCATTGTGAACGTGTAATTTGCTGTCCTAGATTCTCCCTTTCTCCTTGAAGAATTAAGAAACTTTGCAGAGACAAAATGACACAGAAAGGCAGAGCAGAGGAGAGCAAGCAAAGCCGAGAGAATGGAAAAAGAGATTAGGGGAGATACCTGAAGAGAATCCTGGTTTTCAGAGCGACTGACAGGGGTATAGTCATGAAGCGAAGAGCTGTGCAGAATACCCATAGAAGCTGAACTCACCATGGAGGTGCCGTGTCTTCTGCTGCTGCCACCTTCCTGAGTGTCTGTTTGGGCAAGCAAAACAGAAGCGGTTGAAGAACCAGCGAGGAAGCCTCCTCCGCTATGATTCACTGACAGAATCTCTTCCCTCCCTTTGGATTCGAGTTCTGTAATTTTACTCCTTTATTCACTCTGAATGAAAGAATCCAAACCCCTCCTTCCACATCAGCTCTTACACAGTGGGGAAACATCAGTCCCACTGTTTGAGGAGTGACTGCCTGGCTCATTTGTCCTTTCTGCCCCTTCTCTGTGAAAGCATGGGCTACGCCATTGGGAGCAGGGGCAGAAGGGGCAAAGTGCTTCTAAGGCACATAACATGATTTATGGAAAGCCCTGAAAATTGCTGCAGGTGGACACGAACACAGGATGTATTTACAGGTGGATTACAAATCACGTCTGCCCATTTCTCTGTTCTTTCAAAGACAAAACCTCAGCTGTAACGTTAACATTATAATAATTTTTACTGTAACATTGCAGCACAATTAAGAGTAGAGTTGTTAGTGAATACTTCAGCAATTACTGACACTGCTGTTTTCTTAAAACCAACAAAAAATAGAAGTAAGATGCTGTTTCCAGAAAAAACTGCTCTGTAATAAAAATAAATGTAAATCTTTTGACTTTGGAAAATGGAATTTTCCACTCCAAAACTCAAAATGCGATAGCCTGACATAAGATAATATTCTCTTGCATGCTTTAACAGTGTGGACTTGGCCATCACTATATCTAAGCATGCAGTCAAAATCTAGTCCTTGAACTAACAAGATGGTTTTGCATTTTATTTGTAATAGGGAAGAACCAAAGTTAATCAGAATTTGTCCTTTATTTTTTCTAAAATAAAGGATGCATGTGTTCCTTTCTCCTCAATAAAGGATCTCTCATTTTGGATTTAAAGGACAAGCAGTGTGTTAAGTTCCTGAGACACAGCAATGAGAGTTTGTGCAGCATGGCTAAGAGATTGAGCACACAGGCTGGCAGCTCTGCAGAAACAGTGTCACAGTATGATCTGGATTCAAGCTATTTCTGTACCTTTGCTAAGGTTCTGGCAGAACTGAGCCAGCCCAGCCAGCCAAGTCACAGAGGGACCCTAAGGGACTGCACTACCAGCCCTCAGAAGAGCAGCACTCTGGAAATCACAGCTCAGGCCAACTTCTTTCCTGGCTGCCTTTGCTAATACAGCTTCTGAGCAAAGTTTTGGAACGTGGCCTTAGGAAGCTCTTCCAAAGGCCTGTAGCCTCTACATTTTATGCCCAACCGGTTCTTTTCATTGGTGTAGAAGACCTGGTGTATGTACAAGTGACCTTCAAGATTTCTTCAGAAAAGCAAATCTGCGCTGGACAGCTGAGAAGTTGTTAGTGGGAAGATCAATGCATTTCTCTTTTAGAACAGCAGCATCCACAGTAAAGTCAACAACACTTCTAAGATCACAAAAAACCACTGCAGAGACAAGCTTTTATGTTGTACCCTGGAAAATACAGCAAAGTATTTGAAACTTCTTTAAAGTGTATCTGCAGAAGAACAAACACTGTGGTCACTGTGAGTGGTTTCTGAAGCAGGAAGAGAAGAAAGGCAGCCCAGAGAGCTCGTACCTAATGTACTCTCACTGGGGTCATCAGGGTCTGGAGTGTTACTCAGCAGACTGTGCATGTCTCCGCGTCGATGCTGTCTGTGCCTCCTCCGATACTGAAATTCAGCATATTCCTGCATAAACCAAAGGTTACAAAACACAGGGCAGCATGCAGTACTGTTTTTCTGACTAACAAGCACCACATTTTTATAAAAAAAATGTGTGATTTTATATGTTTATTATAAAATCACCCGCTTTCAGAAAAAATAATTGCAAGTTGTATATCATGCAACTCAACAAAAATAACAAAAAAAATCCAAAATAATCCTAAATCTATAAAACAATGAATTAGCAAAAAAAAAATTACTGGATGTACTACCAACATTTTAATACTTGCAATCTCCTTTTTTTAACAATTTCAAGAACACATTTCTCATTTAAAATCTTTGATGACAAACTTTATATATGCACACATTGACACACTTTTTAATAAATGCATACCCAGTGATTGTAGAACATAAAAACAATTGATGTGAATTAGACCACTAGATTATCTCAGAATCTCTGCTGCCAGCACTTGGCACTAGAAAATAACCTTGAAAAGACTACTGAAAGCTGGTAGACATACACTGGGACTTGATGCACTTTTCCAAGACTCCAGGGCACCATGGCTCCAGAACTTCTTAAGCCACATTTGACACTCTTCTACTGGACAGTTTGTGATGGATTTTTTATTCAATGAATTACAAATCTCCTCTACTTTTGCTGAACTCGAGCTGCTAACGAGCCATACTGTATGGATTTGAACTCCTGCAGCCTGTGTTTTCTCCTATTGTGTGTGCTCACTTTATATAGCATTTATGGAAAAGACTCTTGACCACATCAAGTTAACTTCCCAAGGGTTAATTATCTTAATACTCTGATCGATTTGCATATCTTTCCTAATATGAAGGAACCAGTTTTATGCTTGAAGGGAAATTTCCAGGCATCTTTTCTGCTATGTCCAGCTGATGCTGAACCTGACCATGTAGGTAGCTCCTTATGCTAATTTCAGTTATTCATACACACAAGGCAATAAAACTATGCACACAGGTACTCGCTCTCCTCTTCAAAAAAAGAATATTGTTCTTTATTTCTGTGAGCTCCAAGTTGGGAAATCTGTAATCCAAAGGATTCATTTGGCCAAATGAATAGGGAAAGATAACAGTACTATTAGATTTCCTTTCCTATATTAACTCATCATCATCAACACCTAAAGTACCTAGAACTTAAATCCAGAAGTGTTATTTCTCTTACACAATGACCTTATTAATGTAGATGGTATTATGAGAGTGTGTTTTTTTCTATGAACGTTCTCAGACCAAGTTCTTTCTCATAATGACATATGCAAGACAAAAGGAATAGTCACAAAATCATGTGTGTGGGCAGATTTTCATCCATGGAAATTGTAAAAACATAAAAAGTAGCTTTATTGGACCCTAAAAAAGGTCTATTTAGCCCAATATTCTGTCTTCAACAGCAATTAGTAGTATATGCTTGCTAGTCTATGGAATACCATAAAGAAACAAGGCAAACATGAAGTGAGTCTCCTCTAAAATATTCTTCCAGCTGTTAGGGATCTTAGGGATTTTCTAAATGCAAGGCAGCGCCTCAAACAACAGAAAATCAAACCCTGATATAGAACAATATAACTGATTTATTTTAAAATATATATAATTATATCACTCTGAATCAGAAAAGGAATCATGGGAAGTGATCACTGAACACTAAGATTTATTCATCATACCAGATTTTAGCTCTCATTTGTTTGCAATAAAATAATAGATTTTGCAAACAACCATTTAATTTTTGGTTGCTTATTAACCTTTAGAAAGAGATCTTAATTACTACTTATGAAACCTTATTTCTTATTAATAGAACAATTTTCTACATGTGAGCAAAAGAAGTTTTAATTTTGTTGGGTAGGAACATCTTGGTTTCACACAGTGTTCTACAACAACCAGCATTCCTTGCTAAAACCAGTAAGATTTTTGTTTTCTATAATAATCTGATATATATATATATGCTATAGTCATTCTACTACTTGTCAGTAAAAGTACAGCTCTGTGTAAAATACTTTGCAGTGAAATTCACTAAAATAAATAAAGATGACCATTATGAATATTATAAAATTTCTTTAGCATAGGTGGTTGCAAGTATTTGTGACAGCTACGTAGCAAAGAAACCAACTTGCATCGCACAGTGCCACATTTAGGCAAATCATAAAAACTCATAAGCAGATCATCTAAGCACAGCTGCAACTGCACGTCCTGCTAAACAGCTTTTCAACACATTTCTTACCAGCTTCTTCTCACAGCCAGTTCCACTGATGATAAAGTAGTATCACAACGAGTTTGATGTTCTCAGATTATTTCAAAAGAACTAAAGGAACTGGACAGGAGAAGAAGCTGATTTTTTGTAGAGGAGCGAGCCATGTTCTCACCAGCGTGATGCTCACCAACAATAGCAAAGGAAATATATGGAAAAAAGCACATGGAGTTTTCTAGGATGTTTAAAAATGACTAGCTAGAAAGAAAACAGCAAACAAGGAAATGTTGAAATGAAGTTTCCTTCCTGACTGAATGCTTTAATCTAATGTTCTCAAAACATTAACCAAAAATTAAGATGAGAAAGGAAATCTTTAGAGGAAGCTTCTCATTTTTCGGAGCAGAGTCTCAAAAATGACTTACTCTTTCCCATATACAGATCATAGAATATTAATTAAAAAATTGTAATTTTCATTCTTGGTAAAGTAGCAGAAATTAATTTGAGTATGCAATTTCCATCTTGCTTCAATACATAAAAAATAAAAATAAATATTTGAAATATTTAACAATATTTAGGAGTATGCCTGTATGTTTTTGTTGGGATTGTGACAGGGGATGGAAATTTCTCAGACTTTTTGCCAAATTCTGCTGAACTGATATTGCATTCAAAAGTAATCTACACAATTTCATACATTTATTATTTTAAGGCTCTCCAGCACACAGATAACAGTTTATATTCAATTTCAAAACTGGTTATGTACTTGGAAAACGAATGCAATTGTCTAATGCCACCTTAGATAATTACATCCATGTTTAGAGTCATTGCACAATCAGCTATGAATATATTTCCTTCTATTGTGAAATCAATGAAACGGAAAGCTTAACCAACTTGAAATGCTTTGACTCAAGATAAGGAAGCTCTTCATGCAGATTGTGATCATACCTGTGTTTCTACCATATGCAGAACTAAGTTAAAAAAATTAAAAAGAAATAGTTTACCTCGGGGGATGCAAATCCTAAATACTCCCAATCCCATGTTCCACCAGCAAAGCTATAAAATGGAAAGATACACCATCAAATTTAGAAGTAGAACAAATACTAGCAACCTCCAGAGCTTCAAAACCTATTGAAATCTGAAAACTAGTGCAATTGTAGCTCTCTAAATCTAACAAGTTTTCCCCTTTAATTCTTAACTCAAAATTTATTTTGAAAACCCTACAGTTAAATTGGTGACTATTCCAGAACTGCCTGATACGTTTAGCAAATACTTAAGAGATTTTTGAAGTGTACCAGGGATTCACTGACAATCTCGATGGAAAAAAGTAAAATGGAAGCCACTTGTGATATATTAATGGAATCATTAAAATATCACAAATGGGGAAGCACACTTAGCATCTACCTCATAGTCAGAGAAGAGCAGTGGATTCACCCACTTTGGCAGCTATCAGAAGAACTTCTTCTGAACTTGTGTGGTGCTTTGGGTGGATTACCTGCGCCTGGGTACTTCTGGAGAGTCTGCAGGAGCAACACCACGGGCCACAGAGGCCAGGAACTCCTGTCGCTTCTGCTGCACCAGACAAGCTGCTCGGATGATTTTATGGCGAGGCGTCCGAAGGTAAGGCCTGTTCACTTTCTGTGCAAGGTCTTCAGTGACCATTTCTAGGTCTGTCTGCGGGAGTTCATAATCCAGAAAAAACAGTTTTACATGGAAATGCAAATCAGGAAGAGCTCTTCTCCATAAATACTGAGCCGAATGATACCAATTTTCCTGAAAATACCTTATGAAATACCAAAATACCCCAAAGTATCTGCCCCACAGCCTACTCTTTTACTGACGTACATTCTGTCCTCCAGCTTGGAGCAAGATTTCCCTGCACTCTGAAATACTGAACACCTTCAAGGGACCTAAGGGACAGGAAAGGAGGCAACAGTCCCAGGTACTCCCCCAGTTTTGCCTCCTTCCAGATATCAAGCACATCAGAAGTGAAAGAAAGAAAAGAGAAGCTAGTGAAGGAGATGAAGACCAAAGCTAAAATGTTACCCTCAGAAAGCAGATTAACAGAAAATTTTCTTACTTTTCCCTTCCACCTGTCATTATGCTTTTCCTTTGCAAACTGATAAAAAAAAATGCTACTCTTTCAAACTTGATTACAGATATAAAACAGGTATGTCAGTTTTATACTACAAAAATGGCAGAAAAACACTGGTAACTAATATAAAAAATAAAGTGCCATTAGGAAAGTAAAATATATCCATGTATTACCTGCATAAGTTCAAATATTTCCTTCTTTGTGCTTTTAGGCTCCAAAAAGAATCCATATGGATAAGAACACTTAAGAATGCGGCGAGTTTTTAGAAGCTCTTGCACAGCATCTTCAATGAATGTGGTATCAGGACAGCCTCCCTCAGCTGCAACATGAAACAAGCATTGGGAAAGTATTTTCCTGCTGATGTCAGCATTGCTTTTGTACATATCAGTTAAATATTTTGCACATAAAGAGCAGCAAGTTCTCAGTGACTGCACAGTATTCTTACTAAAAGAAATAAGCACAGAACATTAGCCTCTACCTTACTATTGCTACTTCCTCTTTGAAGCCCTGGAATAGGTAAGATTTACTGTACATTTAACTTTCATCCAAAGTTTACAAATTCTAGTGCTGGAGGGATGACATCACACAGCAGACTTGATGTGAGCACTGTCCAAAAAAGAACAGTTTAGCCATAACTGTGTTGATGTGATTTCAAATCAAAGGCACAGATCACAGAAAAGACTTACTTCCACTTAGAGCTCTACTCAACTGCTCCATCTTTTCTTTGGCGGTTTTTAGAAGGCGCTGTTCTAACTAGAAAAGGAAAATAAATAGAATACAATAAGATAATTATTTTTGGATTAATAAAACAGTAACAAACATCAGTAAAAATGGCTTGACCCACACCTGGTAGCTAAGTTCATGGTTCTTAAATCTTGTGTAATAGTGCATAAACCTATCAAGCTCTTGAAATCTTCTATGCTTCTTTTCAGCCTGGAAAATAATGGAGAAACAGAAGAAACCAAAATAAATCTTTTCATTTAATACAACAATCACCATTAGGTATAATTAAATAATGAACTGTTTCTATTCTGACTATATATAAAGTATTGCACACAGTGCTGAGCGCCATGTAAGTAAAGAGACAAAATTAATTTTTGAAATTCACAAGGCTGCAAATACTGCAGCCAAAGAACTGATACACTCTCAGTGCCTGCTATTTAGAGCAACTTTCCAAAATTAAGGCATGTCTTCTGTAGTGCACAGCAGCTAATTACAGGACCGGCATGCTCACTTCACAAAAAGAAACCATGCCACAGAGAAGTAAAATGACTTGAGTAAAGTCACCAGTGGTTGTTAACAAAGTCAAAAGCAGAAGTCTTATGCACCCACAAATAAGCAGTGCTTTCTTTCTGTCTCTTTGATATGCTTAAGGTTGTATTTTTCCATTTGGAACTGTGGTTTGGAAGAATTTTTATTAAACTTCTCCGGAATGGAGAATTGCAGCCTTGGTGCTACTTTTCAAATACACACATTCATTTGTTACCTCTACTGTCATCTCCTTGGACTGCTCCTCTACATGCTGAATAACTTCATAGCGAGTGCATCTGTAGTAGCCTCCAGTGGAAGAGCTGTGCTTCTTCCATTCTTCTAAGCATATCCAGCAGAAGTCATATTTGCACTTCAGAAAAAAAAACAGGAAAAAGGGAAAAAAAAGAAAAGTTGAAATGTCTTAGATTTGCAGTTAGGCATCATTATTCTTCTATGGACAACTTAATTAACAGCATTATGAGTGTAAAGAATTTTAGAGAAGCCTCCTTCTTATTTTACTTACTCAGGAGATCTGTTTATCAAACCATATCAAACCACATCAGTCATCAGTTTTGTTCCTTGGATCACTAGACTGTGTTGGATCTACATGTAAAGTTTTAAGTGGAGGAAATAAACTAAATGGTAAATACAGCTGGTCAGGCCTGTTTTTTTGTTATTGTTAAAAAACCAGTCCCATTTCTTTAAAAAACACAGAAACTATTCATGAGAAAGAATGCATTTTTTTTTTCCTAATATTACTTAAAAAAATGATTGCTGGTGTTTTTGTCATGTGGTATTCCTGATACAAAATATTGACAGTAACTACTAAAGCACGAGAGAAGTCTGAACATAAACTTTGATGAGTGGTTACTTCCAGGTGAGCCTTTTCTGCACTGAGTGAAGTGCTTTCAAAATAGGTAGAACCTTAAAAGGAGGTGTAAGGTGACTTATTCAGGCTTCTCTGCATCAGAGAAGATCAAACTGTGTTAAATATTCTTAATTCAGCAGCAAGTTCTCAGCTAGTTAATTTCAAAATAACTGCAAGCTATTTATGGATTGATAAGCAAAAGACTTCACAATTTGGTGAATCATGTTTATTTTATTTGTCTTATAGATGAGGAAAGAAAATTTACATTCATTAAGCCTTGAGTATTATTAGTGGCATTTGATAAATTAAATTGCATTTCTTCTCTCTTTGATAAGTTTAACCTTTCCAGGAATATCTACTGCATACCAGATGTGTTTGTCTGTAGTTATTTTATACAGTCAATTAGATATATTACGGGAAGGAATGAAATCTAATTCTTGATTGTACTTTTGCTAATTTTGTCTCAAAAATCGTAGAGCTGATTTTCTTCTAAGAAGCAATGAAGACTAGAATATTTCTTCTTGTTTTTGTGCTGTTCCTTCTTGTTCTCAAACACTTCTTAAAGCTGCTGGCTTATAAAAAATGGTCAGAAGTGTTGAGAATGAACTACAAGAACAACTGTGTATAAAAGCATTGAGTACCACTGCATCATTTTCCTACCATTCAAACCCATTCATATTCATTATAAGAAAACAAAATCATTACAAAATATTCAAAAGATCATATGAAACAAAGTGTTTCACAAGCAACTGAACTAATAAAGCTCGACTTCCTATTAATTTATGTATATATGCTCCTACTGCAACAATTTCAGTTCTCCCAAATTATCTCCCATCTGCCCATTATATTTATGTTTTAATCTCTCATATCTCCAGAAGCCTCCTCAAAACTCAAGATTCACACAGTATTCCCAGACCCTCCTCCCAGTATCTCAGTCTCATTAGACATTCAAAACCGTGTCAGCTGTTTCTACACACCTCCCAAACCCAAAATCATTTTCAAGAAGGGCAAGAAGGACAACCCTGGAAACTACAGCCTGTCAGGCTCACACTTTAAGTGTCAGGCTCACTTAAACTTTCCATGGTAAAGTCATGGAAAAGTTTACTCTGGGAGGTACTGAAAACCACCCGGAGGACAACGCATGTGTCATTGGTCACAGCCAGCACAGCAGGCCCAAGTCCTGCTTGTCAAACCTGATTCCTTTCTATGACAGGGTAACCCAGCAGCTGAACAAGGGAAGCCAGGTGATGTAACCTTTTTGGATTTCAGCAGAGCTTTTGATACTCTCTCATAGCCTCCTTCAGGACAAAAGGTCCTGCCCAGTGCTGGATAACTGTGTTACGTTGCGTGTTATGTGGCGGCTTCACTTGGACATGGGACTCAAAAGAATGCTGAGTTTTTAGCCAATGACACTAAATGGGGAGGAGCTGTCCACTCTCTTGTAGGCAGGAAAGGTTCTTCCCCCAGAGGGTGGTTGGGCACTGGAACTTCCCCAGGGAAGTGGCCACAGCACCAAACCTACCAGCGTTCAAGAAGCGTTTGGACAGTGCTCTCAGGCACATGGTGTGACCCTTGGGGTGTCCTGCAAAGGGCCAGGAGTTGGACTTGTTAATCCTGGTGGATCCCTTCCAACTCAGCATATTCTGTGATTAACTCCTGAGCTCTGTTTTATGTGTCTTTATGATCACTGAGCCTTGTATCATCACCACCTGGGCTTAACAAATCCCATCTGCTGCCTGGCCACGGTCTGAGCGAAGCAGAACAGGTAACTGCTGAGCAGGTAACAGCTGGGTAGGTATTCCAGCCTCTCTCTTGGTGGCAGTACAAATGAAGTCTGCACCATACAGCTACCAAGTTTAACTTGCTGCAATTTATTATCTATGAACCTCCTCCCGCTCCTTGAAATCAAGGTACCCATAAGGGTAAAAAATGACTATAGATAGTGGAGTGAGAGAGCCAGACTGCATAAGCCTTGCCTCGTTAGAAGCTGCATTCATAAAACAGCATAAAATGTCTGCTTAAGTACAGAAAACAGGGTTTTATGAGTAAGGAGTATCCTCCTCCACACCAAGGTAGATGCTAGATGCTAAGAAGCAGCCATAGCCCATCATGTAGTGGGCTTTAAGCAGACCTCCCTGCAAAAAAGGCAGAAGCTCTATCAGGGATTGTTACTTCAGCAGAGGAAGCAACAAGCGAGGTGACCACTATTCCTTGTGTCCAAGCCCTGCAATGATCTTGAGGACCCCTTTCCTCACCAGGCTGAGGGGAGGCAGCTGTTGTCTGCAGAGATTTCTCCACGACAAAAGAATCCAACTGTTTTAAGGACACTTCAAGCTGCCTATAAGCATTAAAAAAGAAAAAGAGATCTCTGGTTGTCAGCTAGTGCCTTAGAATGGCAAATTATCAACATCCATCAGTGTTTATTGGCCAAAGTCTTCTCCAGCTTGAAGCCACTTTGTTCAATTGAGCTCACTAGCAACAGCTGCAACAAACATACCTTATAGAGGTTTTAGAAGTATGGAATTTATGAGCACTTTTTAAAATAATTTAGGACAAAAAATACCTCAAACCAGCAAACTTGGCATAAATCAAAGTGTAGGAGAATGAGGAGAATGTTCTCTGCTGCCAATGATACTAAAAAAAGCCCCAATCTTCAATTCGTATCACAGAAAGAGAGAGAATATGTGGCAATATAAAGAAAATGAGATCTGCATAGCAGTAGGGAGGGACATGCACATTTTCAGAAAAGTAAAGAGAATTACTTTCTAAATCTGTTAGCCTTTTACTGTAGGCCAACTATGTCACGTGTTCGCTACTTTTTTATTTTTAATGATGCTCCTTTAAGAGCTGTAGTTATATGAGATATTTCTGACACTCAGAAACAGTTTTCTAAATATTCTGCTTTTAACTAACTTGAGAGAAAAAGCATTTTCAAATGATACTGAACTCATGGCAAAAATATTTCTTCTATTTTGGCAGCACAGTGGAAACTTGTGACTAATTTTCTGGCTGCTGTCATCAATAAACTGTTCTTTCTCTTCTACATTATTAATGACGATTAAACCATCAATTATTTCTGTTTCATACTGTACTGGTAATTATTCTTAGGTGTTTATGAAATTTCAATAATTGTAATGTACACTTCTCAGCCAAACAGATTTCAGTAAATATTAAACATTTTCTAATTAAATGTAACCTGCCATTTGCTCATTTTCTAATTCTTGCAACAGGTTCCACTAGCTATCAGGCATGAGCCTTCAGAAGTTTTGGACCTCTGTGATCCTAAAACATACACAGGACACACGAAGCTGAATTATGATTCCTCAAGAAATCCCATGATGGGTCCTTCTTACCTTTGCACACTGCATGTGGTTGCAGCCCTCGTTCTTCTGGATTGGAGACTTGCAGTTGGCGCAGGGTTTGGAGTTGGTCAGTAACCACAGGCAGTTGGCAGCGTCCTCATAGGCCTCACTCACCCCCACCACTTTGTGAGGGTGACAAGGGGATGTGGAGCATGCAAAAACAGAGAGGTTGAAATTGTACTTGCATGATCTTTTGTGAGAATCAGATTAGGAATGATGCAAGTTGCTCTATTTCTTGACAAAATACTGAAGTTTTTCACTACACAAATTTCTTAAATGTATTTTATTATTACATTTTTTCATTTATACATATAAAATATTAATACACTTATTATTGCAATATTTCCACCCATCTATTTTGATACTAATTTATATATAGTATATGTGACAATTACAATATATAAAGGGGCAAATACATATATGAAAAAAACAGGTATAGTTTGATGAAGTAGGGTGTACTTTGTCTCTTTGCAAAATTTTCAATGCTTTCCAAATTATTTACAACATACTATGGAAAGCCTCTGAACTGTGGTAACCAAGTTAGTACGCATTCAAATTGCTGACATCTTTACTTCTTTTGTTAACACTGACAAAGAAAATATCTGTCCTGTGTAAACCCAACCTTCATTAGTTTTTTGCAGTAAACATTACATATCATTAAGCCATTTTCTACAACTCCCTTGCAGCTAACCCTCAACTTTACTATTAGTATCACCTATTGGCTTGAATTAGTTTTAAAGCAATAAAAATCTTCATGGAACACTACTCAATCACGGGAGCAGACTGGGCTAAAAATCACAATTGGACAGGGTAAAAAGTTACATGCAGGAATAAACTGACTAATTAATGAAACAAAGCTTTAAAAAGAAGGGAAGGAGTTTTCCACACCCTGACTAAACCACACATGTATTTGTGGGGAGGAATGTTCTACAAGGAACATTCTACCATAGTGCTGCAGTTAAAGTGTAAGCAGCCAGTAATTCAGGAGTATAATTTTCTTCCCCTTTTACCCTATTTTTCAACCAGTGCTGAAACCAGTTTTTACCTAATGCAGCTAAAAAAAAAAAAATCTGTCTAAAACCAAAAGATCAAAACGGCAGCTAAACCCCCGTGCCCTCCCTGTCAGCCCTGCATGGCTCTTACATTCTTCTGGTTTCATTTCGGATATTTTCTGTAGCCAGTCCTTCCAGGTCTGGCAGTCACAGGGTTCGTGTGCTTCACCAAGGCATTCCCTGAAAAAAAGAAGGTGTATACACAGTTACTTACAGCCCAGAGATTTAGAATTACAGTCGAAATTGGTTCAAGCTAAAAAAAAAAAAAAAAAAGACATGCTCCGCATTTAATTAACTCAGGTAAACAAAAGCCAACTAAATAACATTGTTTTAAAATACACTTAGACTACTTGCTCATAAGCATAGATGACCATTATCAATGAAGAATTTAAATGAGACCAGAAAGGAAAGAAGCTTCTTATAATTACAATCTGAAATAAATCAGCTGGCTTACAGTTTGTTCTTGTACCTGGGTACTATTTTAGTGCCACAAAAGTGCTCGTATAGCTTCTGTGATAACGGTAAACCAGACTACAGAGTTTGTCCAAAAGTAGGTAGTTTGCTATAGCAGACATGTATTTTTTGTAGGATTACTTGCATCTCTTCAGTTACAATAATCAACCTTTTACTAGTTTCAAGCTTTTAATCTAGTACAAGATCGAAGCCCTCCAACACTGGCACTACATATTTATGGATATGTACTCCTTCCACCAGAGTCTCTTAAATGGGGGCTTGAACTTATTTATACAGACACGGTGGAGTAATAAGTCTCTTGAGCTTCTCCTGAAGCTCCTACCAGGATTAAGGATGGCAATTGCTATTACACAGTGGCAGCAGATATATGGCTTCCAGATGGTGCTTCAGTGTGGATGCATCAATATGCACTCTGGATTTGTAATAGCTCCTTTTTTTTCTACTGGAATGGCAGCAAATAGCCTCAGACATCTGCCATATCAAAACAAATAATTTCAGATGGGCACCAGCTGCATCAGAGCAAACACAAGTTTGCTGCAGATCCAGTGGTGAACTGCTCTGTTGCAGTGCAGGTTCAGAAGCTACATCAATATTCTTCTGATTGCCCTTTTCCACATTTTAAGCAGGAATTAAGGAACAAAGAAAAGGCTATGGGAAGAATTTTGAACTTTTCTTCCCTTAGGTAGTCTGCTAACAAAAAAGCTCAAATTCAGCATACATGGTTTGGACACACACTCTGGTTTGGACTTAAAATTGTAGCTCGGAAAGATTGTACTAGAATAACTGGTCTGTAATAAGATGATATCAGCCATGGTTGAAAGTTAACACCTTTCACATCTGAGGGACAGTAGGACACTTAAATCACTGACTTCAAGAGTGCCAAGACCTTCTCACAGTACATAGCATTTGTTGCCAGAGAGGATTGAAACTAGACAAGACTTAACATTGACAAGCTCAGTTTAAAGTTAAAAGCTGATTGACTAGTCAGTCTTTTATGGGGGGTGGGAGGAGGGTCATGTGTCTTTGATACTTTCAAATTTGTACGTTTGTGGATTTTTAATGAAGTTCACTCATATCTGTATCTAAACCTTTATATCTATCTATATATGACAGTTACAACAATTGTTCAAGAAGAACTTCTCATGGAAGAAGCTCTTTTCTCAGCCCACCCCACAACAAGCATTTTTATGCTGGGATGTCATTTTACTAGAGTAAGAGCATTGAGCCTACTGCTCCTGAAAGTTTTTATGGCAGTTGTATTTTGGATAGACTTCCTGACAGCAGTGAATGAAAGGAACTAACACTGAGCAGCTGTGCCAATTAACAGCAGGAGCCTCGCCCCACGCCTTGCTCAATACTCAGCAGGATGATTTACTTGAAGGCGCAGTACATACTTATTAAAATTGTAGCAAGTTTCAACACAACAAGTTAAAATTCGTGGAAGGGCTAAAAACATCACCAAAGAAGGCGGCAGTTCTGGATTTTTTTCCCTGTCATCATAATGTATTTTGAACCAAAATAGCAAAACACTGTTGCAACTTATAACCACTGTCTCAAGTGCACCTGAAGAGTTGTTGCTCCTGCAGAATGAGACTCTGCCCCCTGCCCATACCTAGGATGAAAGGAATGAGGACTGATGGTACAAAACTAAGTGTGCATTGCCTGCTAAGACTACTTTCCACAAGTGTCTGCTTACTACAATTCCTTCCGCTTCTGAAACGGCATGGAGAGGGTTCTAAGATGCTGAATGGATCTGATAATAAACTGATGTAGGATTTGTGCACAGTTTTAATGTATACTACTTTTAAATAATTCAGAATGCTTTTTCTAAAAGGGAACAGAAGTTTGTATTTGCTACAATTGATTACTTTTTGTTGAAGATGCTAGATGTTAGTGGTGCGTAATGAAAACTCAGTAAATTCTAGGGAACTCTGTATTGAAGAGGAACATTCCTACTCTTACATTAAAAAGAAAAAGAAAAGAAATTGCTCAATAGACTCAGAGAATTTTCTTGCTTTTATGAGCAGGAAGGCTATAGATATGAAAAAAAATTATTAGCTAGGGGTTGGTTTTCTAATACATAAATTCTGAAGAATCTCTTACTAAATGCAGCATCAATTGCTATTACAATGTCTAAAGAGTAGATTAACATGGTAAAACTTGCAGAACTGACAGCAGTACGGGACTGTGGGATGTGCTGATTGAAATTTAAAGAGACAAAGCAAGCTACCTTTAAACACACAGTAATGATGAAAGCTCTTGAACTGAGAATACACTTCTTTTTCCGGAGGAACTCATTCATGCATATATTCTTTGTACTGTAAGACTAGTGGGGTATCCTTAGCAAATGGTTCTGATCTGAGGTACTGCAGGATGCTTCTGTTGCTAGCAGGACTTTCTTGCCATTGCTGAAACTCTCCATTCACTTTTGTGGGAATGAAAAAAGAGGCTTTGGAAAGGCCTTATTGGACATTTCCTTGCTGGCATGAGGTATTTTTCAAGACCTTAACTGTGCAGTATTTCAAAGCATTAATGTAAAAAGAAATATTATCAGGAAACATAAAACCCCCATTTCTCCTAAAAATTAGTCACTCAGAGGACATTTTCAGCCTCACAAAACATCCTGGGGAGCTAGTACATTCCTTTCAAGTAATGGAAGCAGAAGCTGCCATTGTCTGAAGGTTCATGTCAATATGACACTGAAGTGGTTTCAGGTTCCTTCAGGTTAATGGAAAAATTGATTCTCTGTCTGTCATCAGAAGCAAGGATGAGAAGATGGTACCTTCTTGTGGAATAGTACTAAGTTTTTTTTGTATGTTCATCTGTAGAAAACATTTTCTGGTTTGTTTCCATGGGATTTGTTTCTTTTTGAGTTCTCCATCCATTGTAAACAACAAGAACTCTTCCCAAGAAGTTCTCTTTTCTGGCTTTTGTGGTTGTTTCGCTAGGTCTCTGTTTTCTTTTTTTTCCCCTTCTTCCTTTTATTCATATGGGGAAAAAAACTAAAATCAGAAGCACCTTTCATTAAGAATTATAATATTTGAAATCAAGCACATGATTTAGGATGTCCTTGTATCATGTATCATGTATCAACTGAAGAATTGCTGAGCTTGTCTGAATGTCTGTACTTTGGTTGACCCTTCTTCATTTTCCAAGAACATAAAAAAGTCCCATTACAACAGTCCTAAACTGTCAGTCTGATAATGTCAAGGAAAAATAAGCCAAATCTTTTCTAGTTTTGTTGATGCTGTTATGTCCTTTTCCAGGAAGTGCTTAAGATCGGCAATCTGAGGGATGTTTAAAAAAAAATCTGTCTTTTTACTCCTCTTGAGCTTGTATTCATCTTAAAATTCAGTAGATGATAACAGAAAGAAAAAGTGCTGAACCTGAAGTGAAACAAAGCTTGGAATGCTCCTGCAAACAGAATAGCTGTGTGTGAAGGACATGATCCTTCACGGCCCCATTTAAACTCCAGCTTCTTTGATGTGGTTCTAGCAAAATTCAGAGAGAGCTAAACACTGCTGGTTTTCTACACTACAATAGAGAATGTGCTGTGTTTCAATTATACAGCTATTCTGACACAAAAATCCCTGTTCCAGTATCCCACTTCTCTCTGTTCTGTCAGAAGAGAACATCACAACAATCCATGCTGTTGCTTTGCACCTAACAGAGCCAATAACAACCACTGGATTATAAATTTTTGCAGGGCCCCAAAATACTACAATATTTGTGCACATGAGGTTTCTTGGTGTGTGGACAGAGGACAGTACAGTCACACACCACTCCATACGAATTTCTGTCGTGCTCTCGGTGCCATATGGGACTAATTACAAAGTCTCATATTCAATAGCAAGTGTCTGTGAGTTTATGTAGATGCAGGTAAGTTTCCAGTACTAACCAGCAGAAAAGATGTCCTTTTCCACAGTCTACTGCAGGGGCTTTTAGCATAGGGAAGCTGAGCGTATCTGATCCTGTTGAATTCGACCCTTGTCTTGTTAGCCTTACTGCTCTTTCACAGCCAGGTATAGGACACCATTTAATAGCAGGATTATTTTCAACAAAGGCCTGTGGGGAAAGAAAAAAAAGAAAAATATTGTACCACATAAGATCAGATTTCATCCTTGATATCAAACAATCTGTATTCATACTCTTTCTTTGAAGGAACAAAGCCAAAAACTATAAGGACAGTCTTATAGCTATAAGGATAGACTTTTAAATACAGTTCTAGCAAGGGAATAATCTAATTTTCACTTTTTTTTTTAGTAACAACATACTTCAGACTTACACTAAGAATGAAATTACTTACATTCCAAACAAGATGTTCAATCTCTGCAAGTTAATTCCTTTGTGATGTGGCTTACAGTAAACTTCTGCTATATATGCACTGGCAATACACTCGTTAACAGAATTGATTCTTTCAGTTGGAAAGAATGAAAACCTTACTGATTAAACAAAAATCCCACAATAAACCAGAAATTAGAACTAGAATAACTCAGTAATTTATTTCCTATCTTTTTTGGTTAATGTAACAGGCCTTCTTTTGTAAAAACTGTATCTAATAAATGAGGAGAAAAAAGGAACTTCCACTACTTTGCTTAAAACCTATTCTGATCACCAGTCACTTGAAATAAAATATGCAAAAGATGAGTCAGATCTGGTAATTTAATTTGCATCTTATTGTGTATTAAAGAGACTTGTTGCAGAGAAAGTACTGTACTGTAAATGAAAAAATATTTCTCCACCTCTGCCCTGCCACCACTGATAAAGTAGCACATTTCTCAAGACCAGTTCATTACACTAGTATAAAAGAAGAAAGTTGAATTAAAAGATTGCTTTTAAGAACAAATTGCAGTGATGAAAACAAATACATTAAAAAACACAGGAAAACCAAATCAAGCTTCATCTACTCCTCTAACCATATACAGCAGTCATGTCAAGTATTGTACTAGGAAGTTTTTTAAAAGGAAACAGGTACTATTTCTGAATGCAATAAAAACAATCTGAAAACTTCTAAAATTTTAGACTGCAAACACAAACAATTCTGACTGATTAAAACCTTCATATCACCTGTTACAAAAATGAGCTTGATCAAATGATTTTATTAATACTGCATTAGGCAACATACAGTGGAAATATGGCATTTCTACTTAAGGAATACATAAAATGTTCTTTTTTTTCTCCATGGTACAGCAAACATTGATATTATGCTATATCCAATACATATTTGCACATATTTGTTTATGAATTTCTATTGGAAAGTTACAGATATATATTGCAGCATTTCATACAGAAGCTTTAAGTTACTTTTTATAAAACGGAATAGAGTTCAAGAGCACAAGAACAGTTTGGTAATTTACCTTAATGTCAAATTGAAGGTATCTCTTGTCCATCTCCTTGGAAACCACACTCTCTATGATGTCTACAGGCACAAGCTGGAAACAATCGTATGCTGGGCAAAAAATGTTGTGAGCTTCACCCTCCTGAATTTTCAGATTCAAAAATCTGCCAGAATTTTGCCAGTCAGTATTTGTGAATAAAAAGCAAAAGTTAAAAGGCTGCTGAGTACTTTACACTTATGTTCACAGGTATTCACGATTACTTCTTAAATAGAGAATAAGAACTATCACTTTCTGCTCAAAAGAGCTACAAATCTGATGAACAGCATAATTTAAAAAAATAATACTGTCATGGTTCAAATGTGAGCATCATCAGCAATATTTAGCCCTATGTTTGTGGTTTCCATCCTTGCCATTTATCAGACAGCTCTGCAATGTTTAATTAAACTGAGCATTATGTCTACCTTAAATCAGAAACAGAGTATTTAAGTGTAATTAACCTAGGAAATAATTAATTTAATATGCAATTAATTTCTACAACTCTGCTAATAAAACTAGGTCTGGTTTTGGACACAAATGTCTAAACGGTTACCTTATTAGTCCCTGACCACCAGAATGCAAGACAGAACAAGCTCAAAAATCTGCTGAAAGCTGGACTTTAACAGTTGTTGTTTAGTTCCAAAGCTGTAACAGGCTCATTAATTTGACATCAAGGATGATACCATTCTAACTTCAATCATTTAAAGGATAGGCAGTTATTCTAAGGTAGTCACCTGAGATCCTTTAATAGTTAAGGCAGAGATACCTGTCAATTCATCCCATCTTAGATTTGTGACTTAGAGTTGGGTAACTCAGTCCTGGCTATGCACCAAGTGACTTAGGAATGACTGGCTCAGAAAGATGAATTCCACCCTCCAAGTGCCACCACAAATGCTTGCCATTGAACTGTGGCTCTGAGCCTGTGGCTCTGAGCTGGACCCTGTGTCCTGCACAAAGGACACACAGTCCAGCAGCCAAATTAGAAGCACCACGTCAAACCAGCGGTCTCTTGCTAACTCCTACATCCTGCCCAGAGATTTGCAAGGCAAGAGAAGCATGACTAACAATTTTCTTGCCACTGAAAAGAACTGCCTTTGGAAAGCTCATATGGAAAACAAAGTGCTCTTCCTTAGCACCAGGCCAACGGGTTCATAGAAATGGGGCTGATCTGCAGTAGGAATAGCTGTGCTGAAATGGTGCTGTAACAAGACACTACAGGGGTAGAGATCAAGTAGTACAATCTCCTGAATGGGGACACAGATGAGTACAAAGCACTGCATACAGATATAATTAGTCCTGGGAGAAATATTATTAATATTTATACTACTGCAATTATCCACATCTGAGTTTTTCCACTAGCATGACTACTCTGACCTATACAGTAACAAGAGGATTAGATTAACAGAGCTTCTAAGTGAAATCTATCCCCCAGTTATTAACGCTCAACATAAAGAAAGAATTTTAATTGCTTTTCTGATTGGAACTGGATTCACAATGCCTAAGTTTAATGTGCTAAACTCAGAGATGGAATTAAGCATGTGCTTAATTTGGAAACTGTAAACCCCAATGCTGCCAACACCACACACGCACACTGAACAAAACCCCAATGCTGCCAACACCACACACACACACTGAACAAATCAAGAGTAGGCTTATCTATTTACACACAAGCTTAAAATATTTGATTAAGAATTCTACTTAGTCAGAACCAAAACAAACATTACATAAACCTAAACCAGTTGGTAATGGTTGAGTGACAGCTAAAATATTTGATGGGCTCAAACCAGCAACTCTTTGAAACCCAAACAGTACTTTAACATTAGCTGTTTATGGTCTCTGTCCTTTCCTCTTCAACACAGCAAGTATGCAAGTTTCTCAAATGACAGAGAACTACATATACTCACGCCTCCCAGCAAGCTCTGCAGAAGTCATGTCCACAAGGCATATCCACTGGGTCTTCAAACACAGAAATATTACACATGCAAATGTCACACTGTAAATGACAAAAATGCTTCTGATTAAGAAATATCCTAAAGCTTTTTGTATTGTTAGCAGAATGAGTTATGTTGGAAAATCTCAGCAAAAATTTAAAGAAGCGATCACTAGGGGAAAAAAATCTAACTGTATCCAGAAAAAAAAGTTATTTAAGCCATAGGAATGGGAAAGATTTAGTATCTCTGTTTCTGTAACTCCCTATCCAGAGAGCGTATTTTGGGCTGCTTTTTGCAGCATCCTTGAGCTCAGGAAGTGCTTCACCCAACAGAGTGCTGGAATCTCAGAGTTAAGAGTTCTAGGTGCAAAAGGGAGCTGTGTTTTTCATCAGCTTCACAGACAGCCAGAAATTAGTTTGGAGATGATAGAGGCAACATGAAATGTTTAGCATCTCACACAGTCAGGTCTAAATCAAAGTGGAGCAGTTTGAGTGTGCAGTAGCAGCAAATACTTTAAATAATAACTTACATATATATTCTTTTTCAAAAAGACTTTGAGGTTTTTGATCAAAATGAAAAATAAGTTACACTACAAATACTCCAACAGAAGAGATAATTGCTGAATTTTACAGAAGTAGGTACTAAGGAAAAACTAACACTGAATACTGAGACCCTTACACTGAAATAGTTGAAGAGTAGGGATGAAAATACTCACTGCTTATAGTTATGTGTGGAAATAAATATTAATGTTCTTCAAGAAATACAAAAGGATTTTTCTTTTCATTGAAACAAAAAACCCATGAAAACGTATTTCAATTTTCAATGCATTAGGTATTATATACACACAGGACATTTTCAGAAAGTTAGCCTGTGGTATGCCACTTCAAAAGCACTAAGCACTTACATTACAGGCAAAACAAAATCAAACAAACAAACAAAAAAAAGGCCTTTAAAGTGTAAAACTCAGTGAAGCTTTGTATTGCTCCTTCAAGGATTTAACCTTATTGTCTTGCCAAAATTAAATATTTTAAAAGTTGACAATGCATTAAAAATAATGTCTGTTAAATTTATATAAGCTGTAAATTTTGTTTAAAATGTATCTTTAAAGTAAGGGATTTAATGAAGCCCTGAGTTCAAAACATCAAATAAAAACATTTACTAGAACTGTTTAAAAAATAGGATGCAAATGCAAAATATATAAAGGAGCTTTATACCTTGAGGCTTTATCTATTCCTTTTAGTTTTCATTTTCCTGGCAAAATGAGATTTGATAGCTCAGATAAGATTATTAAACAAACAGGAACACTAAATGTGTAACTCTGGACTTGGATTGAGATGCACTAGATCTGTAATGGCAATCATTATGCAAACCTGCATCCCTGGCTTATGGAACATCAATGAAAAACAAAACACACAATGTAAAACTGAGGACTTATAATCTCCTGTTCAACATTTTAATTAGGAATTATTCACAGACAATATTTCACTGCTAACGTAAATAAACGTACAGTGACAATATACCTTCTGTACAGCTTCTTTTACAGCATTTTACAATTAAAGAAATAAAATATTTCTATGCAGGAATGCAAGATCTTAATTCTAATATGAGATTTAGGGATGATCCATTTGGAAGACTGCATGTAATATTCTAAAAAAAATGCTTAGATCATGGAGCAATAGTTTTACAATGCTGCAGCTGTGGATTATTAAAAAGAGAATTCTGTCTTCCAAAAGAGCCACACTGATTTTAATGAAAGGCGCTTTCATATTTCAAATTTGCAATAGCTTTGTAAACTGCTTGAAGCAGCCCACACATAGTAAAAGTAATTATAAGCTTACAGTACACTAGTGGGCTGACATTTCAAAATGCAGACAAAGACAATTTTGTTTTCTAAAGAAAAAATTTTCAAAAGGCAGGGTTCACAGAACAGCGTCCATTCGGGGAAATGGATACAATGAAAGCGAACATCTTGACAGGGTTGAGATGAAAAGTTCAAAAGAGCCAAATGCACTGATGTGACTGTAGCTGACTAAAATGAGAGTTTGTGAGTGACAGCCAAGGTAAAAACAGAACGGTCTGTATTTGCCAGATGCTCATATAGAATACTTAAGGTGTCAGCTTCTCTGTTCACCACTCTTGGGGAGAGGAACGCTCTATGCTTTCACAAAGGTACTTCTGGCAGCTCCCCTGTCCATACAGGTGCCCTGCGTTCAGAAATCGGCTGGTTTTTCTTCCTGCTGGTTCAAGATCTATTTACAGATTTACCAGAGCTGTGTCCATGTCTCCTGGCGAGGGGCTGATTTCATCAGGGGAAGTGACGGAGGAGCGCGTAGTGCGCGGGGTTCGCGGGGAGGGGAGCGTGTCCCACGCGTTGTACCCGCTCGGAGGGGGCGTCGGCATCTGAACCCCTGAGCGCTGGCAGCAGCTCTCCGGGTTACACATCCAGGCTTCCAGCAGCTTCTCCCTGTCCCAGTCTTCAAGAAATAGAAGAGAAACGGGAAATCACCCACCTGACAATGTCTAAAATGTATTTTGCAAATGCGCCCTCAAAAGGATGCTAAACAAAACAAACCTGAAAATAAATAACTATAATGAAGTCTGATTGAATGGAACTTTAAACATTACATTTCAGAGAACATATTCCAAGATAATACGTAATGCAATGCATTTTTGTAAATAACTGCATCACAAGCATCTCCTTTCCCTCTAATATGTCTTAACATTATTTATTTACAGCAATTAGAGTAGCTAGCTAGAAGACTCAATTGAAAACCAGAACTGTACTGACTTTCGCAGACAGATGAAAATATACCACCCCTCACACTACTGAATTTTCATTATTTTTTATTTCTATGAAAAAAGTAATTGTTTAATATGGATTCAGTTTTATCTGTTGTGCTTTGTTTGGGGTTTTTTTTTGGTTATTTTTTGTTGGTTTTTTTTTAACTGAAACCAGGCAATACAGGAAGAAGGCTAAGATCTAACTGGATTACAAGATTTGTGACCTATGAGTTTCCAGTCTTTATATATATATGCATATAAAGGATGTGTTTCTGGGGGGAAAAAAAATCCTCCTGAGTGCAAAGAAAATTTCATATATTCTCACTACACTTTTTTCTGTAAGTATTAGTGAATGTTTTACTTTTATTCATAATTAACACTGCCCATTAACATACAAAAAATATATATTCTATTGTATCACTAGTGATACAATATAGTATCTTAAAACTAAATCAGATCTTTTTCCACAATTGTTTGAAATGCACTCTGTTTCTGATTCCTAGAATTAATACCAAAGAGATCTTCAGAATAGCAGTTTTTTCTACCAAAAATACTTAAAAGTTCTCATTTAAATAGAAATCTATCAAATTCCTATACAGGTTTGAATCTAAACTCAACTACACTACATGCAGATCAGACAAACTTGAATTTCATAAATGATGAGAAATTTCCCAACTTTTCGTACAGCTTTAAATAAATATTTTAAAGTTTGGGGATTTTTTTAAGTGCTGAGTACTCCCAAAGAAACACTGATGTTATTAACCAAAAGATGTTTTATTTTTTATTGAATTTTATTTTTTATAAGGAAAATATAGTTTTCCTGTACTGTATTAGTGCTGGAAAAAAAAGATATGTGTTCTAAGCACTGAACTTAGTAAAAGTATTGCCCCATCAAAAAAAATTCTTCAAGCTGCAGATGATTTATTGATCATGCCCTTACTTATCTAAGTTAAAACATATCACAGGTTAGTTTAATTTCATTTGTTTAAAGATATGGACCCTGAACACATTTACACTACAAAAATTACAAATTTTATCAGTATTTTTCATACTACCCTGAATTTATAACCTTTCAGAGAAGAGCTGACTGATGTTAAGACACAGATAAAATTTGCTAGAAATTTTCTTGATCTTCTTTGTTGCACTGTATCTTTAACATTAGCAACGGTTAGGACATGTCACTAAATGGATCCACTGTTACTAATTTATGAATTTTAGTAAAACATAGGGTAGTTATATTTGTGGAATTGCCTATTTTTTATCTTGGAATCCACTGCTGTATAATGAACTAGAAGAGAAACAATACTGAAAAAACACTTGCAGAAAAACTGTAAAGTTATCTGCTTTTGTGACTGCCACAAGAACATTTTTTTTCATCTTTGCTTTAATTCTACACACTTCTGTCTCTCAGTTAAAAGAAAAAGAGGAAAATACACTGTTAACTCTTAATGTCTGTGTCAATAAATTGATATATTTGTACAATAAAAGTAAGCAAAGTCTGGTGGATTAAATATTATATGCCTGTAAACTATTAAACTTAGTATATAAGTATGATTCTTCCAAGAATTTAAAACATGTCTGTTTTAAATATTATATGCCTGTAAACTATTAAACTTAGTATATAAGTATGATTCTTCCAAGAATTTAAAACATGTCTGTTTTAAATACCTTGTGTGAATTAAACCAAAAATTCATATTATTCCTTTGTGAATTTCAAGATTTAATGCAAAAAAATTGTCATTTGCTGTCAGTTCTCTAAACCCCTGTAAATACCCAAGTTATTTCCTTTACTAAGCTGAATCAATACAGCTACAGGCAAAATAGGTGACTTTCTCATGACTTGCTAATTGTCCGTGCTTCCTTCTGTGCACTGGCCAATTGCATTAAGTTACCAGAACATCACTAAGGCAACATACTAGAATGACCTTTCCAGCACAGACTGATTTCTTCTCCATTTTCAATTCCTGCTTGCTAGATGCTGGAAGACATTCTTCCACAATTTACAGCAACCTCACTGATTTTCAAGTAATTGCAGACTGCGCTGAGAGTTTGAACAGTATTGCTACAATTTTCCTCCTCAAAATATCTGCACAGGTTATGGAGCCTACTCAGTCAAGTATTTATAATTTTTAGCCTTACTGAGACTATTCTGGGAATACAACATAGCATCAAAATACTGCACATATTATAAATACAATATAAGAATTAAACAAAGAATCAACATAAAAATATATACATGCAAAGAGTGTGCCTTAAATATCATCATACTGGCAAAAGTTCATGTTTACTTAATTCAATGTTAAAAGGAACACAAATGCCAGCTATGGAAAATAATGTAAAAGAGATGAGTTACAGGTACCACAACTCCCATTCAAAGTGTACCAAAGGCTGTGGGTTTAAATTAATGTCTTTCTGTCTCACTTTTCCCTCTCCCGCTGACTTTAACAAGGAGCCCACAAAAATAATAGGGTATGAAAGCTTAATCCAGCAACACAGTGATGAGCATGCAAACCATTAACTGCCTGAGTAGTTCCTTTGGCATAAAGTAACAATGCAGATGCTTCAGTAAGCATAAGTTTTGAATCATTGAATCAAAGCCTGAAGCTTATATAGAGTTTCAGAAATACTTTTGTCTGGAGAAAACACCCTGAATTCAGTATATCCCCTTTCTGACAATCCCAGTTTACCTTGAACAAGAATACAGACTAATTTCAGTGAAAATAAACTAGTTACAGATATGCACATGGAAAAAGCATACCCTGTATTAAAAGTGTAACTATAAAAAAATCCTCAAAGGGACATATACTCATATAATTTAAACCCCAAGGCAATTTCCAACCACTTATTACAATGGTCAGACTGCTTTTATTGCAAGAAAAAATAAATAAAAAAAGTTGATCCAATTTTATACACATAGTGGCAGAAAACCAATGGTCAGACAAAAATAGGTTTAATGAATTTGACTTTTTTGACATATAAAACCATGGACGTTTTACTCCTGTGTCTGTCACCAAAATAGGGCGGAACTGTTTTTCCACACTGTTTAAGTTAAACTGCCTTCCATTATAATTCCTAGTTTGAACCACTTTTCTATCAGCTTCCCTGTCTGCCTCAATGTTTTTTGACATACTGCAGCTGTACTTCTTTCTGAAGTACTGTGTGGTCTGTTTCCTGCCATGAACCATTACTTCTCTTTTACTTGGAAATAAGGTGCAAATATGAAACTGTGGTTTTGAATTTGCTGAAAGCAGTTGCTTTTGACTTTAAGGTCTGAGATTACCATGGGCCCGAAGTAGAGCTTCCGCAGTAAAGAGCGGGGCTTGAAGCATGTCAGCAGATTCCACGATCAGCATATCCTTAAGCCTTCGCAGGTCTTGAAGTCGTAGCCCCTCATACGGCTTGAAGAAGAAGAAGAAAGATAATTTATGTCTAATACAGTATTAAAAAGGAAGCATTCAAAGCACTTTTACTGATCACCATCTCAACTGCGAGGAAGTATGGGACAAAATTTATTCACCGTGCACACCAATGACCATGCAAAGCTATATAGAAATGCTGTCTTTTTGTAATGTTTATAGTATGATTTCTGTAAACTTCAAAATTTAAAAGCACTTCTTTCAGGTGTAATGGAGAACTCTCTAAAGTTCTCCATTATAGATGGAAGCCATCTCCAAATGACAACCTAACCTAACGCTGACCCTCTCTGTCTCTCTCTCTCTCTC